>QJPP01003777.1:0-164464 GCA_003996215.1 Jaltomata sinuosa
AAACAGGGTTCAAAGGGACTATTTGCATTTGGACGGTCTTATAGGTTAAGTGGACTGCACACAAAAAGGGCCTGTGATCCTTTCCTAAGCAACCAAACTTCAAACTTAACAAAATAGACCGGGCAAGTTCTAGATGCATGCACAGAGTAAGAATTTATGACAATAATCTCACACGCTCTTGGCACCAAGAAACTACATTGCTACTAACTATCAAACAACCGCTCGGCTTAAGCATACTTATTCTAATCATAATCACACAATGACATACAAGGATCCAGACAGTCAATCGTTTCAACATAAGCTCGAAACCAGAAGATTTTTAAAGGGGCCTCGTTTTTAAACAAGAAAAACGCATGCTTGCTATAGACACTAAAAAAAAAAAAAAATTAAAATAACAACCTAAACATGCCAGTTCTACTAGATAGCACACTGGAGGAAAAGAAACATGGCAACAAAAACCTCCGGTGGTGGTACTCCTACCCCTAGCAAAAGAATGTAGCATTGTCCTCAATGCTCAAGTAAACAGATATTCAGAATAAAGGAATTGGGGTACCTGGGAAACCTAGGTTTCCGTACGCGGCTCATCAACATCTGGGGTCTTTTCAGACTCCGGTGCCGCACTGGATGATGCCCCACCTGCTTGGGCACGCACTCTCTCCTGTCGCAGCTGCTCATCTATTACCGACCGCTGCTTCGCGACCTCTAACCCGTCCTCCTCAGCTGACGTCTTTTTGTGCTTCCTCTTCTTTGATTTCTTTACCCCACTTTCACCTACTTGGGGTTCACTAATTTTCAGAGGCCGACCCATCAAATCCACAATCGTGGTTTCTTCGTCCAAGTCCACGAACTCCGAAGTCTCCTCATAAAGCGCTTTTTCTTGCTTGAGGACTGTGATATCATTTTTCACCTTCTTTAGCTCCGCATCAAATCTCGCCAGGTCCGGGATGCTCATTTCGTTTAGCCTTGCATCCATCCGGGTTTCCATCGCATCTACCCTTGCGTGCAGCCCCTCAAATGGCTTCAGAGCCTCCCGTATTGCTTCATCAATGGTGGGTTTAAACAAGTCCGTCCATGCAGCAATTTGTTTATCCAACTGTTTCTGCTTTTGCACCATCTTAGCAAAATTACGGGGGTTCATGTGATATTCTGGTGGTAGCGGAGGCCTTGCCGCAGTGCCCGAGCCTTCAGCAGTAGCTCTCGTTGTCTGTGAAGTTTTTGGATCAAACACCGCAAGTGGCATTTCTGTACCTGATGGGGTGTCGGTTGCCTCTGAGGTGGATGTGGTTGGCTCTTCGAAGATCTGAGGCTTATGAATCCTCATTTCGAACTTAGTGTCATCCTTTGATCTGTCGATATTTTGCTTTGATGACGCTGTCACTTGCTTATCGATACCATCCCATATCGGCACCTCTGCACGCCTGCATAACTCAGTCACTAGACACGGGAACGGCAAAGAAGAAGTAGTTTTGATGGCCCTGGTCCGCATCTCGTCTGCAATTATCATTCCGAAGTTGATGACGTACCCGGCTATCAAGCTTGCCACAAGGATGGCTCTTCCCTCATCCAAATTATTGTCTCCTCCTGTTGGAAATAACCTGAGCCGCACAACCGCCCACCAAAACTTGGCTACGAAGCTTAGTGATTGCTTCGATATCCGTCCCCTCTGAGTCAGCCAAGAAGGTGAGCCATCAGTCAATGTTCGGGCCAACCACGGTCTCTGCGAGTAGGCGTTGGAAATCTTGTCATGGAACTCTGGCATGTCAGGTGGAGGGATGTATTCCGGGCCAAAGAGGACTCTGTTGATCATTTCCCGTGAGATGTCCACCTGTTTACCCCGAACTAGCACCCTGTCCTGCCTTGGTGCTGATTTAACCCCTTTTCCTGGCTCACATTTGTTCTCCAGCAGTGCCAAATAGTTGGCGTAGAATTCCCGGACTAGTTCTGGATAATAGAATCCCGGGGGCGAGCTCATCCACTCGAGCTGATACCTCTGAAACTGTGTCTGAAGGACTGGGTATTCAGGCAGATCTGTTGTCATGATTTGCACTTCTTCGGCGATCGGTCTTTTGTGGCTTCTTGACATTGTTTTGGTAAGACCGTCAAGATAGTGCTTCTGCGCCTCCTTAAATGCCCACCGGATCGATTCTCTGTTTGTGGGTGCACTCCCTGCAATTTTGGTGGTTTCGGGACCACCTACATCCTCCGGATTGGGGCTGGAACTACCACTTTCATCCGACCCACTACCGCTCCCCGACTTACTGCTGGATGACCCACTCTCCTCTTCAGACTGGGAGACTTGGGTGGTTCTTCGTTTAACTAGCCTAGTTTGGTAAGTCGGGGCTGCAACTGCTTCTTCGTCGCTACTCGATTCATCAATTAGGGTCCGAGTTGTAGCGATCCTTTCTTTCTTCTTTTGCACTTGACCGCGAGGCGGTTGTTGTTTGGGGGCCATGTACCTGCATGTGAACAAGTTTAAACATGTGAGAACAGGAAAACACTCAATAATACTCACTGTCTCGGAGTGACGGTTTGGGTGACGGACCGTCACAAGTGTGACAGACCGTCACACCGACCGTCACTCTAAGGCAGTGAACTGTTTCATCTTGACGGTTTAACTGACGGTTCGTCACATGTGTGACGGGCCGTCATGCCAACCGTCAAGTTGAGGCAGCGTGTTTTTCTCTCTTTGAGGCATTTTCTCGAACCCCTTGTGCTCGATTACGGGTTTTCTCCTCCTTTGTGGGATTTGGTTTCCCAAAGTCACCACCAATTATGTATTTGCTCTCATGGGTTACTCAAGACTTCACCCATGTCACACTTTCGATTTCAAACAATAATACCACTCATACCCAACAATTACCTTATCGCAATTTCACAAATATATAAACCCAACAAGTTCCTCCGATAATTCGCCCCGTGTTACTCACGAATTTCAACTAGGAAGAGTTTAGAATCATACCTTGATCTTGTTAGTGAGGAGAAATTTCTATTCCCTTTTGATTTATATGCACCGATGGACGATTAGCGGGAATTCGTTGGTTTGGTGCGTTTTGAAAGATGGTGAAGAAAGGAAAATGGGGGTGTGGTACTTGGGAGCAAGAAGACGGATTTTTGATTTTTTTAATGGAGGTTTGGGGTTTTAGAGTCGATGTGGTCGGATTTTTGAAGAAGATGAAGAAGATGAATCAGATGAAGAGGATGTTTAAATATTCGGATGTGTTTTTTTTTTTTTTTTTTTTGAAAACAAATCTTACCTGATGCGGACGGTTGGAGTGACGGTCCGTCAAACACTTGACGGTCCGTCACTGATACCGTCGGTACCAAACAGTAGGTATGAACATTTGTCAATATGTGACGGGCCGTGTGACGGGCCGTCGTCTATGTGATGGTCCGTCAACATCAACCGTCACTCGTAGACAGAATCATGCTGTTACGTCCACTTTTTGTACCTGCACACTCAACGAACAAATTAACCTATTCTAACAAGTCAAATTTTTCTAAGACTATACTACAACAACAATTTATGGGTTGCCTCCCATACAACGCCTGATTTAACGTCGCGGCACGACGCGGGTGTCTTGATTACTCAGACTTCATCAAGATACACCCCTAGTCGTGACCGCTTCTTCGCTCTTTCCTTGTAGATTCTCTTGCGGTGTTTTCGTTTCCTTGAGCTATTTACACCGCTTTCCGCAACATGCTTCTCTTTTCGCGGCATCCTTCTCACCACAGCTAGCGTCTCGACCAAACACTTCTCCTCAAGGTGCACATCCGCAGGAGCATCCTCAATAGCATTGATGACCGCGACCACCCTCATGTCACTTGGTTGCTTCATCAATTTGGACACATCGAACTTGACCAATTCATTGTTCAATCGGAAGGTCAGCTCATTTTTCTCCATGTCAACCAACACTCTCGCCGTAGCTAACAATGGTCGTCCCAAGATTATGGGAACTTCGAAGTCCACTTCGCAATCCAAAATTACAAAGTCAGCTGGGAAGATAAGCTTACCGATCTTAACTAGCACATCAGACAAGATCCCTACGGGTCGCTTTACCGAACGGTCAGCCATCATCACTCTCATGGACGTTGGTTTAGGAGCTCCCAAACCCAATTTGTTATACACTGCTAGCGGCATCAAATTGATACTAGCACCAAGATCACACATAGCTCTCCCGAAGTTGAGCTTCCCGATAGTACATGGAACAGTGAACGCACCTGGATCATCCTTCTTTTCAACTAACGACCTTGAAGAGATAGCGCTGCAGTGATGGAGGTTGTCTTCCGGTTCAACACTCACCAACCTCTTCTTTGTAATCAAGTCCTTCATGAACTTGGCATAACCGGGCATTTGTTCCAGCGCTTCCACCAATGGTATGTTTATTGAAATCTCTTTCAACATGGTCATGAAGTTCAGGAACTTACCATCGTCAGCTTTCTTTTTCAAACGCTGTGGGAACGGAGGTGGGTGTCGAAACATCATAGTTGGAAGCTTTTCAGCTTCCTTGCGTTTCTCCGCGGGCTTTGGAGTTTTCTCCTCTACTGCCTCTTCATCATCCGCAACATTACCTTGAGTTTGAACTACAGGATGTGATTCCGGTAACGTTCTACCGCTTCTGGTCATGATCGCCATACAACTTGCGTCATTCCTCGGATGAGTGGTGTCGCTCGGCAAGGTACCCGTTTTCCTTGGGTTTAGAGATGCCGAGATGTGACTCACTTGCTGCTCCAGTTGCTTGATCGCGGTTGAGTGTGACTCCACTACTTGACTCAATGTTGATAATTCAGTCTGCATTGCCTTTACCCCAGAGTCAGTTGATTCCACCTTCAGCAGCATCTTCGCCATCATGTTCTCAAGTTTGGACGTCTCAGCTTCGCTGCCAGTTTTATCCCGATTACCAGGTGGTATATACAACCCACCTCTATCGGTGTTGTTCCTCCATCCTTGGTCGCGATCTTTGTAACCACTTTTCTCATAGTGGTTATCTCGCTGATAATTCCGACCTTGGTTTCCCTGGCTATTGGCCTGGAAACCCCCCAAGTAATTTGCCTCCTCAGTCTCTGTACCTTGGGAACCCACAGCTTGTACCTTCTCTATACTTCCTGACGTCAAGTGCCTTGTCAGGAGATCCAACTGCGTTTTCAGGTGCGCCATGTCTTGGTCGCGCTCCTCCTCTTTCCTACACTGCTCAGCTGACATACCAACTGTATAGGTGCTAGCTGCAACCTTTGAATCTCGTGTGTGCCAGGCCCTGTTGGTCTTGGTGAGCCTGTCCAAAATAGCTGTGGCGTCGGCAAAAGTGCGACCCATAAACGCTCCACCTGCTGCGTTGTCCAATGTTGGCTTGGTAGCCGAATTTAGTGCCCTGTAGAATGTCTGCATCAAGAATTCGTTGTTCAGCTGATGGTTGGGGCACTGTATCAGCTTCTTCTTAAATCGCAACCAAGTCTCGTGCAGTGCTTCGTGCGGTTGCTGCCTGAAGTTGCTGATCTCGTCCCTCAACTGTATCATTCGAGAGGGAGGAAAGAACCTTTCTAGGAAAGCTCCTCTCAACTCTCCCCACGTTGCGATAGAGTCGGGGGTCAGCTCGGTTAAACACAATGCTGCCTCATCAGACAGAGACAATGGAAACAACCGGAGCCTGATCGCTGTCTGACTCACGCCTGGCAGCTCAAATGATTTGCATATCCCCACGAAGTTCATTAAGTGCTGGTTTGGATCATCACCAGCGGCACCACGGAATACACCTCTCAAATTCAGCAACTGAATCATCGTGCTAGTGATATTGAACTTTGCTCCGGGCGGTAGCGGTGGAACAATAATGGCGCCCGTCGCGCCAGCTCCATCTAAATCAAGCTCCTCATCATTCCGTACACCATCATCCTGCAGACCACCAGCATTCAAATTTGGTTGGGCCTGCAGTTCTGCAGCGATCCTTGCTGCGTCTAATTGTGCGGCCATATTCCGCCTCAATGTTCTCGCAAGTTCGGGGTCGTAAGGTAAAATTTGTTCCCCCGAACCTCGGGTACTTGGCATGCACAACCTGTACCCTTTCCAAAAACAAAAACAACAAACAAAAATAAAAGTAGGAAATTATGACTAAAAGTCAACTAAACACACCAGACTTAATCAAAAAACCGTATTCCCCGGCAACGGCGCCACTTTTTGATAACGCTCAAACTACACCTCTGTTTAAGAAGCGTAAGCGATCGTTGTCAAGTAAAGAACCCAAACAAAGGTTGGGGTCGAATCCCACAGAGAATATGGTGAAGATTAAGACTTTAGTGAATTATGTGACTAGTTGTCAATCGTTTCCAATAAATAAAAAGGGGGGGTTTTGTAATCAATGTGAACAAAAGCAACAATAATGTAAGAGAATAATCAGTAGGAGAGAATGAACTAGGGATGTGTTCACCATGGCTTTTGTAACAATGTCGATCCTAGGCTTAACCGGGTTCTTTCTATATGCGTGTCACGATGTGATTGCGTCAATTGTATCGTCTAAACATCTCTCGACCAAATAAACAAATTTCCTTTTCTATTCTCTCGACCTCGAAAAGATGTGCTTTTTAGCTTTCAATCCTAACATCAAGTAGATTAATCCAGTTACGGCATTAATCTTTAAGACGAGAGTTGGTAGTCTCGAATCCTTGTTGTTAATCAAGTTTCCCGGTTTTAATCTCTTTCTCAAGCAAATTAAACCTAGGCATGTTCTAATGTTTGCAACCACTAGAAAACGTGACATAAAGTATGATCAACAACGTGACTACATGTAAATTGAACCCAACGTTACCCGGATTCTAAATCGCTACGTTTGCCATGGCTCCCACAACCCTAGTTGCGGGAGTTTTAGTTACTCATGCTCGAAGAAGAAGAGAAAATAGTTGTATTCATAATAAAGGGAAGAAAAGTCTTACAATATAATGGAACAATCAATTTTCCAATATCCAAGAGCAAGAAATCCCAAGAACTCACGAACGAATCAAGAACACGAGTTCAATACAAATGAACCGTGTTGTTTGCTCTCCAAAAAATAACTAAAACGTGTTTTTCTAATGGGTGAATGAATAATTACAATAAACCTATCCTAGGGTATTTATAGGAGTCAAAGAAACCAAATCCAAAACGGGTTAGGAGTCCAAAAAGCGGACAGCCGCTGGCGCGCCACTGCCTAAGCTTGACGGCCAGGCTTGACGGACCGTCAAGGCAGTGACGGACCGTCGCCTGGGCCGTCACTGCTTGGCAGCAACACTGCCTCAAGTTGACGGTCCCAGTGACGGCCCGTCACATGTGTGACGGGCCGTCACTCAGGCCGTCACTCTTAGGCAGAATGTTGTTTTTCTCGTATTTTCTTCCGTTCCCGTGTTTGTTTCCATTTCCTACAAATACAATATAAAAACATCAAAAACAACAATGGTTGCTTGAAAACGTACGATTGTTCTTAGTAAAAAGGAGTCGAAAGTGACGTAAAATGGCGTCACATCAACACCCTCAACTTAAAACGTTCGCTTGTCCTCAAGCAACATAACATAAAAACAATACTACGACTCAACTAAGAAACATACTCATGTCTATAGCAAATCATGGTCATTCAAAACTTATTCGATTAAATCAAGCTCCCTCGTGTCACGAATGTATGAAACACTAACTTGCAAGGATCCAAACATGTCATTCCGATATGATAGAATATTATGCATACACACACGCAGCTATCCTAACAATCAATAGACAATATAGACATCTTGGTGCCCTCACCACAAAGAAATCCCACACACAAGATTTGGGACTAGGTAAGCTCTCACACTCACAAACGATTTCTTACAATGCACATGCGATACCATAGGCTTGCCCTTACTATTCTATTTCAGTTCTTCAGAAAGCTACTCAGGATCACTACAGGACTTGTTTAGGTTTGTAATGAGGCTTCGGGTGCAGGTAGGATACATTTAGGGGTTAGTGACTAAGCCCTCCTTGGAACCACCGACATCTTATTTCCACTTTACTTACACTTACTTTCGTCCATCCTTATTCACCTTTCATTTCCTTGATTCTAGCTACAGGTGAGGCCTCTTTATTGACAATTCTTTTTGTTTCTTTTTCGATCTTTTTCATCTTTCTTTATTTTTCTTTTCTTTTCTTAGGCGCACACCCGGATTTTCATTCTATTCAAAAACCAATCTTCTCCAACATCTTTTTCTTATCATTCACCTCCGTAGTAGCCACCCCCAACTTAGGCTGATTGCCTGCGTTGAGGTGCACAATGTCCAAGGGCGGACCAGGGCCAAAACAGAGTTTACCTCTATAGTAGCCACCCTCAACTTAGGCTGATTGCCTGCGTTGAGGTGCACGATGTCCAAGGAAGGACCAGGGCCAAAATAGGGATTCAAAGTTAAACAGGAATGGTGACAGGTTATTGAAAGAACAAGGTCAATTATGGCTCAAACAGGGATCAAAGGGAGTATTTGCATTTGGACGGTCTTATAGGTTACGTGGACTGCACACAAAAAGGGCCTGTGATCCTTTCCTAAGCAACCAAACTTCAAACTTAACAAAATAGACCGGGCAAGTTCTAGATGCATGCACAGAGTAAGAATTTATGACAATAATCTCACACGCTCTTGGCACCAAGAAACTACATTGCTACTAACTATCAAACAACCGCTCGGCTTAAGCATACTCATTCTAATCATAATCACACAATGACATACAAGGATCCAGACAGTCAATCGTTTCAACATAAGCTCGAAACCAGAAGATTTTTAAAGGGGCCTCGTTTTTAAACAAGAAAAACGCATGCTTGCTATAGACACTAAAAAAAAATATTAAAATAACAACCTAAACATGCCAGTTCTACTAGATAGCACACCGGAGGGAAAAGAAACATGGCAACAAAAACCTCCGGTGGTGGTACTCCCACTATTTGATAACGCTCAAACTACACCTCAAATTAATGAAGCGTAAGCGATCGTTGTCAAGTAAAGAACCCAACAAGGTTGGGGTCGAATCCCACAGAGAATATGGTGAAGATTAAGACTTTAGTGAAGTAGATGACTAGTGATCAATTGTTTCCGATAAATAAAAAGGGGGGTTTTGTAATCAACGTGAACAAAAGCAACAATAATGTAAGAGAATAATCAGTAGGAGAGAATGAACTAGGGATGAGTTCACCATGGCGTTGTAACAATGTCGATTCTAGGCTTAACCGGGTTCTTTCTATATGCGTGTCACGATGTGATTGCGTCAATTGTATCGTCTAAACGTCTCTCGACCAAATAAACAATTTTCCTTTTCTATTCTCTCGACCTCGAAAAGATGTGCTTTTTAGCTTTCAATCCTAACATCAAGTAGCTTAATCCAGTTACGGCATTAATCATTAGACGAGAGTTAGTAGTCTCGAATCCTTGTTGTTAATCAAGTTTTCCCGGTTTTAATCTCTTTACTCAAGCAAATTAAACTTAGGCATGTTCTAATGTTTGCAACCACTAGAAAATGTGACATAAAGTATGATTAACAACGTGACTACATGTAAATTGAACCCGTCGCTACCCGGAATCTATATCGCGACTTTAGCCATGGTTCCCACAACCCTAGTTGCGGGAGTTTTAGTTACTCATGCTCGAAGAAGACGAGAAAATAGTTGTATTCATAATAAAGGGAAGAAAAAGTCTTACAATATAATGAAACAATCAACCTTCCAATATCCAAGAGCAAGAAATACCAAGAACTCACGAACGAATCAAGAACACGAGTTCAATACAAATGAACCGTGTTGTTTGCTCTCCAAAATAACTAAAAACGTGTTTTAACTAATGGGTGAATGAATAATTAAAATAAACCTATCCTAGGGTATTTATAGGAGTCAAAGAAACCAAATCCAAAACGGGTTAGGAGTCCAAAACGCGGACAGCCGCTGGCGCGCCACTGCCTAAGCTTGACGGCCAGGCTTGACGGACCGTCAAGGCAGTGACGGACCGTCGCCTGGGCCGTCACTGCTTGGCAGCAACACTGCCTCAAGTTGACGGTCCCAGTGACGGACCGTCACATGTGTGACGGGCCGTCACTCAGGCCGTCACTCTTAGGCAGAATGTTGTTTTTCTCGTATTTTCTTCCGTTCCCGTGTTTGTTTCCATTTCCTACAAATACAACATAAAAACATCAAAAACAACAATGATTGCTTGAAAACGTACGATTGTTCTTAGTAAAAAGGAGTCGAAAGTGACGTAAAATGGCGTCACATCAAAGCCCAACTGGCCTTGAACCAGAGAACGAGAGAAAATTCCAAGCTGAAAAGCTCCCGAATCCCAATCCAAAGGTTTCTCTAGACCAAAGTCCACGCTCCAGAGCTAACGAAACTGTCAGAATTCAATTCCGAGCATGTTCACCAAGAATGTTGACTGAAGTCAATGATTTCAAAAGCCTAAAGCTCTAAAATAAAGAATGGCCAAGAAGATCAAACAAATGGCCCGAGCACCAAACTACCAGTCCTAATAAGACAAAAATAACTTGGGGCCACTATAGGCAAGATCTAACAGTACAAGAAAAGCAAAAACGCATAAATGACTGGAAGGGTTATTACATTGAACCTTCTAAAACATCATTAGAGGAAAGAGTTGATGAAAACAAAAGGAAAGTTACAGATATTGCTTCAGGTAGCAAGAATAAAGATGTTGTTGAAGAATTGGAGGAAGAGGTCTTGTCATTCTTAAACAGATACACTATATATGTATTGAAGTTTTTTGATTTTGGTATATTCTATTTGTTATCAAAATTTTGTAAGTTTTTATATCTTTTGATTTAATTTGTGAGATTAAGTTTTATCCATATATATTGTGAAAAATATAATATTTATTTGAATAGTCAATGTATTTGATTGTATTTATTATATTCAGTATCTATAGTATATTCATCACCAAACTACCCTTCATTACGTTTTTTTAGAGAACATGTATTTTATTTAAAACTGCTACAATATAGATTTGATTAGTAACTGTATTCTAATATATTTTGTATTTATATTATATTTAATATATTACATTTATGATATACTAGTTTCTGAACACATACTTTTATGTTTATTAATATAAAATTTTAAAATAATAAATAATATTAAAAGATGTGTATGAAGAGAAACATGTGAATGTAAAAATAATTGAATATTATCAAAATTAGAGAAATTTAAAAACTATATTTAGATATTGTCACGACCCGATTTCTCGGTCATGATGGCACCTACAACCCCCCAGTAGGCGAACCAATCCCCGTAGCCCAGAACGGTCAGTAATTGACTACTATCTACCAATCTAAGCCGAAGAAACAATTTAATAAGCGGAAGCAAGGGAACAAGACGAAGAAAATAGATAACAGGAATAATATAAATACACTGTGGAAGCTAAACTAACCCAAAACCTGGTATCATAGCGTATAAGAGCCAGATCTACATAAGGAGTACAAAGGGTCCAAAATAACATAAACATCATGTCTTCGAACTACGAGAGTACAATATATACAAAAGACAAACTAAAGTCAAGCTCTGATCACCAAGAGCTCACCCTCAGTCCGGGACAGTCCAAAAGTAGCTCCTCGCATGAATCTTCACGAGCTAACGGTGATGGCCCACACTAGGATCTGCACCAGAAGATGCAGAGTGTAGTATGAGCACCAAATGCGAAGCATAAGGTATCCAGTAGGTATCATAGGCCGACTGGGCACATATAACATAAAAGCGTGGTAACAGACAGAATAGAAGCAGGTAGTCACATAAATCAATGAAAAGTACACAGGAACTAGCCCAGAGGGAAGTCAACGGATCAATATACATGGCTAGCAAATAAATATATACACAACATGCACAGGTCATAGTAAGAGATGACACACCTAGGATCCTCTCAAAAATAGTATATATATACAAGTTTTATAAGTGGACGGTATACCGGTAACCTCAAGTATAAGAAATGGGAGAGAAGAGTAAGATAGACATGCTCGGAAAACCGGAATCAGCAACCAAACTGATCATATCAATCTCTAACCAGAACTAACAACATTGCAGTATAAAATCTCAAATCATAACCGTGACAGAGGATAGTATCATGATAAAGTAACAAGAGTCTCCTACAGTCCCCTGGCCACCCATACAATCGAGGAACGCAAACAAATGAAAACAAAACCCTCCGGCCGCCCATACAACTGGTGCATACACTCAACAAACAGCAAACAAGGGTGGAACCTCAAACAATGAATGATATGATGCATGATAACCTCAGGATGGAATAGAAACTCTGTATGTACCTCCTCCGGTGTCAATTGGGCTAGCAGGTAGGTTCCATGGAAGGACACTGCCCATATAGCTCTACTCCGCCGTATACCCTCCCTCCGACATACGCAGCCCAAATCCCCAGGCCTAGAACGACAAGGTCCATGGAGGTCCCGGACCCCATACTATAACTCAGTATCAAAACATGTCATTCGAAAGCAAGTACAGATTCAAGATAGAGACCCAGTCTCGAATATGCATGTCCAGACCCTGTCCAGGACTAAAGTAGTGGGAAAATGTCTTAAAACCCCTCTAAAGGTGCCCGGGCGTAGCCGGGTCTAAACAGTAGAAAGTCTTCTTAGGTGCTCGGTCTGACCGAGACTAAAATCATCCCAATTTAGTAAGAAACTCAACTAGCACCCCGACCCTGCCGAGTCTAGCGTTAATAGTAAAACTGGTAATAGAAATAATAATTTAACTTTTTTTTACCCCAAGAAGATCCACAAGTTAAGTCAAACCATTTCTAATTCATTTCCATCGAAAATGGGCCCCCGGGGCCATACAAAGTTTAGAAAACAATTTCAGTAGGCCCGAAGCCAAAACCATAGTAAAACATGGATAAATTCTCTTTATATGCATGGAAATGAATGATCAACACAAATAGCCTCCCAACAGCTCACAATCAACCTATTGGCCCTACATAGGCTCCAATCGCTCTACAACACAAATAGCCATCATAATATTATGATAACAATGTCCGGGACTCACCGGCACCCCCGAATAACCCACCGTCTATGTTCTAGAGTCAAAACAAGGCCACACAGGACCATAAGGGTGATAACATCAACTACTAAGAATACTACATACAACAGAGAAAAGAAATGAGGGCGAATCGTGGAAAAGCGGTCAGGGTCTATGGTACCAACCTAATAACCCAACCCAAGGATGCCAGCTAGTACAATTTTATCTGATATATGCTAAGTCTAGGGAGTTTAGACCGTAACCTACCTGTCGTCCGACGATAAGCTGCTGGGACAACAAAATCCAAGCTTGAATTGCTCTGAGAAACCTCAAACGATAATCAAACTATCAGAAACATAAATAATACATCAAGGCAAGTCTAACGATACCCATATAGCTACAATTGTATCCGGGTCAAAATCTGGGTCAAAATCAGGCCCGCGGGGCCCATAATCAGAAACCAAAAATGAAAAGGAGCACGATGACCACCACAATGCTAAGATGACATGCTCCAAAATTGAGCACGATTGGCTAAGAGAAGAGCGCCAAAATAGCCCGCCCAAGTTGATGATAAAAGCTAGAATTTAAGAATGAGAATTGTGAATTAGGCAAGAATTACTTACAAAAATGATGGAATTTAAGCCAAGACGGAGAATCCTTCACACCCTCGATCATGCAATAGCTAGGAGGCAGCCACTACAACAAATTTCAAGCTTTGGGTATGAGCAACAATGGTGAATTTTAGAGGAAAACAAAAGAAAGCTAGTTGGGGAAGATGACTTACCAAGAGGCGAAGAAGCATGGGTTTTTGATGAACAACAATTTCCCCAAGGTTGGAACTAGTATGGAGCAATTTGGTAGAGCGTATATAAGTTTTTAGAGTGAGAAAGGTTGAGAGAAATGGCTGGAAAATCGAACTACCAAGAAATATATAGCTGATGGCGCTGGTCAGCGCTAACGTGCTAAGCCAGCGCCATGGCGCTCAAGGAAGCCAGGCGCCATCGCGCTGGCCGGCTGCAGGCGCTAAGGCACTATCGTGCTGGCCTTGGCGCAATTGCGCTGAAGGCCTGACCTGCACTAAAAATTTGTAACTTTTTTAAAACTCCACGGGTAATTCCGGGCACAATCAAAAATCGATATTCAAAAACCAATAATGCTAATAGAGTGGAAACGACATTTTGGACTCAATGGAATTGATGAAACTTTCATACGAGGTCGTTTTGCTGAAATGTTGACCCAAGTCAACACTAATGAATAAGAATCTAAAGGCTCAAAATGAGCCCGGCTCACCCTGGACCTGAACCAACCACCTTTCCAACCCAAACTCATCATTCCGAAGCTGATGGAATCGTTGGATTTTGAATCCGACACTCTGATCATCGAAAGCCACCCAAAGTTACACTTTCAACTCCCAATGTCCTAAAAACAGATAAAACAACACAAAACCCACACCAAAAGTTCTCAGGCCTCAACTGAAGGTCTAACTAGACTAAACTCAATGCTATGGAGCTAACGGAACTGTCAGAATTCAATTCTGAGCATGTTAGCTAAGAATGTTGACTAATGTCAACGATATTTTAAATTAAAGCTCTAGAACAAGAAAAGGGCAAAACAATCAAATGAAAGACCAGGGTACTGAACTACCGGTCCTAGTAAGCCATAAATGACCCGGGGCCATTACAGGAAAGCTCTAACAGTATAATGAATGCATAAATGCGAAGATGACCAGAAGGGTCATTACAACATCCACTACTAAAAATACTTTTGTCCTCAAAAGTCAAGAAGAAGGGAGTACCTAAAGTCTCGAACAACTGCGGATACTGAGCACGCAACTCATTATTGGTCTCCCAAGTAGCCTCCTCGATCGGATGATGCCTCCATTGAACTTTCATAACTGGAATCTCCCTAGATCTCAATCTCCTAATATCTCTGACCAGAATAGCTATCAGCTCCTCGACAAAAGATAAACTCTCATCCAACTGAACCAAATCTCAATGCAACACATGAGACTCATCTGGCACATACCGACGCAATATCGAGACATGAAAAACTGGATGAATAGCTGCAAACATCGGAGGAAAATCTAACATGTAGGCAACACTACCAACCCTCTGTAGAATCTTAAATTGCCCAATAAACCTGGGGCAATGCTTGCCCTGCCGGCCAAATCTCATCACGCCCTTCACGGGCGATGCTTGAAGAAAAACTAAGTTACCAACACTAAACTCTAAGGCATAAAGTCTATGATCAGTGTAGCTCTTCTGCCTACTCTAGGCTGCTCTAAGTCTGTCCTGAATCAAACGGACTCAGTCCAATGAATCTCTAAGAAAATCTGTACTATGCGGTCTGGACTCCAAACCATCAAACCATCCAATGGGCGATCTGCAATGCCTACCATACAAGGCCTCGAAAGGTGCCATGTCGATGCTCGAATAAAAGCTATTATTATAAGCAAACTTGGCCAAAGGCACAAAATAATCCCATGAACCTCCAAAGTCAAGAACACAAGCCCGAAGCATATCCTCCAGGACCTGAATAGTCCTCTCGAACTGGCTATCTGTCTGAGGGTGGAAAGCAGTACTAAGCTAAACCTCTTTACCAAATCTCGCTGAATAGCCCTCCAGAACTGAGATGTGAACTGAGTGCCGCGATCTAAAATGATAAAAGCTGGGACCCCGTGCAACCAAACAATCTCACGAAGGTAGATCTGGGCTAACCTCTTTGCACCATAAGAAGTCTGAACCGGCAAGAAATGTGCTGACTTAGTCAGCCTATCAACGATCACCCAAATGGAATCAAACCCATGAGAAGTACGAGGCAAACCAACAATGAATTCTATAGTAATACCTTTCCACTTCCCCTCAGGTATGGGGAGTCGCTGCATTAAGCCACCTGGTCTCATGTGCTCGAACTTCACCTGCTGACACTTCAAGCACCGAGATACAAACTCTAATACGTCCAGCTTCATACCACACCACTAGTAAAACTGTCTCAAATTTCTATACATCTTCGCCGCACCAGGATGAATGTAATATCTAGAACAATGTGCCTCACAGAGTATCAACTGAATCAAATCACCAACCCTCGGAACACAAAGTTGACAATCAAACCTCAGAGTACCATCAGAACCCAAAGTAGCCCTGCTTGCCTCACCCTGAACTATCTCAAACCTCAGAGTACCATCAGAACCCAAAGTAGCCCTGCTTGCCTCACCCTGAACTATCTGATCACGAAGGCCGCACAAACTCTGATCCTCAAACTGTCGGCTTTGAATCTGATCAACTAGAGTAGAACGGACCTCACCACTGGCAATAACTCTGCTAGGATTTGACAAGTCAAGCCTAACCAATCGATTAGCCAAGGACCGGATGTCCAAGGCCAACAGTCGCTCAGAAACTGAAAGTGAAGCTAGGATGCCCATACTCACCACCTTCCTACTCAAGGCATCCACTACCACATTTGCCTTGCCTGGATGGTATAGAATAGTGAAATCGTAGTCCTTCAGTAGCTCAATCCGTCTCCTCTGCCTCGAGTTCAGCTCTCGCTGACTCGTAATGTATTGAATACTACGGTGGTCAGTGAATATCTCACAGTGAACTCCATATAAGTAGTGCCTTCAGATCTTGAGCGCGAAGACTACCGCCGCCAACTCTAGGTCATGAGTGGGGTAGTTGCACTCGTGAACCTTCAGCTGTCTCGATGCATATGCTATAACTCGACCCTGCTCCATCAATACACAACCAAGACCGACCCCTGAAGTATCACAATACACGATGAAACTCTGACCCTCGACTGGCAAAGTCAAAACTGGAGCCAAAGTCAATAAGGCCTTAAGCCTCTGAAAGCTATCTTCGCACTGATCCGACCACTGGAATGGAACATCCTTCCTAGTCAGCATAGTCAAGGGTGCTTCTATGGAAGAAAATCCCTCAATGAACCATATGTAGTACCCAGCTAAACCAACAAAGCTGCGAACCTCGGTAGGAGTAGTAGGTCTAGGCCAATCACGAACCACAAAAATCTTACCCGCATCAACCCAATCCCATCTTTAGACACCACGTGTCCTAGGAATGCAACTGAATCAAGACAAAACTCACACTTTGAGAACTTGGCATAAAGCCGATGATCTCTCAAAGTCTGTAGTACAGTCCTCAAGTGCTGCTCATGCTCGTCCCTACTCCTCGAGTATATCAGAATGTCATCAATAAAGACTATCACAAACATATCCAAGTATGGGCTAAGCACCCTATGCATCAAATCCATAAAGGCTGTGGGGGCATTAGTCAACCCAAAAGACATCACCAGGAACTCATAGTGGCTATAACGTGTCCTGAATGCTGTCTTAGGGATGTCCTCCGCCCTAATCCTCAACTGATGGTAGCCGAACCTCAAATCGATCTTCGCAAACACGGCTGAACCTTGAAGCTGATCAAATAAGTCATCAATCCTCGGCATCGGATACCTATTCTTCACTATCACCTTATTCAGCTATCGATAATCAATACACATCCGCATAGACCCATTCTTCTTCTTCACAAAAAGAACAGGAGTACCCTAAGGGGACACACTCGGTCTAATGAACCCCTTAGCTAACAAATCCTGGAGCTTCTCCTTAAGCTCTCTCAATTCAACAGGAGCCATATGGTAGGGAGGAATAGAAATGGGCCTGGTGCCTGGCTCTAACTCAATGCCAAAATCAACATCTCTCTCAGGTGGAAGGCCTGGCAGGTTGGTAGAAAACACATCTAGGAAGTCTCTAACCACAGGTACAGAATCAAGAGACGAAGGGTCAGCACTAGCATCTCAGACATATGCTAGATAAGCTAAACACCCACGGGAAATCAACTTCCTAGCTCGAAGACAAGAGATGATCCCAGATAGTGCGCGGCTGACAGAACCCTACCACACAACCAGGGATACACCAGGCACGGCGATGGTAACAGTCTTGGCATAACAATCCAAAACTGCACGGTGAGGGGATAACCAGTCTATGCCCAGTATCACATCGAAATCTAACATGTCAAGGATCATCAAATCACCCTAAGTCTCAAAATCACCAACAGAGATCACACAGGATCTCACAATCTGATCCACTACAAAAGAATTTACTACTGGGGTCGTAACAGAAACAAGCATAGATAACGGCTCACTAGCCAACCCCAAACAAGGCAGAAAGTAGGATGATACATATGAATAAGTGGATCCAGGATCAAATAAAGTCGTAGCATACTGATGGCACACATAAATTATACCTGTAATCACGGCATCTGAGGCCTCTGCCTCTGGTCTCCCAGGGACCACAAAGAACTGACGACGACCTCCACCTACCCGATCGCCATCCCTACCACCTGCTCTACCACATGGAGCACCACCTCTACCCTGACCAATACCTCCTCGAGCCGGTGGCTGAACTGAGAGAATAGGCTGAGCCAGCTGAGCGGATTGCTGAACTGCGCCCTGCTGGGGAAATCTCTAGCAAAATGACAGACCATACCACAGGTGAAACAAGCCCCTGATGACCTACTTGGTCGGGATAAACCAGCAGAACTCATATGGCCACCACGACCTGATGTCCCAGAAAGTGTACCTCTCGAAGACTGATCATTGTAGACCTGATGGATGCTCTGACCCTGCTCGAATTGGGTACTATCGAAAGTCTGAAGTGAAGCCTGAATCGGTCAGCCGGACTGACCCTGATGCTGCTGTGGCTGATAACCCCGACCCCACTGTCCTAAACCTCTACCACCATATCGGGAACCACTCCAGCCACCCTGATATCGAGGCCTCTTATCTCTGGCCTTGGTGTCATGACGATGCGAATCCTCTACAGTACGAGCATAGTTCACGATAGCCTGGAAAGACTGACCACTAGCAACCAATATCTCTATAGGCTCCCTAAACTCTCTCCATAGCCCCCAAACAAATCTACAGACCCAATCGACCTCAGTAGGCATAATCATGGCCCCAAATGGAGCAAGCTAATGGAAACGGGTCTCGTACTCCGATACAGTCCTAGAATCCTGAGAAAGTATAGTGAACTCCTCTCTTTGACACTCCCTGTCGCTCAGCGGCAAGAACTTGGCCATAAAGGCCTCATAGAACTCGGACCAAGTCAACTGAGGTGATGTAGAAGGTCTACAAGCAACCTGTTCCCTCCACCATAGCTTCGCTGGACCCTTCAGCTGATAGGTGGTATAACCGACTCCGTGAGTCTCCAACAAACCCAGATGGTGCAAGATCTCCTCACATGTAGTAATAAAATCATGCGGGTCCTGAACCGACTTACCAACAAATCTCGATGGTGCCAATCTCAAGAACCTACCCAACGTCTTCTGCTCCCCATCTGTCATAGCGGGGTGAGGAGCAAGAGGATATGCAGCTGATAGAATTGGGACAACCTTGGCATGGGGAGCCGCAGTAGCATGCTGCGCTCTGAAACTCTGAACACTCAAGGATGCCCCCTGAGCGGGAGTAGGTGCTACTTCAGAAGGTCTCTCCCCAATCATACCCAGAAGCTGAACAAGTAAACCCCTAATATCCAAAGACTGAGATGGGGCTGAAGCTAGCACAGAAACTGGTGGCACCTGGGCTGCCCCCGGGTCCACGTGGTGCTGCTCAGGAGAAATCTCAGGCTCATAGTCATACTCAGGCTCTACCTCAACTCTAGCAGCTCTAGCAGGCGCCGCTACTCTGGGGCATCCACGACCCTTACCTCTACACTTGTGACCACCCCGACCCCTAGCTGGAGTCGGAGGTACAGGGGCATGAGACTCTCCTCCGACAGAAGCTGTAGATCTCGTACAAACCATCTGCGGAAGAGTGAACCAGAATAAATGAGATTTCCAGAAACTTTCAAGGATACTACGTGTAATGACCCTTCCGATCATTTATACATTTCCGCCTTTCTTGTACTGTTAGAGCTTGCCTGTAGCGGCCCCAAGTCATTTATGGCTTGCTGGGACCGGTAGTTCGGTGCCCGAGCTGCCTTATTTCTTTTTGTCCATTCCTGGTTTTAGAGCTTTAAACCTTTGAAATCGTTGACTTTGGTCAACATTCTTAGTGAACGTGCTTGAAATCGAATTTTGACGGTTCCGTTAGCTCCGAAGCATGGACTTTGGTCTAGAGGAACCTCTGGTCGTGATCCGGGAGCTTTTCAGCTTGGAATTCTCTATCATTCTGTGTTTTCAACCCAGTTGGGATTATTGGGTTGACTTTGGTCAACATTCGGAGAAAATGGCCTCGGATGGAAATTCTGTCAGCGTCATTATCTCCAGAATGCTGAGTTTGTGTTAGTTAATTGGTTGGTTCGCGTTCTGGATGAGTCAGGCTCATTTTGGGTGTTTGGTTGGCATTAGCTAGTGTTGACTTGGGTCAACATTCTTCCGAAACGACCTCGTATGGAAGTTTGGACAATTGCAATGAGTCCGGAACGTCATTTACACTCTAATGCATATTTGGTTCTTAAGTATCGGGTTTCGATTGTGCCCAGAATACCTAGATGAGTTTTTCAAAAGTTGCAGATTTTGCTATTGCAGGTACATGCCTCAGGCCTTAATCGCGATCGCGATTCCTTTCCGGCCGGATTGCGACGAAGCACCTGGTCATTTGCTCTTCGCGATCGCGATGCCCCTTGTCGCGATCGCGATGAAGCTTCTCCCCCTTTGTTCTTCGCGACCGCGTGGCTAGCCCTCGCGATCGCGATGGTCTAGCCAGCGTGGTCCTCGCGACCGCGATGGTCTAGCCAGCGTGGTCCTCGCGACCGCGAGGGGTCGCTTCGCGATTGCGATGAAGGACCTCTGAGCAGTATATAAGCCCCCAACTTTGTCTTCTTCACCCTAAAAACCGATTCCTCCATTGTTCATAGCTCCAAGATCGTTGATACGCCCAAATTACACCTCCAAAAGAAGTATAAAGCAGTCGTTGTCAAATATAGAACCTAACTGAGGTTAGGGTCGATCCCACGAGGAATATGGAAGAAATACATCAGTATTAAATATTTAATTGTTCGTCTTTATTTAAAAGGGGGGGGGGTTATGTATCACAAGTAAAGATCGGAATTATAAACAATTTAGTGTTTAATTATATTCAAGGAATTAAAGGTAACTAGGACTGTGTTCACCATGATTTCATAACTTAGGAGGTATACCCAATTAATGATCTATTCTGGTGCTTAACATTCAAGATCGGTAAGGTAGGTTCACCTAAATCCTTGATCCGACAAATAGATGAATTCCACCACACGCCTTGGTCTGGCCGCGGGTGTATGTTTTATTAACCCTTACCCTTGATCCCAGATTAGCTATTCCCGGACAAGGTCAAGCTATTAGATGAGGGTTGGTAGCCTCAAATCTCCGTTGTGAACAACTCTTTTTCCATTCGTTACCTCCTTGGTCCGACAAGCAAGAAAAAGGCGAGTTCTAACGTTTGCAACTGTTAAAAAATAATCAAAGCTAAGGGAAGAACAATACATGCATAAACACCTTCCTAGAATCATTAACTGTTTAGCCTACGTTTGTTAATTTATCATGGTTCCCACAACCCTAGTTATGGTATTTAGCTACTCATGCTTGCAAAAATCATAGAATAATACATAATAAATGATTTACTTGTATTAACTATGAAAATTACTTCAAAATAGCAAAATATATAATTCAAGAATACAAATAAATAATCAAGGAGAAGAATAGAATAAATCAAAATTCTCCGCCCTCCACGACGATTTTTAGCTATTCCTAGCTTATAAAGTTAAAAGATAAAAAGTAGCTCAATTCTGTACAAAAATTATTCTTATGGGCTATTTATAGATGTAGAAAAAAAACTCCAAATAAAATAATCGAATTCAAAACAAATTGAGAAATCAAAACCCAATTAAATTGGGATTGCACTGTGCCGCATCGTTAATTTACAGTGCACGCCGCCTACGTTGACTTTGCAACATTCTTCAACTGCAGCTGCTGCCACGTGGTAGCCATATGCAAAATTGCAATTTGATATTTGATGCCCTTATTAATATGAATATAATATTTTATTTAATTCATTAACCTGTCTGCTTGATTCTCTTATATGATTTTTCATTTTTAATTCGTTTCTTCTTCAAATTTCTTCAACTTACCATCATTTTAATCCTACAGATATAAATACACAATATAAGAATAATTATAAAATCAATGCTCAAAAACGATAACAAAAAGACTAAATATAAGGTAAATAATGACTAAATATATGTATTTTTGGCCTCACATCACTACCCCACACTTAAACTCTTGTTCGTCCTCGAGCAAGCAATTAAGCTCATCTAAAAAAATTAGGAATACCATCACTTTGATTGATACAAACAATTAGGCCATGTAACAAATCACAACATCAAATACACTTCCCGATCATTATGCAAGATATACAATAAAAATAAACTTCTAACCTCCTAACCTCAAAGATGGATTTTAACTCATCAAATTAAGTTTGCTCACCTACTCAATCAAAGAAAGCTAATAAAATCACCTATCTAGCATGAAACAAGTAAGTGCCCTCACAAGAAGAAATAGTCCACACACTCAATTTAAAGAATCAAATATAAATTAAGGACTTAGCATCAAAGAACAATTCTCGCACACACAAAAGAATTAACATGTATGCACAAAGAATCATAGACTTGCCCATTATGTACATCTCCACTAATTAAGCATGCTCGAGTAGAATCAAATAAGACTTTTACGGGTTGTAATGTTGGCTAGGGGACGGATAGGAAACTATATAATAGTGACTTATACTTCTATAAGCACTTTGCATTTTTTAAACTTCATCACCCTTTTTTTCCTTTTTCACTTTTTTTTTCCAGCCCTCTTTTAATTATTTTCACTAGTAATTCTCATCATATCAGAATGCTTCAATCATTTTTTTTTCAAGAAATTTTTTATCTTTTATTTTTTTCGTGTCACATTCTTTTCTAAGAGGGTCTTTTCATCACTTTGTAGCTTTCATTAGTCACATTTTTCACTCAATCATCCCTTTTCTTCAAATTTAGCAATTTTATCATAGTCCATGCTACAGTGCTTAAGGAAGAAGGGTGTAGAAACTAGGGATTCAACAAAAGGATCAAGGCAAAAAATACGGCTACCAAACGAAAAGCTACAAGCTCAAAGGGGTAACTAGTGATATAATATCTGAAAAGGCTAAAATTCACAAGACATATAAAAAAAAGCCTATATCATCTTCTAAACAGAGCAATGCTTTTTATTTTGCTTCAATAACATGCATGACAAGTTCTAGACTAAGATGCAAAACATGGAATATATGCAAGAAATCCTCACCTCACATTGCACAAGTCTCAATCAAGATGGATCAATTCTACTTCTAAGATAGACAGGGTCATAACAAACTACAAAATAAGAATAAGCTATATACAAAGTCACTACCTTGAGCCTAGGTGTCAAAAAGTCTATTATTTTATTTTATAGTCAAGCACTCCCGAAAAGTACTTCTCAAACTTATGCCTAAATATGCTAGTATCAAACAAGTCAAAAAAGATCTCTTCTTTTCTCTCCAAAAAAACACTATTCCTAAAATTATAAATTAAAAAAAAAATCACTCTAAAAAAAATAAAATTACCCGATTCAAAGGGCCCCCTTCGAAAAAGAATCGAAGCCATAAGAAAAATCAAGGGGTGGATGAAATATGCCACTAACAGAAGCTAATGAAAGAGAAATAATAATAAAAAAATAAAATAAAAATCTTTTTGTATATTTTTTATGTTCAAATAAAATAAAATCCTATGGCATACTCACCCTCAACTTACAATTATCGAAACATTCTCCACTCCACACTTAAAATTATGCTTTGTTCCCAAAGCAATTTATAGAAGGAGGAGGAGGAGGAGGAGGAGGAGGAGGAGGAGGAGGAGGAGGAGGAGGAGGGAAAAATCAAGGGGTGGATGAAATATGCCACTAACAGAAGCTAAAAAAAGAGAAATAATAATAAAAAAATAAAATAAAAATCTTTTTGTATTTTTTTTATGTTCAAATAAAATAAAATCCTATGGCATACTCACCCTCAACTTACAATTATCGAAACATTCTCCACTCCACACTTAAAATTATGCTTTGTTCCCAAGGAGGAGGAGGAGGAGGAGGAGGAGGAGGAGGAGGAGGAGGAGAGATACTCCCTGAGGCCCCCTAGGGCCTAGCTAAAAACATGATTTATCGTAATTTTTCATCAAGGGCCGCGCGATCCCACATTTAAGCTCAACCATGTTCTTTAGCTTCAAATTTGGGTACTTAGACTTCCCCTAATCTGCACAAAAATCAAAAAACAAAGCAAAGAAAAAAATGTAACGCTATAAAAAATAAAAATAACAAGCTATACTACAGTTTGGGTTGCCTCCCAATAAGCGCTTGATTTAACATCGCGACATGACACCATCAAGTGAACCATTTTTCCTTCCACTTAGAACTTATGAATTGCACCCCTAATTTCTTTTCTAATTTCTTACTATGCTCAAGGGGCGATCATATAAATATAAAAGTCCCAAGTAATATGTATTGAATTTTGTACTTTTTTGACCTTAAGTGAGGAATGTAATTCTCTGATTTTGGCACAATAAATTCAAAAATATAGACACATTGTTCTTCCTTCTTACACTCTTCCAAAAGTTCATATGGCTCGATTAATAACTCACCATCTAAACATAATGTAGAAAAATAATTGAAACGGGGTCCAATGCGTCCTAACTCATGAATTGTATTATTATTTACATCCTCTTATTCATACACACTAAAGTCTTTAAAAATAATTTTATCTACTTCGTCACATAACTCTAGTGTACTCTTCTCAACAGTGACAACATCAATAAGAGTATGGTCTAGTAGTTGTGCCTCTAATTTTAGCTCCTCAAGTTGGCTCATAAGCATCTTTTCTTCCTCACACAACTCAGAACAAAATTGTTGGGCGTCAAACGCATCAACCTCTGCACTCAGCTAATCATCCACGCAGAGAATATCCAACGTAAACTCATACAACTCAAAATCGAACCTAGTATTTCTTTTTATCATAATTCTTACCACATGTTTACATCTCTCATGGACATCCTCAACTGCATCTACTAATATTCTGCAAGGACCGATACCATCAGAAGTACAAAAATTACAAGAACACCTATCACTCCATACTTTTTCAGATGTCATCTCAAGAAGAGTGGTAAAATAAAAAAGATATTTGTAAAAAAAAAATAATACAAAAAAATAAAAAAATAAGACTACAAATAAAAATAAACACTAAAGACAATTTCTAAATCGTATTCCCCAACAACGATGCCAAAATTTGATACGCCCAAATTACACCTCAAAAAAAAGTATAAAGCAGTCGTTGTCAAATATAAAATCTAACTGGGGTTAGGGTCGATCCCACGAGGAATATGAAAGAAATACGTCAGTAGTGAATATTTAGTTGTTCGTCTTTATTTAAAGGGGGGGAGGATTTATGTATCACAAGTAAAGATCGGAATTATTAACAATTTAGTATTTAATTATATTGAAGGAATGAAAGGTAACTAGGACTGTGTTCACCATGATTTCATAACTTAGGAGGTATACGCAATTAATGATCTATTCTTGTGCTTAACATGCAAGATCGGTAAGTTAGGTTCACCTAAATCCTTGATCCGGCATATAGATGAATTTCACCACACGCCTAGGTGTGACTGCGGGTGTATGCTTTACTAACCCTTACCCTTGATTCCAGATTAGCTATTTCCGGACAAGGTCAAGCTATTAGATGAGGGTTGGTAGCCTCAAATCTCCATTGTGAACAACCCTTTTCCCATTCGTTACCTCCTTGGTCCGGCAAGTAAGAATAAGACGAGTTCTAACGTTTGCAACCTTTAAAAAACAATCAAAGCGAAGGGAAGAACAATACATGAATAAACACCTTTCTAGAATCATTAACTGTTTAGCCTACGTTTGTTAATTTATCATGGTTTCCACAACCCTAGTTATGGTATTTAGCTACTCATGCTTGCAAGAATCGTAGAATAATATATAATAAACGACTTACTTGTATTAACCATGAAAATTACTTTAAAATAGCAAAATATATAATTCAAGAACACAAATAAATAATAAAGGAGAAGAATAGAATAAACCAAAATTCTCCGACCTCCACAACGGTTCTTAGCTCTTCCTAGCTTACAAAGTTAAAAAATAAAAAGTAGCTTGATTCTGTAAAAAAATTATTCTTATGGGCTATTTATAGATGTAAAAAAAAAACTTCAAATAACTGAGTCCAAAACAGATTGAGAAATCAAAACCCAATTAAATTGGGTTTGCACTGTATCGCATCGTTAATTAACAGTGCACGCCGCCTACGTTGACTTTTGCAACATTCTTCAACTGCAGCTGCTGCCACGTGGTAGCCATATGCAAAATTGAAATTTGATATTTGATGCCCTTATTAATATGAATATATTATTTTATTTAATCCATTAACCTGTCTGCTTGATTACCTTATATGATTTCTCATTTTTAATTCGTTTCTTCTCCAAATTTTTTCAACTTTCCGTCATTTTAATCCTACAGATCTAAATGATACTAGATTGGAAAGGATGAATGGTACTATCTTGGATGACACTTATCATCCAAGGCCTTCAAGCAATGTTAATGAAAAGGGAAGCATTGGAGAAGCTTGAAGAATCCCAAAGGAAAACATACAATGTGTGGGTGGTTCATTAAAGTGAGGTGGAAGGAGGAATTCAAGAATTCTCAAAAGAAGGTAACCAAACAAGGCCCTTACTTCATTAAGGGCAAAACTGTAATAGCTAGTGTCTTCTTATTCCCTAGTATAAGTAATAGCTTTTCTTCATTTTGGAAGACTAGTTTTTTGCATATTGAAGATTTATACTCTAAAACTTCTAGTTGCTAGTGTAAGGCTTAGTGTAATTCTCTTAAGGAATTAGTGAGTGATTAGGGTGACTCTCTTGATTGTTAGTTTAACTTCTTTACTTAATTAATCGAAGGTCTCTCACTTGTGGATTTCATTTAGTTTTTCTTGATTAGTTGAGTTGAATTAGTTTCTAGTTGTTGGAATCAATTGTGAGGTGAGGGTTTTAGCCCCTTGTTGCCCATAATTTTAATTCCTAGTTATTAATTCTCATATCTTTTCCTCCTTCTTTCTTGTTTGATTAATTTCCGTTATCATTTGGTATCAAGAGCTCGGTTTAGGTCTGTTTCCACAAATCTAAGTCTTGGAAATTTGATATCTTCAAAATCCAAAAAAAAATAAAAAATTCCGAAAATCCCCAAAAATTCAAAAAAAAAATCCAAATTTTTTTCTTGTTTGATTTCTTGTTTTTGACACTAGATTCTTGTTCCCTAGTGTTTTTTGAGTCTAGATTTCAAATTTCGTGTGATTTGGAGTTGTAGAAGTGGAGTTGCCATTAAAGTGTTTTGAGCTTTTGAAGTTTTACAAACTTTGAAAGTGGGTCTATTGATTGAGGAGGAATTGGAGCTTAAAAACCATTGGGGTTTGTTCCTTACGTTAAGGGAAGCTAATCCTGAAATTTGAGCCAATTCCGAGCTCATTTGAAGGTCTTGGTGTTTAGTGTGTGTTCTTGGTGTTCTAGGTGTTTTTGATATTTATCAAGAACATCTTGAAGAAGAAGAAGCCAAAAGTACATTTGATCCAACTTTTTCAAGTCAAAGTGGTCAAAAATGTTTGTTGGGTCCACAAGTGGAATTTTTTTTTTAAAAAAAATTAAAAAAAAATCCACGCCCAGTCTCACCCAGGCGCGTGAGACCAACTTCAGAGGGTTGTTTCTGCAGGTTTCCATACTTAGTTTTTTTTAGGGGTCTCAAATTTTGGGACCCCAAAATTTTTCTAAGTGTTGGAACTTTTAAGACCCCAAATTTTTTCTAAGTGTTGGAACTTCAAACTTCTTCTTCTACACTCATTTTTCTTCGATTTCTCAACTATTTAACAACTAATTAACATCTTTAATTACTTGTTAACTAGTTTTTAAATATCAAATCATCTCTTTGATTCTCCAAATTAAGCAACAATAAGTAGTTTCTCCTACTTTTGTTACTTAATTCTTGAGTCCGAATTCTTTCGTTCTTCTTCCTTCTTCTTTTCTTGTCTTGTTTCGTTGATTAATTCCTTGATTCAAGTCCGTTTAGAGTCTTTCAAGTCGTCCTTCTTTCAAGAGTCACAAGAATCCACTCCTCCACAAAGGATAGGTGACCTTGAGTTGATTGAGCGGAGCTAGTTCACTACCAATTTTGAGACGACGCCACAGGAGGTGAGTTGAGAGTTACATACGAGGGACGTGAGCCTTTTACTACTAACCTTGCTTGTTGAGTTTTGTAGGTGCCATGTCCCACCACGGTGCAAGTCCAATTGGGGAGAGCTCGGAGAACCTCATGGAGGTTCTTGCACACCTCTCCAAACAAATGGCGGAAATGAATGGGAAGTTAGGAGGTATAGAGGAAAGGCTGGTACGAGTGGAAAATGAGAATAGAGGGAAGACACTCCAAGTCGATAATGAGAATAGAGGGAAGACACTCCAAGTCAAAAATGAGGAGGCAAGGCGAGCATCGGTGCAATCCACCACCATTACTCCGGTTCAAGCTCACCAACTATGTTACCCTCCACAAAATCAAACCCGAAACTTCCAACAACCCACATTCCAAACAAACAACCCTCCAACCTACCCAAGGCAACCAACACCACATCCACAACCCTATCGCCCTCCACAAGAGAACCGTCCTTTTGTGGCAAACCAAGTTCTATACCAAACTCCACTCCGAAATCCATCAAATGCATCCTTACATGATTCCTACATATCACCTCCACGAAACACCACACAAACACCCTACCCAAACCACCAATTTCAAAATCCTCTCTATGACGACATGAATGAAGATCACAATAATGATGAGTTTTGGGAGCATGGGGGTAGAGATGGCTATGAAGGGCCAAGGGAAGGGGTCCAGCCTCGGGACTTAGCGTGGGACCAAGGAATAGAAGGTCAACGCTATGGGAATAGAGGAGATAGGATGGGGAATAGAGGAGCTAGGTATGGAGAATGGAATGATCAAGATAGGGGATTGAACACGATCAAGGTTACACTTCCAAAGTTCAAGGGAAGTAGTGACCCGGATGAATTTCTTGAATGGAAACTACAAAGTGAACGGATTTTCCTTACTAATAACATCTCGGAATCATTGAAGGCGAAGTATGCCCTCACTCAATTCGAGGGATATGCTTCCACATGGTGGGAATCCAAGAGGAGGGAACGAGAGAGTCGTCATATCTATGAGTTGCCCACTTGGCAAGAGTTGGTTGGTCTAATGGAGTATAGGTATTTGACTCCGGATTACTACCAAGAAGCTCTCAAGAAGGTGTACATGCTTAGGCAAGGTACCAAGAGTGTTGAAGAATACTATGATGAATTTGAGAACTTGAGAATGAAGTCCAAGCTTGAGGAGCATATGCAATACACGGTGATACGATTCATGGCAAACTTGAGGCCCGATATCTTGAAGCCTTTGAGACTTAAACACTATGAGAATCTTGAAGCGGCTTTCCATGATGCCTCTAAGGTCGAAATGGATTTGAAAGATGAGAAGACATACAAGGCCAAGAGTTTTCCAACTTCCTCATGGAGTAAAAACAATGATAAGTGGAAGACCCCATTGCTCGAGAATCATCTAAAGGTAGTGGTCAAGACACTCAAGTCAAGGTTCATTACAAAGCCAAAGGGAATGACAAGTCGAAAGGAGGTAACTTTGAAAAACCCAACTTTCCTCGACCCTCTACCATCCAATGCTTTCGATGTCAAGGGAGGGGATATATTGCTAGTGAGTGTCCTAATAGAAGGACAATTGTTGCCTTTTGTGATGGGTATAAAACCGATGAGGAAGATGAGCATGATGAAAGAAGTGAGGGAAAGGGGGATAAAGGTGAAGGGGAGAGAGTAGCTTCGGGGGATGAGGAAGAAAGGTTGGATGAGAGGGTAAATTTTGCTTGCTTCATGGAAATGGGGCAACCCCTACTTGATGATAATGAAGAGTTGAAGGTAAATACCAACCTTTCATGTGTTGTGAGGAGAATTATGGGAGCCCTTGCCAAAGAAGAAATTGACCAAAGGGAGAATCTGTTTCATGCTAGGTGCAAGATCCAAGATAAGGTGTGTTCTTTGATTATTGATAGTGGGAGTTGCACTAATGTGGTGAGTAGTTCTTTGGTGGAGCGTATGCAAATTCCAACAATAAGGCATTCCAACCCGTACAAGCTACAATGGCTCAATGAGAGTGGAGAGATGAAAGTCCTCAAACAAGCAAGTATTCGATTTAGTGTGGGCAAGTACAATGAGGAGTTGATTTGTGATGTGGTACCCATGTTGGCTTGTCATGTATTATTGGGAAGGCCTTGACAATTTGATAGAGATGTTGTGCACTATGGAAGGACCAACAAGTATGCTTTTGTGATTGACGGTAAGAAATATGTACTTGCACCTCTCACCCCATACCAAGTGAGTGAGGACTATCGGGCTATGAAAGAGCTTCGGGAGAGAATAAGGGTGGAAGAAGCGAAGAGTGAAGGTGAAAGTTCCACCATTGTTCCAAAAGAGGGAAGTGACTTGGCTAAAAATAAGAAGAACATGTGTATGATAGCCAAGCCAAACAATTGTCTAAAGGGTATGGATGAGGAACGCTTTTTAGTGTGCCTTGTCAACACCAATCTTTTATTGCATGCTAACCAAGATACTAGCATTTTGCCTAGTATTATTTCTTCTCTTTTGCAGGACTATGATGAACTATTTCTGGATGAGATGCCCGCGGGACTACCACCTTTGAGGGGAATTGAGCATCAAATTGACTTTGTGCCGGGGTCACAAATTCCCAACCGACCAGCCTGTAGGTGTAATCCGGAAGAGACCAAGGAGCTACAAAGGCAAGTGGAAGAACTCCTTGAAAAGGGATTGATCAAAGAAAGCCTAAGCCCGTGTGCCATACTGGTTATCCTTGTTCCCAAAAAGGATGGTACTTGGAGAATGTGCATTGATTGTAGAGCCGTGAACAAGATTACAATCAAGTATAGGCATCCAATTCCAAGACTTGATGACATGTTGGATGAGCTTTGTGGATCAATTGTGTTCTCAAAGGTTGATCTTAGGAATGGGTACCATCAAATTCGAATGAAACCGGGTGATGAAGGGAAGACGGCTTTCAAAACAAAATTTGGGTTGTATGAATGGCTTGTGATGCCGTTTGGTTTGACTAATGCTCCAAGCACTTTCATGAGGTTGATGAATCACGTTCTAAAACCCTTCATCAACAAGTTTGTGGTTGTGTACTTTGATGACATACTTGTGTATAGCAAGACAATTGAAAAGCATGTAGGCCATTTGAAATAAGTGTTTGATGTTTTGCTACGAGAAAGGTTATTCGCGAATCTCAAGAAGTGTTCTTTTTGTGTTGAAAAGGTAGTGTTCTTGGGCTTTGTGGTTAGTGCAAGTGGTATAGAGGTTGATGAAGAAAAGGTGGAGTCAGTCAAGACTTGGCCGACCCCATCCAATGCAACCGAGGTAAGAAGTTTTCATGGGTTGGCGAGCTTTTACCGGCGTTTTGTGAAGGGTTTTAGTTCAATTGCTTCCCCATTAACTGAATTGATCAAGAAAGATGTACCTTTTGTGTGGGGGGAAGAACAAGAGAAGTCCTTTCAAGCATTGAAGTCCATGTTGCGTTCCTCCCCATTACTCCAACTACCTAATTTTGATAAAGCTTTGAGATAGAGTGTGATGCTTCGGGTGTTGGGATAGATGGTGTCTTTATGCAAGAGGGAAAACCATTGGCTTACTTTAGTGAAAAACTAAAGGGAGCTACTCTTCGGTACTCAACTTATGACAAGGAATTATATGTACTTGTGAGGGTATTGGCTCATTGGAAACACTACTTGTGGCACAAAGAGTTCGTGATAAGGACCGATCATGAGTCCTTGAAACATCTTAAGGGGCAATCCAAGTTGAACAAGCGACATGCCAAATGGGTTGAATTCATTGAGGCCTTTCCATATGTGATCAACTACAAGCAAGGCAAAGAGAATGTAGTAGCGGATGCTCTATCAAGGAGGTTTGTATTGGTCAACACCTTTGCTTCTAAAATGATGGGATTTGAAAGCTCGAAGGGATTCTATTCTATGGATCCCGATTTCAAAGAAACTTTTGATTGTTTTAGTCAAGGGAAGCGGGTTGATAGTTTACAATTGGTTGATGGATTCTTGTTCAAGAATGGGCGAGTTTGTGTGCCCATGAGTTCATGGAGAGAGTTGTTTGTCAAGGAAGCTCATAGTGGTGGTTTGATGGGGCACTTTGGAGTACCCAAGACACTTGACATCCTTATGGAACAATTTTATTGGCCAAAGATGAAGCATGATATGGAGCGGATTTGTGGACAATGTCTCGAATGCAAGCAAGCCTAATCCACGACTCAGCCTCAAGGTAAGTATACCCCTCTTCCTACTCCTAGTGGTCCATGGATGGACATTTCTATGGATTTTGTGTTAGGAATTCCTAGGACTAAAAGAGGACATGATAGCATATTTGTGGTAGTGGATATGTTCTCTAAAATGACTCATTTCATTCCATGCCATAAATGTGATGATGCATCCATGTAGCATCCTTGTTTGTCATTAATGCGCTTAAATTGCATGGAGTCCCTCAAACCATTGTTAGTGATAGGGATTCCAAATTTCTTAGTCATTTTTGGAAGAATCTATGGGGTACACTTGGTACCAAACTCATGTTTTCTACTTCTTGTCATCCTCAAACGGATGGACAAATCGAAGTAGTCAACCGGACTCTTGGAAGCATGCTTAGGTGTATGATTAGGGGCGCCCCAACCACTTGGGACGACCATTTACCCTTGATAGAATTTGCATATAATCGGTCTTTCCACTCTTCTATTGGAATGTCCCCATTTGAAGCATGTTATGGCTTTAAGCCTTTGTTTCCATTAACTATGACTCCTTTGTCTAGCCATGTTGTTGTGAGCCTAGATGCTGAACAAAGAGAAACGGAGATGATGAACATTCATTCCAAGGTGAAAGAGGCCATTGAAAAGAACAATTCAAAGGTGGCCAACCGAAAGAATCGTGGAAGAAAGGAAGTGATTTTCAACCCGGACGATTGGGTGTGGGTTTATTTCCGAAAGGAGAGGTTCCCACAAGTTCGAAAAGGAAAGCTAAGCCCAAGGGGAGACGGACCCTTCAAAGTGCTCAAGCGGATAAATGACAATGCATAAATGATTGACTTACCAAGTGAGTATAATGTTCATAGTGTTTTCAATGTTAGTGATCTTTCTCCTTGTGTTGTAGGTGATCAATTGGATTCGAGGACGAATCATTTTCAAGAAGGGGAGGATGATACTAGATTGGAAAGCATGGATGGTACTATCTTGGATGACACTTATCCTTCAAGGCCTTTCACACGTAGTCAAACTAAAGAGCTCTAAGACCTTCAAGCAATGTTCATGAAAAGGGAAGCATTGGAGAAGCTTGAAGAATCCCAAAGGAAAGCATACAACGTGTGGGTGGTCCATTAAAGTGAGGTGGAAGGAGAAATTCAAGAATTCTCAAAAGAAGGAAACCAAACAAGGCCCTTACTTCATTAAGGGCAAAACTGTAATAGCTAGTGTCTTCTTAGTCCCTAGTATAAGTAGTAGCTTTTCTTCATTTTGGAAGACTAGTTTTTTGCATATTAAAGATTGATACTCTAAAACTTCTAGTTGCTAGTGTAAGGCTTAGTGTAATTCTCTTAAGGAATTAGTGAGTGATTAGGGTGACTCTCTTGATTGTTAGTTTAACTTCTTTGCTTAATTAATCGAAGGTCTCCCACTTGTGGATTTCATTTAGTTTTCCTTGATTAGTTGAGTTGAATTAGTTTTTAGTTGTTGGAATCAATTGGGAGGTGAGGGTTTTAGCCCCTTGTTGCCCATAATTTCAATTCCTAGTTATTAATTCTCATATCTTTTCCTCCTTCTTTCTTGTTTGCTTAATTTCCGTTATCATTTGGTATCAAGAGCTCGGTTTAGGTTTGTTTCCACAAATCTAAGTCTTGGGAATTTGATATCTTCAAAATCCAAAAAAAAAAAATCCGAAAATCCCCAAAAATTCAAAAAAATAAAAAATCCAAACTTTTTTCTTGTTTGATTTCTTGTTTTTGACACTAGATTCTTGTTCCCTAGTATTTTTTTAGTCTAGATTTCAAATTTCGTGCGATTTGGAGTTGTAAAAGTGGAGTTGCCATTAAAGTGTTTTGAGCTTTTGAAGTTTTACAAACTTTGAAAGTGGGTCTATTGATTGAGGAGGAATTGGAGCTTAAAAACCATTGGGGTTTGTTCCTTACGTTAAAGGGGAAGCTAATCCTTAAATTTGAGCCAATTCCGAGCTCATTTGAAAGTCTTGGTGTTTAGTGTGTGTTCTTGGTGTTCTAGGTGTTTTTGATATTCATCAAGAACATTTTGAAGAAGAAGAAGCCAAAAGTTACATTTGATCCAATTTTTTCAAGTCAAAGTGGTCAAAGATGTTTGTTGGGTCCACAAGTGATTTTTTTTTTTAAAATAAATAAAAATAAATAAATAAATAAAAATAAAATTCCACGCCCAGTCTCACCCAGGCGCGTGAGACCAACTTCAGAGGGCTGTTTCTGCAGGTTTCCATACTTAGTTTTTTTTAGGGGTCTCAAATTTTGGGACCCCAAAATTTTTTCAAGTGTTGGAACTTTTAAGACCCCAAATTTTTTCTAAGTGTTGGAACTTCAAACTTCTTCTTCTACCCTCATTTTTCTTCGATTTCTCAACTATTTAATAACTAATTAACATCTTTAATTACTTGTTAACTAGTTTTTAAACATCAAATCATCTCTTTGATTCTCCAAATTAAGCAACAACAAGTAGTTTCTCCTACTTTTGTTACTTAATTCTTGAGTCCGAATTCTTTCGTGCTTCTTCCTTCTTCTTTTCTTGTCTTGTTTCGTTGATTAATTCCTTGATTCAAGTCCGTTTAGAGTCTTTCAAGTCGTCCTTCTTTCAAGAGTCACAAGAATCCACTCTTCCACAAAGGATAGGTGACCTTGAGTTGATTGAGCGGAGCTAGTTTACTACCAATTTTGAGACGATGCCACAGGAGGTGAGTTGAGAGTTACATACGAGGGACGTGAGCCTTTTACTACTAACCTTGCTTGTTGAGTTTTGTAGGTGCCATGTCCCACCACGGTGCAAGTTCAATTGGAGAGGCTCGGAGAACCTCATGGAGGTTCTTGCACACCTCATCTAAAAAAATTTAGGAATACCACCACTTTGATTGATACAAACAATTAGGCCATGTAACAAATCACAACATCAAGTACACTTCCCGATCATTATGCAAGATATACAACAAAAATAAACTTCTAACCTCCTAACTATAAAGATGGACTTTAACTCATCAAATTAAGTTTACTTACCTACTCTATCAAAGAAAGCTAATAAAATTACCTATCTATCATGAAACAAGTGTCCTCACAAGAAGAAATAGTCCACACACTCAATTTAAAAAATCGAATATAAATTAAGGACTTAGCATCAAAGAACAACTCTCGCACTCACAAAAGAATTCACATGTATGCACAAAGAACTGTAGTCTTGCCCATTATGTACATCTTCACTAATTAAGCATGCTCGAATAGAATCAAATAGGATTTTTACGGGTTGTAATGTCGGCTAGGGGACGGGTAGGAAACTATATAATAGTGACTTATACTTCCCTAAGCACTTTGCACTTTTTGAACTTCATCACCAATTTTTCTTTTTTCACTTTTTTTTCCAGCCCTCTCTTAAATTATTTTCACTAGTAATTCTCATCATATCAAGAACGCTTCAATCATTTTTTTTTCAAGAAATTTTCTCTCTTTTATTTTTTTCATGTCACATTCTTTTCTAAGAGGGTATTTTCATCACTTTGTAGCTATTATTAGTCACCTTTTTCACTCAATCATTCATGTTTTTTCAAATTTAGCGATTTTATCATAGTCCATGCTACAATGCTTAAGGAAGCAGGGTGCAAAACTAGGAATTCAACAAAAGGATCAAGGAAAAAAATACGGCTACCAAACGAAAGGCTACAAGCTTAAAGGGGTAACTAGTGATATAATATCTGAAAAGGCTAAAATTCACAAGACATATACAAAAAAGCCTATATCATCTTCTAAACAGAGCAATGCTTTTTATTTTGCTTCAATAACATGCAGGGCAAGTTCTAGACTAAGATGCAAAACATGGAATATATGCAAGAAATCCTCACCTCACATGGCACAAGTCTCAATCAAGATGGATCAATTCTACTTCTAAGATAGATAGGGTCATAGCAAACTACAAAATAAGAATAAGCTATATACGACTTTATCTTGAGCCTAGGTGTCAAAAAGTCTATTATTTTATTTTATACTCAAGCACTCTCGAAAAGTACTTCTCAAACTTAGGCCTAAATATGCTAATATCAAACAAGTCAAAAAAGATCTCTTCTTTTCTCTCCAAAAAAAACTATTCCTAAAAATATAAATTAAAAAAAAAATCACTCTAATTTTTTTTTTACCTGGTTCAAAGAGCCCCCCCCCCCGAAAAAGAAACGAGACCATAAGAAAAATCAAGGGGTGGATGAAATATGCCACTAACAGAAACTAAAAAAAAGAGAAATAAAAAATAAAAAAAAAATAAATCTTTTTGTATTTTTTTTTGTTCAAATATGCTAATATAAAGGGAAATAAAAAATTTAAAAAATCTTTTTGTATTTTTTATATGTTCAAATAAAATAAAATCCTATGGCATACTCACCCTAAACTTGCAATTATCGGAAGATTCTCCACCCACACTTAAAATCATGCTTTGTCCCCAAAGCAATTTATAGAAGAAGAAGGAGAAGGGTGAGAGATACTCCCTGAGGCCCTCTAGGGCCTAGCTAAAAACATGATTTATCGTAATTTTTCATCAAGGGCCGCGCGATCCCACACTTAAGCTCAACCATGTTCTTTAGCTTCAAATTTGGGTACTTAGACTTCCCCTAATCTGCACAAAAATAAAAAAACAAAGCAAAGAAAAAAATGTAACACTATAAAAAATAAAAATAAGAAGCTATACTACAGTTTGGGTTGCCTCCCAATAAGCGCTTGATTTAACATCGCGGCATGACACCATCAAGTGAACCATTTTTCCTTCCACTTAGAACTTATGAATTGCACCCCTAATTTCTTTTCTAATTTCTTACTATGCTCAAGGGGCGATCATATAAATATAAAGGTCCCAAGTAATAGGTATTGAATTTTGTACTTTTTTGACCTTAAGTGAGGAATGTAATTCTCTGATTTTGGCACAATAAATTCAAGAATATAGACACATTGTTCTTCCTTCTTACACTCTTTCAAAAGTTCATATGGCTCGATTAATAACTCACCATCTAAACATAATGTAGAGAAATAATTGAAACGGGGTCCAATGCGTCCTAACTCATGAATTGTATTATTATTTACATCCTCTTATTCATACACACTAAAGTCTTTAAAAATAATTTTATCTACTTCGTCACATAACTCTAGTGTACTCTTCTCAACAGTGACAACATCAATAAGAGTATGGTCTAGTAGTTGTTCCTCTAATTTTAGCTCCTCAAGTGGCTCATAAACATCTTTTCTTCCTCACACAACTCATAACTAAATTGTTGGGCGTCAAACGCATCAACCTTTGCACTCAGCTCATCATCCACGCAGAGAATATCCAACATAAACTTATACAGCTCAAAATCGAACCTAGTATTTCTTTTTATCATAATTCTTACCACACGTTTACATCTCTCATGGACATCCTCAACTGCATCTACTAATATTCTGGAAAGGATCGATACCATTAGAAGTACAAGAATTACAAAAATACCTATCACTCCACACTTTTTCAGATGTCATCTCAAGAAGAGTGGTAAAATAAAAAAAATATTTGTAAAAAAAAAATAATACCAAAAAAAAAATACAATAAAATAAAATAAAAATAAGACTACAATTAAAAATAAACACTAAAGACAATTTCTAAATCGTATTTCCCGACAACGGCGCCAAAATTTGATACGCCCAAATTACACCTTCAAAAGAAGTATAACACGGTCATTGTCAAATATAGAACCTAACTGTGGTTAGGGTCGATCCCATGAGGAATATGGAAGAAATACGTCAGTAGTGAATATTTAATTGTTCGTCTTTATTTAAAGAGAGGGAGTTTATGTATCACAAGTAAAGATCGAAATTATTAACAATTTAGTATTTAATTATATTCAAGGAATTAAAGGTAACTAGGACTGTGTTCACCATGATTTCATAACTTAGGAGGTATAACAATTAATGATCTATTCTGGTGCTTAACATGCAATATCGGTAAGTTAGCTTCACCTAAATCCTTGGTCCGACAGATAGATGAATTTCACCATTCGCCTTGGTCCGGCCTCGGGTGTATGCTTTACTAACCCTTATCCTTGATCCCAGATTAGCTATTCCCAGATAAGGTCAAGCTATTAGATGAGGGTTGGTAGCCTCAAATCTCCGTTGTGAACAACCCTTTTCCCATTCTTTACCTCCTTGGTCCGGCAAGTAAGAATAAGGCGAGTTCTAACGTTTGCAACCATTAAAAAATAATCAAAGCGAAGAGAAGAACAATACATGAATAAACACCTTCCTAGAATCATTAACTCTTTAGCCTGCGTTTGTTAATTTATCATGGTTCCCACAACCCTAGTTATGGTATTTAGCTACTCATGCTTGCAAGAATCATAGATAATGCATAAGTACCACCTTGAACTATGGACGAAATCTCAGAGACACACCTAAACTTTACATAGGTCCTATTACTCCCCTGAACTCTTTTGAAATATAATTATATACACCTTGAAATTAGATAACCAAATTTCTTGCACAGGGTGTCGTGCCCACGCGGCCAGTTGAAAATTATTTTTTTCTTCTTCCTTCCTTTATTTCTTCCTTCCTTTATATCCCACTTAAATCTCTTCTTTTATTTTACATTTTTCTTACTTAAGGTGTGTTTTGTATGAAGGAAAATATTTTTCATGAATATATTTTTACGAAAAATAAGTTGATTTTTTACTTATTTTCTCAAGCTTGGTTGGTTAGTGAAAAATATTTTTCGAAAAATATTTTTTAGTGTTTGATTAATGAGTAAGAAAATATTTTTAATATTTAACTAGAAAGTAGAAAATATTTTTAGGGGGTAGATTGTGGTGGGTGGGGTGCGGTGGGTATGGGATATGATAGTGAGTGGAGGTGGAGGAGTGAGTTGTGGGTTAGGTGGGTGGCGGGGGGGTGGGGTACAAAAAAAATTATTATTCTTAAAAATATATTCTTTTTTAAAAAAGTAAATTTTGAGTGGGCTGGAGGAGGAGGTGGGGTAAGATGGGGGTAGGATAAGGTGGGTGGAGTGGAGTACAAAATAAATTTAATTTTTTTTTAAAAAATATTTTTTCTTTTAAATTTTTTTTGTGGGTGGGGTTGGAGGTTGAGGGGTTGGGAAAAGGTAGGGGTGGGGGTATAAAAAAATTAAAACTATTATAAAAAAAATTAAATTTTTTATCTATAAAAAATTATTTTTTTTTTCAAAAAAGAATTAAAAAAATTGGGGAGTGGGGTGGAGGTGGGGATCGAGGTGAAGAACAAAAAAAATAATTGGTGGTAGGTGGGGTGGAGGTTGAGGTAGGGGTGGGTGGTGGTGAGAGAGGGGGGGGGGAGGTTGGGGGAGGTTGGAGGAGAGGTGATGATAAGGAGGGAGAAAAATAAAAGAAAAAGCTCTCTGCCACATCAGCACAAAAGGAGCACAAAAATACATAAAAAATGAGTTCAGGGGAGTAATAAGACCTATATAAAGTTTAAGTGTCTTTAAAATTTCTCCCATAGTTTAGGGATACTTATGCATTATCTCTAATAAATAATAAATAACTTACTTGTATTAACCATGAAAATTACTTCAAAATAGCAAAATATATAATTCAAGAACACAAATAAATAATAAAGGAAAAAAATAAAATAAATCAAAATTCTCGACCTCTACGACAGTTCTTAGCTCTTCCTAGCTTACAAAGTTAAAAAATAAAAAGTAGCTCAATTTTGTACAAAAATTATTCTTATGAGCTATTTATAGAACAACAACAACAACAAAAAAATTGGGTTTGCACTGTGCCGCATCGTTAATTTACGGTGCACGCCGCCTACGTTGACTTTTGCAACATTCTTCAACTGCAGCTTCTGCCACGTGGTAGCCATATGCAAAATTGCAATTTTGCAATTTGATATTTGATGCCCTTATTAATATGAATTTAATATTCTATTTAATCCATTAAGCTGTTTGCTTGATTTTCATACATGATTTTTTATTTTTAATTCGTTTCTTCTCTAATTTTTTTTAACTTTTCGTCATTTTAATCCCACAGATATAAATACCCAATATAAGAATAATTATAAAATCAATGCTCAAAAACGATAACAAAAAACTAAATATAAAGTAAATAATGACTAAATACATGTATTTTTGACCTCACATCACTCGTCTAGGCACTGTTTGGACTTGATTCTTGGTGTTGGGGTACAAATTTCTTGGCCTTGCTCGTTCCTCCATCATTATTGGTAAGTTTTATCCGCTTACATCCGTAAATTCTCTCTTTTGATTCTTCTTTTGTTCTTGAAGTGGCTGGCTGTTTTAGGCCATTTTCCCCGGTTAAACTTCTTTACATTCTGAGCATGCACACTTAGAGCCTGTTTGGATAAGCTTTTTTTAAGCTGCTTTTTTTAAGTTGAAAATTTCAGCTTTTCACTTTTAGCTTTTTTTAAGCTGTTTTAGCTTAAAATAAGTGTTTAAAAGCACTTTTTTTTCACTTTATCCAAACACTTTAAAAGAGCTTAAAAGCTATTTTGACTTTAAAAATACTTAAAATAAGCCAATCCAAATGGGCTCTTAGGAGTGTGGTGATTATGGTGCGCTCTTCTATTTTCGGTTTCAGGTTGCGGGGCCCACGGGCCCGTCGGTAACTCAAATATCGGCCCAGTTATTTCTATAACATTATAGGTATCATTATCCATGTATTGATGTGTATATTATTGTATTGTTAGTGTTTTCACGATTTGGAGCTTCCCGGAGCAGTTCGAGCCTGGACGACGCTCTTTCCGCAGCTAGTCATCGGATGACACGTAGGTTATGACTTTCCCTACCTAGACTCTGCGTATATAGGCTATAACTGCATTAATTAGCATCCTTGGGCGGGTTGTTATAGGTTGGTACCCCAGACCTTGTCTGCCTTTTCTGTCCGTTTATTTCATTCGTTGTTTGTAGTATTCGCGTGGGATTGTATATTACCCTTGTGGTCCTGTGTGGCCTTGTATTGACTCTGGAACATAGATGGTGGGTTATTTGGAAATGTCCGCGAGTCCCGGACATAGAGATATCCTTTTAGGCTGGTTATGTCTACTGAGTAGCTGCTGGGCTGATAGGAACTATTTGTGAGCTGCTGGGCTAATTTATATTTGTATGCGAGCATATCATCCAAGGGAACAATATCCAATAAAAGCCCGACAAAGGCAAAAGAAAATATCCAACATAAATATGAACATCACCCTAAATGCCACCCCAACTAAAAAGGAAGTCATGGTCCTCAATGTAAACTAGAGAGATAAAAGAACAAAGGAAATAGTGCGGGGCTCCCTAAAGTCTGCATCAGACTAGAAAACTCTAGAATAGGATGCAACAGGCTAACCAAAGGACTGCGCCTTATCATCACCATCCTTATCACTCTCTTCCTTAGATAGGAAAGGGTACTCCTCATTGTCATCATCCTTAGTCATTGGAATCTTCTTGTTCGGCTACCCCCATTTGAAGATAACTTTGATACCTCTCCACATATTGACCATGAACTTGTTACTCTTTTTGTTCTTCTTTTTCTCAGTCTTAAAATCTCACTAGAGAGTGGCATGTGCCTTAGATGACTTAACAAATGCTTTCTCAAGCAACCCTACAGAAGCTATCATTGTGGCAATAGAATTAGCCTGCTTCTTTTGGGTGTCCAAGTAAGATTGCATCTCCGCTTTGGTGAAGAGGTCAGATAAGGTGCTGGCTTTGTAGAGAAACTAGGAATTTGTGCTACGATGTATTGAATAGAATCCAACTGAGAAGCAATCGACCCAAAAGGTCCCACAGTCTGTATGCTCTGAGATGAGGGATCTTGATCAACCACTATGTCAATCTTTCTCTTCTTGCTTTGTGGTATACCTCCTTTTCCTTGAACTTTCAATGGGTAGAAAGGTTTATCAAGTGCTATCCAATGATCTCCCGGACGTTCAACAACTTCAGCCAACTGACATAACTCAGTAATCTAGGAAGGGAACATCAAGGTAGGGGTGTCCTGAAATAGATACTCCTTCGGCTCTTGGACTATATAATGATCGATATTCACGTGAATTCTGTCAAGAATGCAAGCGATCATCCTGGCCTAAAGAGAAGGTACACTAGAGTTATGCCCGCTAGGTGCCACATGGCTATAAATAATCTCTAGCCACATCTTTGCCTCAGCTATAAAGGTACTCGATGATATGGACTTAAGTGTTCTTGCCAACTCATTGTCGCTCATGGAGGGAACAACTTAGACACTATCCAAGTGCCTGAACATGAGTCCTTCTGGTTTATAGGCTCAAGTGGATGATTAGGCAGCCTGTAGAATGCATTAATCTATTTCAGACAAAGTCTCACAACCTTCTCCATAATGATGAGTTCTGGGTTGTTGAAGTCCGTATGCTTTAAGTTTGCGTACAACTCCCTCACCCATTCCTTATTTGCATCACAAGGGGTATATATGAAACATGTCCACCCCGTAGCCTAAGACGCCCATGGAAATCTAGGAGATGCTCCACTAAATTCTTCTCAACTATCCCCCTCTCAAGATTTATCTTTTTGTCTAGGAGATTATTATAGTAATGGCGTTGATAGTCACGAGAAATGAACCTCAAGGTGTCAAATGGTGTTTCTGCGGCTTTCTCCTCAATTTCATCACCCAAAGATTCATCATCAACAAGGTTGTGGTCTATTTTTAATGCTTGAAGAACCTAAAAATGTAGAATCAAGTTAGAAGAGGTGTGTGAAGCTGTTAAGCAATTCAAAACAAAGCAGGTGAGCCAAAGAAACAATTTTTAAAGGCCCGGGAAGTCACACTTACAATGCTACTATTTACAGAAATTCTGCACAGTAGCCGCACCTGCAGAATTTTTCATCGCAGGTGCAGGCTCACAATGGTGGTCAATTTCTTTGCACTTATGACCCTTGGCTGATTTCAGAACTACCACAGCTGTGGACAAGTGGGTACACGTGCGACATCGCCCCTGCACTATGATGTGCCGCCATTTTACGGCACTTTCGACTCCTTTTAACTAAGAACAATCGTACGTTTTCAAGCAACCATCGTCGTTTTTGATGTGTTTATGTTGGATTTTCAGGAAATGGAGACAAACATGAAAACGGAAGGAAAAACGAGCAAAAAGACATTCTGGATAAGAGTGACGGTTCAGGCGACGATCCGTCAAGTGGGTGACGGTCCGTCAACCCCAATCGTCAAGTTGAGGCAGTCCACTACCTAGTGGTGACGGTTCTGGCGATGGTCCGTCAATCCAGTGACGGTCCGTCACGCAAACCGTCATCCTGAGGCAGTCCACTACGCGGAATCCGAACATTTTTGGGACTTTGTTTCCTAGACTCCTATAAATACCCTATGTTAGGTTTATTTTATTTGTCAAGCTTTTTTACAATAGTTCTCCCAATAGTTTTAGGAGAGATTTAAGCGAAACTTGGAGAGCAAGAAACACGTTTTCTACTTCTTGAAATCGTGTTCTTGAATTGTTCTTGGGATCTTGGTTCTTGTTCTTGGATTATTGAAGCTTGTTTTCAATATATTGTAAGAATCTTTTCTCTTTATTATGAATATGACTTTCTTCTCTTCTCTTAATAGCATGAGTAACTAAACTCCCACAACTAGGGTTATGCGAGCCATGGCAAACGTAGCATTATAGATTCCGGGTAGCGTCGGATTCAACATATATGTGGTCACGTTGTTAATCATTCATTATTTAACGTTTTCTAGTGGTTGCAAACATTAGAACATACCTAGGTTTAATTTGCTTGAGTAAAGAGATTAGAAACCGAGAAATTTGGTTAACTACGAGGATTCGAGACTACCAACTCTCGTCTTATGATTAATGCTGTAACTAGATTAATCTACTTGATGTTTAGGATTGAAATATAAAAACCACACCTTTTCAAGTTCGAGAGAATTGAAAAGTAAATTTGTCTATTTGGTTGAGAAACGTTTAGATGATACCATCAATTCAATCACATCGTGACACACATAAAGAAAGAACCCGGTTAAGCTTAGAATCGACATTGTTACAACGCCATGGTGAACACTTCCCTAGTTCATTCTCCTACTGATTATTTCTCATACATTATTGTTCATTTTGTTTACACATTGTTCACACAAAACCCCCCTTTTATTTACCGGAAACTATTGACCATTAGTCAACTAATTCACTAAAGACTTAACTTTCACCATATTCTCTGTGGGATCGACCCCAACCTTTGTTGGGTTCTATATTTGACAACGATCGCTTACGCTTCTTAATTGGAGTGGTACTTTGAGCGTTATCAAATTTTGGCGCCGTTGCCGGGGAATACGGTTGTTTATTAAGTCCGGTGTGTTTATTTGACTCTTAGTCATACTTTCCTGCTTTTACGTTTATTTGTTGTTTTTGTTTTTGATAGGGTACAGAGTTGTGCATGCCAAGTACCCGGCGCTCGGGTGAATCAACATTACCTTACGACCCCGAGCTTGCTAGAACATTGAGGCGGAATATGGCCGCACAACAAGAGGCAGCAAGGCTCGCTGCAGAACTGCAGGCCCAACAAAATCTGAATGCTGGTGGTCTGCAGGACGATGTTATGCTGAATGATGAGGATATCGACTTGGATGGAGTTGGCGCTACGGGCGCCATTACTCTTCCACCGCTAGCGCCCGGAGCCAAGTTCAACATCACTAGCACGATGATCCAGCTGTTGAACTTGAGAGGAGTGTTCCGTGGTGCCGCTGGTGATGATCCAAACCAGCACCTGATGAATTTTGTGGGCATCTGCAAGTCGTTCGAGTTGCCTGGAGTGAGTCAGACAACAATCAGGCTCAGGTTGTTTCCGTTGTCTCTGTCTGATGAGGCAGCATTGTGGTTGACAGAGCTGACCCCCGACTCTATCACAACTTGGGGAGAGTTGAAAGGAGCTTTCCTAGAAAGGTTCTTTCCTCCCTCTAGGATGATACAGTTGAGGGATGAAATTAGCAATTTCAGACAGCAACCTCACGAAGCGTTACATGAGACTTGGTTGCGGTTCAAGAAGAAGCTGACACAATGCCCGAACCATCAGTTGACCGAAATTTTTTTGATGCAGACGTTCTACAGGGCACTGAATTCGGCTACCAAGCCGACGTTGGACAACGCAGCAGGTGGTGCATTCATGGGTCTCACTTTTGTTGAGGCCACAACTACTTTGGACAGGCTCACCAAAACCAACAGGGCCTGGCATACACGGGATACAGAGGTAGCAGCTAGCACTTATGCAGTTGGTATGTCAGCTGAGCAGCGCAGAAAAGAGGAGGAGCGCGACCAAGACATGGCGCATCTGAAAATGCAGTTGGACCTACTGACAAAGCACTTGTTTTCAGGAGGTATGGAGAAGGTAAAAGCTGTGGGTTCCCAAGGTAGAGCAGCCGAGTTGGAAACTGATGATGAGGCGAATTACTTGGGGGGTTTCCAGGCCAATGGCCAAGGAAACCAAGGTCGGACCTATCAAAAAGACAACTACTACGAAAAAGCTGGCTACAGAGATCGCGAGCAGGGAAACTGGAGGAATAACACCGATAGAGGTGGCTTGTATGTACCACCTGGTAATCGGGACAAAGATAGCAACGAGGCAGGGACTTCCAAGCTAGAGAACATGATGGCGAAGATGCTGCTGAAGGTAGAATCGACTGACTCTGGGGTGAAGGAGATAAGGACTGAGTTATCGGCCATGAGTCAAATAGTGGAGGCACATTCCACCTCGATTAAGCAATTGGAGCAGCAAGTGGGCTTAATCTCGGTATCTCTAAACCAAAAGAAGACAGGTACCTTGCCGAGTGACACGATTCAAAACCCGAGGAATGATGCGAGCTGTATGGCTATCACTACAAGAAATGGCAAAATATTACCGGAATCACATCCGGTAATTCAAACTCAAGTTGAGAGTGATGACGCCAACGACAAAGAGGTTGAGGAGGCTACTCAAAAGCCCGCGGATAAAAGCAAGGAAGCTGAAAAGCTTCCAACTATGATGCCTCGACCACCACCTCCTTTCCCACAACGCCTGAAGAAGAAAGCGGAAGATGGTAAGTTCCTGAATTTCCTGACCATGCTCAAGCAAATATCAATAAACATCCCATTGGTGGAAGCGCTTGAACAAATGCCCGGTTATGCCAAGTTCATGAAGGACTTGATTACAAAGAAGAGGTCGGTAAGTTTTGAACCGGAAGACAACCTCCACCACTGCAGTGCTATTTCCTCAAGATCGTTAGTAGACAAAAAGGAAGATCCAGGTGCGTTTACTGTTCCCTGTACTATTGGGAAACTCAGCTTCGAAAGAGCCTTGTGTGATCTTGGTGCTAGCATCAACTTGATGCCGCTAGCAGTCTATAAACAATTGGGTTTAGGAGCTCCTAAACCAACATCCATGAGAGTGTTGATGGCTGACCGTTCGGTAAAGCGAACCGTGGGAATATTGTCTGATGTGCTAGTAAAGATCGGTAAGCTTATCTTCCCAGCTGACTTTGTGATCTTGGATTGCAAAGTGGATTTTGAAGTTCCCATAATCTTGGGACGACCATTTCTAGCCATGGCAAGAGTATTGGTTGACATGGAAAGAAACGAACTGACATTCAGACTAAACAATAAAGTTGTCAAGTTCGACGTGTCCAAATTGATGAAGCAACCAAGTGACATGAGGGTGGTCGCGGTCGTCAATGTTATTGAGGAAGCTCCTGCGGATGTGCATCTTGAGGAGAAGGGTTTGGTCGAGACTCTAGCTGTTGCGAGAAGGATGCTGCAAGAAGGGAAACATGTAGAGGAAGGCGGTGGAAATAGATCAAGGAAACGAAAACACCGCAAGAGAATCTGCAAAGAAAGAGCGAAGAAGTTGTCACGACTAGCTGTGGAGCCAATAAAAGAAGAAGCTGGAACGCGACATGAGGTTGTCGCGTGCACACACTCCATCGATTTCTCCTGCTTTGGAGACCCTGGCGGTCTCCAACATCATGTCAGAATCTGAGTCCGATGGACTTCACAGGTATTCCTTATTCTCACAGTTTTTAGTTTTCGTATGTATGCATTGGGGACAATGCATGAGTCTAAGTTGAGGGTGTTGGTATACCTGTGAGTCATACACCACCGAGGGTTTTTGTTGCCGTGTTTATTTTCCCTCCGGTGTGCTATCTAGTAGAACTGGTATATTTAGGTTGTCGTTTAAATTTTTAGTTGTTTTCTAGTGTCTATAGCAAGCATCATGGCGTTTTTCTTGACTAAAAGGAGCCCCCTCTGAAAATTTTCTGGTTTTGTACTTATGTTGAAACGATTGACTGTCTGGATCCTTGGATGTCATTGTGTGGTTATGATTGGAATAAGTATGTTAAGCCGAGTTGTTGTCTTGATAGTTGGTAATGGTATGGTTTCTTGATGCCAAGTGTGTGTGAGCGTATTGTTATAAACTCTTACTCTGTGCATGCATCTAGAACTTGCCCGGTCTATTTTGTTAAAGTTTGAAGATTGGTTGCTTAGGAAAGGATCGCAGGCCCTTTTTGTGTGCAGTCCACTTAGCCTATAAGACCGTCCAAATGTGAATAATCCCTTTGATCCCTGTTTGAGCCATAATAGACCATGTTCTTTCAATAACCCGTCACCGTTCCTGTTTAACTTTGAATCCCTGTTTTGGCCCTAGTCCTTCCTTGGACATCGTGCACCTCAACTCAGGCAATCAGCCTAAGTTGAGGGTGGCTACTATAGAGGTGAATGATAAGAAAAAGAGGATGGAGAAGATTGGTTGTTAATAGAATGAAAATTCGGGCGTGTGCCTAAGAAAAGAAAAGAAAAAAAAAAGAGATGAAAAAGATCGACAAAGTAATAAAAAGAATTGTCAAAATAAAGAGGTCGCACCTGTAGCTAGAAAGAAGGAAATAAAAAGGTGAATAAGGATGGACAAAGTAAAGTTATGTGGTAATAAGATGTCGGTGGTTCCAAGGAGGGATTAGTCACTAACCCCTAAATGTATCCTACCTGCACCTGAAGCCTCATTACAAGCCAAAACAAGTCCTGTAGTGATCCTGAGCGGCTTTCTGAAGGACTGAAATAGAATAGTAAGGGCAAGCCTATGGTATCGCATGTGCATTGTTTGAAATCGTTTGTGAGTGTGAGCGCTTACCTAGTCCCAAATCTTGTGTGTGGGATTTCTTTACGGTGAGGGCACCAAGATTTCTGTATTATCTATTGACTGTTAGGATAGCTGCGCGTGTATACGTAAAGTGTTCTATCATATCGGAATGACATGTTTGGATCCTTGCAAGTTAGTGTTTCATACACTTGTGTGCTACGAGGGAGCTTGATTTAAAATTAAATAAGATGGTGAATGACCATGAGTTGCTAAAGACACGAGTTTGTTTTCTTAGTTGAGTCGTCTTATTGTTTTCTTTTATGTTATGTTGCTTGAGGACAAGCGAACGTCTAAGTTGAGGGTGTTGATGTGCCGCCATTTTACGGCACTTTCGACTCCTTTTAACTAAGAACAATCGTACGTTTTCAAGCAACCGTCGTCATTTTTGATGTGTTTATGTTGGATTTTCAGGAAATGGAGACAAACATGGAAACGGAAGGAAAAACGAGCAAAAAGACATTCTGGATAAGAGTGACGGTTCAGGCGACGGTCCGTCAAGTGGGTGACGGTCCGTCAAGTGGGTGACGGTCCGTCAACCCCAACCGTCAAGTTGAGGCAGTCCACTGCCTAGTGGTGACGGTTCCGGCGACGGTTCGTCAAGCCAGTGACGGTCCGTCACCCAAACCGTCATCCTGAGGCAGTCCGCTACGCGAAATCCGAACGTTTTTGGGACTTTGTTTCCTAGACTCCTATAAATACCCTATGTTAGGTTTATTTTATTTGTCAAGCTTTTTTACAATAGTTCTCCCAATAGTTTTAGGAGAGATTTAAGCGAAACTTGGAGAGCAAGAAACACGTTTTCTACTTCTTGAAATCGTGTTCTTGAATTGTTCTTGGGATCTTGGTTCTTGTTCTTGGATTACTGAAGCTTGTTTTCAATATATTGTAAGAATATTTTCTCTTTATTATGAATATGACTTTCTTCTCTTCTCTTAATAGCATGAGTAACTAAACTCCCACAACTAGGGTTGTGGGAGCCATGGCAAACGTAGCATTATAGATTCCGGGTAGCCTCGGGTTCAATATATATGTGGTCACGTTGTTAATCATTCATTATTTAATGTTTTCTAGTGGTTGCAAACATTAGAACATGCCTAGGTTTAATTTTCTTGAGTAAAGAGATTAGAAACCGGGAAATTTGGTTAACTACGAGGATTCGAGACTACCAACTCTCGTCTTATGATTAATGCTGTAACTAAATTAATCTACTTGATGTTTAGGATTGAAATATAAAAACCACACCTTTTCAAGTTCGAGAGAATTGAAAAGTAAATTTGTCTATTTGGTTGAGAAACGTTTAGATGATACCATTAATTCAATCACATCGTGACACACATAAAGAAAGAACCCGGTTAAGCTTAAAATCGACATTGTTACAATGCCATGGTGAACACTTCCCTAGTTCATTCTCCTACTGATTATTTCTCATACATTATTGTTCATTTTGTTTACACATTGTTCACACAAAACCCCCCTTTTATTTACCGGAAACTATTGGCCATTAGTCAACTAATTCACTAAAGACTTAACTTTCACCATATTCTCTGTGGGATCGACCCCAACCTTTGTTGGGTTCTATATTTGACAACGATCGCTTACGCTTCTTAATTGGAGTGGTACTTTGAGCGTTATCACACTACCAAGATTGTGCCTGCGACATCATCTCTTTTAGCAAAACCCAAAATCTACAACCTTTAATCAATAATTAAAACATTCTTTTGTAGTAGAAATTGTACTCAATACTTCCAATTTCGTAAACCCCACTAAGGTACAAGCACAACTAATCATGATTTTGACAGATTTATACAATCAACTACTCATGCCCTAAGTTACTTGGTTCACCATCCTTGCACACTTTTTAAGAATTAGAAGCACACCAAAATTATTCCTTCCAATAGCAACCTTAATGTTAAAAAGGAGTAGAACACATACCTTGAAGATTTATAGAGAGATTGAGAAATTTGAAACCTTGCGTCTCTTTTCTTCTTGAAGAACAAAATGCCCCCTTTTTCTTTGAAATTCCTCTATTTTTTATGTGAGAAGCGTAATGTGTGAGAGTGAGAGATGATATAATGAGAGATTTGGGAGTTGAGAATAGAGGGGATGGGAATGATTGAGATAAAATTAGGGGATTTGAAAAGGTGCTTCTGCCTTTAACTGTGAAAGAGGGATCGACAGGTGCACCTGTGCTTATTTTGTCATAGGTGCATCGTCGCCTCTGCGTGATACTTACTGCTTCTTCATCGATTGATAGTGTCAGCTGCCTTCGTAGCTGCGGTGCATAACCACACATTCGATGGCGCACCTGCAGTCAGGGCGGTGCACATGCGCCTTCGCACCTGTGGAACTTTTCATCACAGGTGCATTTCCCCTGCAGGTTCAACCAAATATTTCCTCAGCTACTGGTTTGGGGTGCGAAATCAAAAGCGATCTGCAGAACCTAAGGTGTGACCACACGTGATTTAACATGTCATTTTAGCACCCTTTTGGCTCTTGATTTGATTTTTATGAGGCTTCCACTTCTCAACCTGCCTAGATCAGCTCAAAAAGACTTGAAACTTTATGGATTAGTCAAAAATTACACACTTAGCTATTCTAACAAAAGAAAAATTGTAAAACTTCAAAATTTTGAAATGATGGGTTGCCTCCCATCAAGTGCTCAATTTAATATCGTGGCACGATACAATTTACCTCACCATTTAGATCTCCACTTGGAGGATTTGAACCTTCGACCCAAATTTGAATAAAAACTTCAATGATAATCACGGGGTGAAGGCAAGAACATGAGAAGGACATTTCCTTAGTGTCCTCTTTTGCACTTTTTTGCCTTCAAGTGAGGAAGGTTGCTTTGCTTTCTATCAACAACAAACTTCAAAATGAATACACCTCAATCTTTCCCTCTTTCAAAGTCCTCCATAAGCTTGATTACTTTGACTTTCGTCCATTCAACAAAACTTAATGTTGAAAAATGATTGGAATGAGATTTGGGTATCTCAACTCTCAAATTTGCCTTATTTGTGACATACTCACTTTCGAATGAACTAGATTCTTTCAAAATGAAACGTTAAACTTTTCCTTGCAACTCTAGTATCATTCTTTTGATCTTGGCATCTTGGTTTATGTATGGGATGGTTGGTTGCCACAACACTTTTAATGCATGAGAATCTCATGTGTCCTATTTTTGAATGGGGAATAACTCAAAACTACGATCCACGATTGTGCATGTTTCAACATGAGCATTCACTTTGGTGTTCAAATTCCAAATAGCAATTTAAATTAACCCCTCTTTTTGACTTCTCTTGGCATGACTTTTGGGAAATTTCTCGAACATTGGTAAAATTCTTTCACATTGTGCCCCATAGTCTTCAAGTTGGTGAGCTGGATTTAATGCCCATTCTTGGCTCATAATAGCCAAGTTAAGTTTTGCTTCTTGTTGGGGTTCAAGCATAACCGGTACAAACTCACTCACAAGCAATTCCATATTTTGAAGATCTTCATCATCACCCCCAAAGTGAATTTGATTGTTCCCTATTTTCAAGACATGTTCATTTGTTAGTCTTAGATGTTCTTATTTACCAATTTGATCAAGAGGAGTAGGATGTCTTCCATGGATTGTTTAGCACAATTCTTCTCCTCTTTCTCCTTAGCTCTACTATCCATGAAGCCTTGATTTATAAGACTTCAATCCCTCCTCTATGCTATCTTCCTTGGCCAAGAGAGTTTGGAGCATGGCATACATACTTTCTAAGCCAATATTGTGTTCTTTGCTTGCCAAATTATGTCTCCTATCAAGGTCACAAGCACCACTAACACCATTAATAGCATGATATGGGGGAGGAGGACAATTAGGACGATTTCCCCAATGTACATCACTACCACCACATAAATAGCAATCATGCCCATTATGGGAGTAAGATGGCGAATACCTCTCTCTCCTAGGGCAAATTCTACAATTTCACCAATACTGGGGTCTTCCACAATAACAAAAAGGATCATTATAATAAGGCTTGCAACCACAAAAACCTCTAGCATTTTGGGATGCCACAGATTCAATCAAACAACAAAATAAAACTAACTAAAACAAAAATAAATATTCACAAATTTGAACTAATGTAAGTAAATTCAAATTCTACACTAACTCAATACGCCAAATTATTCCCCGACAACAGCGCCATATTTAATGACGTTCAAAGGCACTCTCCCAAAGGAGGTGTCATGATCATTGTACAAAACAAATAAGTAACCCAACGAGTGTCAAGGTCAATCCCAAGAAGAACAATGTAAAGGCTATTGAGATAATAAAGAATTAAAGCAACTTATTGAAGTTCAAGGAGGAAAAGAAATAAAAATGATTTGGGGGTTTTGTTGTTTAAAAACATGAATAATATTGCAAGTGCAAAGTTGACCAATTTTGCCAATGCAAGGATCGCAAGGGAGATTTGGGAATGGGATTTACTTCAAATCTATACGATCCATTACAAGTTTAACAACTACTTACTAGATTAATCATGGGTCAAATGAAACAAGCCTTGGAATCTTTAATTATTTACCAACATCTCTCGACCATTGGAAAATATTTCTCAACCGGTTTTCTCAAACCCAACCAAGTGTTAACAAAGCTATTCCAATATGGCAACACTAGAATCACTATTTCTAGCCAATTCCTTAAATGAGGGTTAAAGCCTCAAGTTAGTGCCAAATAACCTTTCCCTACCTTAATTCACTCTTTCAAGCCAAATCAAGGTAAAAGAGGCAAGTCCAAGGGTTGATCACTCCCTTTAGAATCAATTCAAGCACAAGATTACTTAGAAAATCAAAGACCCAATTCATAAACTAGAAAGTATTTAATAAATTGTAAAAGCACAAGATAAGAAATCAATCCCAAATATTGTTTATCTCTAACAAAATATCCAAAACTCAAGTCAACCAATACACCTATGAATTTAGAAATACAAAACAAGAGTAGAAGAAAGAAACTAAAGATTTCACAATAAAAAGCATTAGATCTACACTCCAATGGTGTTGGATGATGAACTTTCTCTCCAAGCTAGCCAAAAGTTGTTCACTCTAAGGCTAAGGATGAATTGGATGATGAACAATAACAAGATATAGAATATCCCCCTTGGAAATGGCTGAGAAGTGTTTTATGTGAATTGGGGTTTCCAAAAGTGTGAAATGACAAAATTGGGCCTTACTGGAACCCATCAGCCGCACATGCGGTACTTTTATCGCAGGTGCATGGCCGCTGTGGCAGTAGCTTTGGCACTGGTGCAGTACTGCTATAGTGAGAAAATAAGTGCAAGAATGCTCTCAGCCTAGTAGGACACAAGCCACAGATGCAATATCTTCACTCGCAGCTGCTGGACCGTTTTGCAGCCTCTAAGGACGCTTGAGCAGTAGACCTAGCTGCTTAAGTATTATTCTTCTCCTTTTCCCCTTACTTTTACTCTTTTTTGTCCTAATTGCTCCACAACATCCAATTAATATGAATAACCTAAATTATAACCAAAGCATGCCATACGTAGTCTCATATCATCATTAGAGGACACAAAATCATAAGAAAAGAGCTATAGATAAGTGGTAAATTTACCACTTATCAGTAGTTTGGTATATCAGCTAGCTTTGCATCCTATATTTTCAGCTATGCATCCAGTATTCCATGTATCAATGTTGAGGCGGTATGTTCTAGATGAGTCACATGTGTTTTAGTGGGTTTTAGTGTAGTTGGATGAGAGTTTGACCTTTGTTGAGGATCCAGTAGCCATTCTAGCCAGAGATGTTATGAGGTTGAGTTCTAGAGAGATTCCTGTGGTTAAGGTTCAGTGGAGGCACCGTATGGTTGAGGAGGTGACCTAGGAGACCGAGAGACAAATACATGCTCAATATCTGTAGTTTTTTAAGCCTTCAGGTACTCTCTTCTTCTTGACTTTTGCGTATGAAAGTCCTTTTTAATAGTGGATAATGTAATAACCCTTTCAGTCATTCCTATGTTTTCACTTTCTTTGTACTATTAGATCATTCTTGTATCCTCCCCAAGTTATTTATGACTTGATGGGACCGATAGTTTGATGCTCGGGACATTCGGTAGGTCGTTATGACCATTTTCCTATTTTAGAGCTTTAACTTAGGAAATTGTTGTCTTCGGTCAATATTCTTAGTAAAAGTTCTCAAAATAAAATTCCAATAGTTTTGTTAACTCCAGAGTGTGGAATTTTTTCTAGCTGGACCCTTGTCCAGGATTCAGGAGCTTTCGACTTAGATTTTTTCTTGATTTCTGTGATTTCTGGCCAGTTAAACTTAGGAGTTTGACTTTGGTCAACATTTGAAAAAGATGGCCTCGGATGGAAATTCTGTCAGCCTTGTTAGCTCCGAAATATTGACTTTAGTCTAGAGGGACCTTTGGTTTGGGTCTCGAGGCTTCTAGACTCATGTTTGGCCTTTAGGTTTCGTTTTGGTTAAAGTTGGCCTAAGGTTGGTTTTGGGCATGGGGCCCACTTTTTGTTAAATCAACCTCTGTTAGGAATTTTGTTGAGTCTGGAATGCCCTATTTAGTTGAGTAGCATAGTTTGTTTGCATTTGCAGGACCCCGAATACATTCCCGAGGGTCCATCCAAGATATTTTTGTGGTTGTGTTGCAGCTGGTTGTTGCTGCTTCTGGCATGGTTCAACGGCGGGTGCCTTGGCCACACCTGTGCTTCCACGCCTATGCCTGGGTGCCGTTCCTGTGGTGCCTGGAAACTTTGGCAGGAGATGCGTCTGCACCTCATCACCCGCTGTGGCGATGATGCACATACGTCACCTGGGCCGCGCCTGCTCCTTGACGACTGGCAGCTTATAAGTTGGCCCTTTTCTTCATTTCATTTCCAACACACCCCCAAATCATTTTCCTCCATAGCCATTGAGTTTTTAATCTCCAAATTCTATTTTGATCCATTTCAAAGCCTTGTGGTGATAAAACTCCAGTCTGTGATCGTTTCTCAACTTCTAATTGGTAAGTTTTTCTTATTTAATTATGTTATTTCTCCATTGATTCCCTCTTTTGTTTTTAGGTTCTATGGGATGTTTTGAGCCCTTCCGGTGATCAATTCCTGTTCAACTTTTGAGCATGCATTCCTGGTAGTATTGTGAGCATTTGTAGTATTTTCATTTCCAATTTTGGGTTGTGAGACCCATGAGTCTGCTTTTGACCCAAATTTCGACCTGGCTAATTTTTAGCAATATGGGTATTGTTAGATTTTTTTTAATGCATATATTACATTCTTGATAGTGTATTAGTTGTTCAGAGCTTCTCGGTGCAGTTCAGGCTCAGGCTTTGGCTTCCCAACATCTATTCGTCGAATGCTAGGTAGGTTACGGCTTCCCTACCTTAGACTTTGCATATATAGGCTATAATTGTACTATTTAGTATCTTTGAGTTGATTTTACTAGGTTGTCACTCTTGACCTTGTCCACTTTTTTTCTGTCCAATTCATTTCAGACGTTCATTTTAGTATTCAATCTTATTTTATGGTACTACCCTTGTGGTCCTATGTGGCCTTCATTTATGCCTTTAGACAATAGATGGTGGGATATTTGGGAATGTCCGTGAGTCCCGAACATTGATTTGCAATTATGGAACTGGTTATCTATGTTGTAGAATGGATTGAGCCTATGCAGGGATAATAGGTTGATTGTGAGAAGTTGGGCTATTGATTGTTTGCGAACATATCATCATTATCACGAAAAAGGGTTTTTATGCATTCAATTGTACTACTACTATGGCTGCGGGTCAAGGTATCACCAATTTTCTAACTTTGCATGGCCCCGAGGGCCTGTTTTCTTTATAAATGACTATAAATGGATTTAAACTGGTTTATGGATCTTCTTGGAGTAAAAGAGGTTTTTGAGATGATTTTTTTATACTGATTCTAGACTCGGCTAAGTCGGAGTGCTAAATTTGATTTACTACTAATTTTTATACTATACTAGGCTCGGTGGGGCCAGAGTGTTAGACTTGACTTTTCCACTAATTTTTAGACCCGGATAGACTCTAGGCATGTTTATTGAGATATTAAGAGTTATATATGGTCAGAGAGACCTTTATGGACCTTACCTATCAGTACTAGGGGCTATGTGCCGAGAGTGTCAGATGAGGGGTATACGGGGAAGCCTTCTATGGGTCCTACCTGCTGGGCCTACGGGCACCAGAGGAGGTGCATACGATACCACCTAGTTTTATCATATTATATCATATCATTCACTATGTGTACGGTTCCACCCTTATTTGCTATTTGTTGAGTGTACACTCTGGTAGTATGGGATGCCTGGGGATTTGTTTTCACTTATATGTGTTCCTTGGGTGTATGGGTGCCCGATGGGACTGTAGGTAGATTAGCTTGCCCGCATTTGTCGTAGCACTTGTTCATATTATGGTTACTTATGGGTTATTGTTCTATTATCTCTACTTTGTAAGTTGTAATTCAAGCATGATTATATTTAGTTGCTTTACCTTCCTTCCCTATTTATTGAGGTTACCGGTATATCGCCATATTTCTTAAACACTGTGTATATATATATTGTTATTGCAAGGATCCATGTGCATTCTCTAACCTTTCACCTGTGTTCTGTGATACATATTTCTTCTGTGGCTAGCATGTTATATTTGTATTCTCTTTATCTCCTATCTGTGCTAGTTTCTGTGTGCTTTCCTCTGTCTGTTTCTGTGAGTACTTCTTTTTTATCTGCTTTATACTACTTTTATATCTTATATGCGCTCAGTCAGTCTATGATGCCTACTGGGTACCTGTTGCTTTGCAATTAGCTCTCATACTACACTTCTGCATCTCCTAGTGTAGATCCTAGTGTGAGCTATCGCCATTGATTGCACGCATACTCGTGCAGTGCCTCAAGACATCCGAGACTTAGGGTGAGATCCTGGTGACCGAGGCTTGACTTTTATCTCTTCTTTTGTACCATGTACTTTTTTTGTTATTCAGAGACAATTGTATATTCTATTTTGTACCCTCTTGTACTCTGTATATCTAGTAGCGGCTCTTATACTGTGATAATAGGTCGTTAGATGGCTTAGTTTTCTCTCTCTATATATATTCCAGTTGTTCTATTGCTCTACTTCTTTATCTTTCTTTAATTTATTATGCTTCTTCCGCGTGCTTGCTTAGGAGTAGCCCATTACTAACCGTTTTGGGCTACATGGATTAGTTCCCTACAAGGGGGTCGTAGGTGCCATCATGACCTGAGAAATCAGTTCGTCATATATCAACCTTATATCCCCTTAGAAATACCTTGAGAATAGGGACTCCAAGGATATTACTCCTGGATATCGGAGAGAGCCAGATATGATAGGAGGAATGACAAAAACCACAGACAAAGCACAATGAGTAGAAATGATGTAAGCCCATCAACATCGAGGATCAACTACATAGAAGTGCAACACTTTTTTTGACTTCTGCCATAATGTAGACATGGTCAATCCGGTAGCAGCAATCAAATCAATTAAAGAAGCAAGATAGCCAAAACCTAATAGGTCCGATCCTAACATTCAATATTTAGGGCTAATATGTGAATTCCATGGGTCTCATGGATATGACACCGAGGATTGCCACCACTTGAGAGAAACAGTGACACGGGTAATCAAAGAAAAATGCCTCAGAGAATTCTTGAGTGGCTGAGCCAGAAACAACTATGGAAGAAGTAGTTATGTTGAAGCCCCAATTGAGCCAACAATACCCAATCACATGATTATAATGATCATTGAGGGAGAGGACATAAATAGTCACATTCACTACGACCAAAAAGACCAAGATTACAGTCACAAAGGGAAAATAAATGCAGGAAAAGGAAGCAATCAACTTCAATGATAAAGACCTAGACACCAAAATCAACTTTCGGTACCTCACCAAATGCGTCATTAGCTAAATTAAAGGAAATGATTAGCCTTTTACAATGTTCGTTATACTCTCCAAATAGAGTCAGCCAATGCATCTTCCCGTTTAACATTATTCCTTGAGAACTCGAATCAATCTAGTAAACAACTTCCCCGACACTTCTCCAACAGTTGCTACCAAGACTAAGTACATAAACATCTGATTTGCAATTGATGCTGCACGTTCTAATAGACAGGTACAACAAACACGTTGAATAAAACCGCTAGTGGCTTGGGAGGAATTATGTATACCAAAATGATCAGTAGGGAGTTGAACATACTTGATATATATACTTGGAACAGGGCTGTCATTTGTAAGTTAGTACGGGCGATTACTATAAAGAAGAACACAATATGGGTCATTTGGATACACAATTACTATATACGAGACTATATACGACACAATGCTCTTAATAAAATGCCTACACCTGCTCAAGCAAGCTGGTTTGTAAGGAAAATCTTTTATGCTAGGAAGTGATTTTAAGCTGAGAAAATGGTGGCAGATTTGCAAGCGTACTACATCAACGACAAAAAAATAGAACCTGGCAATTTAGGAGAGGAAGATTTTTTATCAGTGTTGTTACTATCAGCATATGACTATACATAAGAAGTGATTAAATATGAACTAGAAAGAAAACTCGGGGATTTTTTCAAATACCAGATTGAATCAGACACTTCGCCAATATATGGAAACAGATTCAGAGCTGGTAACCAAGCAATGCTTAAATATAGACTACAAAGGTCGTTGGATCATATTCGGATTACATGAACCTTTCCTTATTGAGCACAAGGTTAGAAACGGACTCACATTCATTTGTTGTCGAGAAAAAAGCTTTGGTTTATTCATAATTAGTGCTTTGGACCATTGCTATATTATAATACCGTAGAAGTTGAGGAAAGATATATATTTCCTACCTCTGTAGAGTGATCTTGACACAACCAACTCTAATCAAGAGGACTACAGTGAAACTAGAATCATGTTGTAAATGGGATATACTACAGTGGAAAGGTAACTCTTTTTTTTATTATTAACAAACCAAACATTTTCACCTTTTCATTGTTTACAGAGATCAAGACTAAAGTTACTGGAAACTCTGTCCATGAACTCTACTAAGAAGTTGAAATGCAAAGATTAGGGTGAATTCTTGGAACCATTAGAACTTCTCCAATTCCAACTCATTGTTTTTGAAAGCAAAGTTTTCCATTTCATGTCAAATAGGGGATCAGATATGCATCAAAGATAATCACCTCAAGTCCCTTCGAATTTTAAAACATCAAGCTCTGATTTTGATCAGTGAAGTCCCAAGTTATGATCTATTTGTTCATTGTGCATTCACTACATGATTATTGCGCATAATTATAAAGTGGTTACATTGGTAATGGAGTACAAGTACATCCTGGAATATTCATCTGGCTTGGGCTATACATTGTTCTAAAGGCAAGTCTCATAATGCCCAACTTTTCAAAATGATTTATATAGAACTTGTGTATGCAGTTTGGATAGAGAGAAACATGCGAACCTTTGAAAACAAGCGTCGAGGTTGTGACAAGCTCACAAAAGACATTGCCAACATCATTAATGTACGAGCTCCTATTAGGATCAAGACAAAACTTCAACAACTTATGTTTTAAATTATTCTCTATTTGGTCGCTCTGTGTTTCTTTTTCTTGATAGCAAACTGTGTCGTATGCTATTGCTTTATAATGCTTTACATTGGTGATTAATAAATCTCTATTAGTTACCAAAAATAGAGATAGACTCTAAGGTATAACCAAACCTACTAAATGCATGACAAAAGCAACAAAACCTTCTGTTGTACCTCTGGTTGTAACTAATAATTAAGATTGTTACCCGAACCTGCGTATAGCGGGAGCTTAATGCACCGAGCTGTCCTGTTCATGAATAAGTTAGACCAGCAACTAGCTAGCTTGCATAAATGATGCTGGATTATATTGGTGCTTGAGAAAATATCTTACTACCATTGTTAATCTCGAAGCATGTGCTGGTTTGTGTATCTCCAATTTGGTTTGTCAAATAAATGAACATCTATTTGTTTGGAGTTTTGAGTACTCCAGTATGTGAATGAGATTTTAGCTTAAGTAATCATGCTATACTAATTTCCACTGTTAGGTTATGATGATCTACAACAATAAGTAACTAACTATAGTATTTCTAATTTGAAAATGCAAAAAATACAAGAACTTGCGATAATCCACTGATTAAAATTAGTAAATAAAGTCATCTATTCACCTTTCAATCTTTGAAATTCAAAAAGACCTTTGGTTTGTCACCTCTTTTGACCAAACATTTAACACCCCTATTCCATATAAATTCTAATTAAAACTAATTATCATCCTTAAAAAATGTTGTATGTAGAAGACTGAAAAAACTGATGTATATGCAGCTACATATATGTGGATTTGTCACATCTACTGTTTAAAGAGGCTAGAATATAGACGCACTAAAAGCATGGAGCTTTAACTAATAACCTTTCTAACTTCTATGATGGAATCAAATGCAATGGTAATGCAACACTTATTGAGCTTCATATATGCCAAATACATTGATCTTATTTAGATAGAATTCTACTCGATCATAATATTCATGTAAAGAGAGCCTTATCTAATTTAAGTCACTCAAATTCAAGTTACGACTTATGAATACTAAGGAGGTGATTTCCTGCCAAAGTCATAAATAATAATACACACGCACTGGTCTACATCCTAGACCTCAATTCTATTCATATAGAGTTTATATATGTTAGAGAATGCCTTATTTCTCCATAAACTGCAAAAGGTTGCCTGAACTACCATTAATTCAATATACTGAACTACCGTTAATCCAATATCGTCCAGTTATGTATTTGTTCACCCTTCCTCTGTACCTTTCTTTCATTATAAACGAGAAGTCCATTGAGAGTCAAGAGTTACACCTACTAATGATGTAGGAAGCTATTTTTGACGCTCCATTGATGTGATTCAATTACAAGATCACATTTTCTCAACTTGAATATACTTCAAAAAATCAGATTATCAACTAGGAATCCCAACTCAATAATCTTTAGCTGATTATACAAATAAACCAAAACAACCAGATTGTGCGAGACATGAAGAATATAAGATTTAAGTTGGCTGAGGTTTACGATCTGCAGAGCTGCTACTAGGGCATATAATGTAGCGATATAGCAAATTTAGAAAAGAACAAAATGTAATGAAAGCTTGAAGAAATAAATAGAAAACATGTAGGGCACAAAAGCTTTCACTCAAACAAAACAAATAATATAACAACGATTTGTATTGAAAAATAGAGAACTTTTTTTTAAAAAGAACAAATATCAACTCGCGGAAGAGGAGGCATACCTGAGATTCGAGTAGATGGAAATTAGATTAGGGCAGAACTTGATGATGACTTACGATCTGTGTTTCTCTATTTTGAGAAACTATAGATGAAAATGCTAAGAGGCTGAGATTTGCAATTTGCAGAGCTTCTACTAGCTAGGGAAGAGAATTGTAGCGACGATCTGTATGAAAAATAGAGAGTTTTTTTAATGAATTTTAATTATAACTTAGTATATTTTTTCGCCTGATGAGTTTTAATGAAAACAAAATTTTTAATTTTTTATTTTAATATTACATTTGGCGCACTTTCTCCCGCTCCCACCTCTACATTACAATTTGAGACCAGTTACTAATTTCTTTAGAGACTAGATTTTGTACCTTCACAATAACATACAGAATTAGGGACCGGAATATAATATCGTCCCAATACATGTACTTTTAGAGACAATATTATTAACTCGTCCCAGAATGTTGGTCTTAAATAATACTTTTTCTTGTAGTAGAAAACCATGACAAAAAATAGAATTCAATACCCCGCAACCTCTCAGAAGCCTACACAATCAGAATCTCAACAATACCAGTTCCACTAGCCTCTCAATAATCATAGTCCTAAGTCAGTGCCTCAACAGGCTAAAACCACTAATACAACCAGTACCAAAGGTTATAACAAGCTCTAAGAAATGAATGGAGAAATATAATCTACCTACAGTTCCAATGGCCGCCCATACAACTGAGGAACACAATCAAGTGAAAACAAACCCTCCGGACGCCCATACAACTGCAGCATACACTGAGCATATAACAAATAATGATGGAATCGGATCATGATATGCATGATGATGTATGATGAATCTAGTGTGATAATAGTGCCGTATGTTATGTCGTTCGATACCTATAAGGCCCAATAAAGGTAGGACCCATGGAAGGACATTACCTGTGTACCTCTACTACACCGTACATCCCACCTCTGGTATACGCAACCCAAAGATCCTGGTACTAGATCGGCAAGGTCCATGGGGTTCTACTCGTAGACCACATACTAAAACCGCGAATGTGAATATGTAACTCAATAAACAGAACCTCATAGTACATGCCCATCTTTGACCTGGGTCTAAATCAGTAGTATTAATCTCAAAGACCCTCTCAAAAGGTTCTCAGAGTATATTCGGGTCTAAAATCAGTAATAAAGCCTCAGTAACCCTCTCGAAGGGTGCCCAGAGCGTAGCCCGGTCTAAAACCATCATAAAACCATGTCTAGCACTCTGGCATAGCCGAGTCTAGTATCATTAATAAATCAGTGAGAAAATCAAAATAGTACTACTTTTATCTCGATAAAATCCACCAGTCGATACCAAATTTCATTTTATAATCACTTATACCAAAAATGGGCCCTCGAGGCCATGCAAAGTTTTAGAAAACTAGTGATAGTGGGGCCGAAGCCAAAATAGTGGTAAAACATGCAGAAAAATCCTTTTTCATGAATGATATGTTCGCAGATAATAATGTTAGCCCAAAGTGGATCACAAACATTCCTATCGGTCCTGTACATGCACAAGCAGCTCTACAATAGACATAACCAGCTTAGAACAATATCTCTATGTTCGAGACTCGTGGAAATTCCCAAATAACCCACCATCTATGTTCCAGAGTCAATACAAGGCCGCACAGGACCACAAGGCTAATATACAATACTATACGAATACTTCAAACAACATATGAAATAATTGGGCAGAAATGGCGGAAAAGGTCTGAGGGTACCAACCTATAACAACTCCTCCGAAAGATACTAATTAGTGCAGTTATAGTCTATATACGCAAAGTCTAGATAGGGGAAACCATAACCTACCTGTCGTCCGACAACTAGCTGTGGGGATGGCATTGTCCAAGCTCGAACTACTCCGGGAAGCTCCAATTCACAACAAATACTATCAACATAATAATCTACGCATCAAAACAAAGCCAATGGTAGCTATATTTCTATATTAATAACCGAGTCGAAATCTGGGTCATTAGCGGGCCCGTGGTCCCCGCAACCCAAAGTTAGAAATGAAAAACAGGGTTCTTGCAATAAAAACAAATATAAAGAGAGTTTTAGGAAAATAGGTGGTATACCAGTAACCTCAAGTAAGAGAGAAGGAAGGAAAGCAAATAAACATACACATGCTTGAAATCCAATTCTACTAACTAAAACATATCAATAATACAACTCTCAAATCAGGAATAATCAGCCGTTAAGACAATTGTGATCGTAAAGTGAACTAAAAGTGTATATAACACAACTCCCAAGTGCAAATCATCAAATAAGAACCCCAATGTAACCATAATAAAAACCAGTACTATGATAGGATAGTAATAAGTCTACCTATAGTCCCAATGGGTGCCCATACACCTGAGCAACACATAGAAGTGAAGACAAACCCTCCGACATCCCATAATACCAGAGCGTACACTCAGCAAATAGCAAACACGGGTTGAATTATACACAAATGAATGATATGATGCAATAGTGAAAACTGGGTGAAACAGTAGCTCTATATGTACCTCCTCTGGTGCCTATAGGCCCAGAAGGTAGGATCTATGAAAGGACACTGCCCGTATACCTCAACTACACCATATAACCCTCCTCTGGCACACTTAGCACGTAGCCCCTAGTTTGGATCGTCAAGTTCCATGGAGATCTTCGACACATACTCAATATCAGAATCTCAATATAGTAGTCCCGAGTGTATCTGGATCCAAATAAGTTACTGATGTCTCAAAAATGCATGCCCGGAGCCTATCTAGGTCTAAATCCATGAATCAAGTCTCAAAAACCCCATTAAGGGTGTCCGGGCATAACCAAATCTAAAATAGTAGTAAAACAAGTCTAATGCTTGGCTCAATCAAGTCTAGGATCATCTCAAATCAATGGTAAGACATGTCTAGCACCACAGCGCAGTCGAGTCTAGTATAAGTATGAAATCAGTGATAAAATCATCCTTTTAACTCTTTTACCCCAAGAAGATCTATGTAAATTAGTTCCAAACCTTTTATAACCATTTCATTATCGAAAATAGGCCCTCAGGGTCATGCAAGATTTAGAAAATCATTTATAGTGGGCCCACAGTAGAATCAATAGTAAAACATGCAGAAATCTCTTTATATGCATGATAATGGTATGCCCAAACACAAATAGTAGCCCAACGGCTCACAATCAACCTGTCGACCCTACATAAGCTCTAATCGTTCTACAACATATATAAAAAGCTTTATAATTGCCCATGTAAAATGGCCAAGTAGGTGTATCACCTTCGTTATTGAAATACCATCATTAGTCAAATTCTCAAACTTACTCCTCCTTTCTTTTTGCAAGCTATACAGAGTAAACTTCTCTAAGAAAGTCTAATCAAACTGCTCCAAAGGCATGGAAGGAGACCTGACTAGCCTAGTATAAACATAAGAGCATCCCACTGCTTGGCTAGGCAATGTATCAGAAAAGTGGTATAATCTTGATTGTGGGACTCTACCAACCCCATATTTTGCAACCTCTTATGGAAGCTTACAAGAAACTCATCAGTATCCTCTCTTTGTACATCCTAAACCTGAGGTGGATCTATCTTTATAAAGGGTTTGAACCTTTGTTACCCTTATCGAACATAAATGGTTTGGCCCCAACTAGCCCACTAACACATGGAAAAAGCATAACACCAATTATAGAAGTTTTTGTTGTGACTGGCTGGCCCACTGGGCCTTGAAAACTTGGGATCAAACATTGATCAGGAGTTTGTCCTCTTGTCCTAGTCTGAGAACAATTTGAAGTGCCTAGTAAGCTAACAATTTAGGTGATACCCTCAAGCAAGCCAAGGGCTCATATCAGAGTGTCCTAAAGTACTGGAGTATCTAGGAATCTGGATAGCTCTTGAGCAAGTCCTACCTCCTCTACTAGAACATAATCACCATCTGACTTATACTTTACCTTAGGGAACTCTAAATTGGTAGGTTTCCACTTTTAAATTCCTTTAGAGGCTAGATAGGCTGACATCTATGGAAAGTTTGTCACGAGTGCTTGGATATGCTTTAAGGTTGAGCCTATTAAGGAAAAGTTCTCTATACTCTAGGAATTCTATGCCAATGCAGCCGAGAAGGACTTTGCTAATGATTTGGTTGTCATTATTTGGGGAAAACTAGTCCAATTTGATCCAGAGTTGATCAATGCCTATTACAACCTTCCCAATGGTGACAATGAAATATTCAAAGCACGGGCTAAGAAGTTTGGGACTAATTGGTTTATACAGAGGCTACATAATGGTAAGATCCCATAGTGGATAGCTTTGAATATGAGGATCGAGTCTTCTGAGTTCATCGTTGCAGCCAAAACGTGGCTTTCCATTATTTATGCTCAAATCATGCCATCCAAAAATGAGTTGGATGTGTCAACTCAGAGGGCAATGGTTATTTGTGCTATGATAGAGGGTCTTTATATTGATGTGGGCTAGATAATTGTGCAAGAAATTCAACAAGTTATGATTGAAGGTACTAAAAGCTTATTTTTCCCTTCTTTGACCATATATTTATGCTAACATACTGAAGTTGAGAAGAGGAATGGTAAAAATAAAAGGAAGCCAGAGAAGCTAATTTATCCTTTGAATAAAAGGGGATCCAAATATGCACTGAAGAAGAGGAAGATCGATGTGGCATCAACATCATTTGGCCTATTCTCCGGTTCTAGTGAGGCTCTTGAGTCAACAGGTGCTGTAGATGCTATTGGGCCACTTAAGATTTGGCCCCCAATACTCTGACATATCTCTAGCCATGTCTATGGCATGGATTCTAAGATTTGCCCAGCTTGTAGCTGGCCTACCTTCAAGAGCGGGATAGGGTTTTTCCATACAACCACCTTGCCCATCCACTTCTGCTACTCCTAGTGTTCCTACATTTGCTAGTATGGTGTGTGAGCAATAAAATGTCAAGGAAAGGTTGGCAAAAGTAGAAAGGTGCCAGAAGAAGAAGACGGAGCATGATAGGAAGCAAAGAAAATTTCTCACAAAGCTGACGAGCACATTGAGTAAGTTATGTGGAGATTAGGAGAATGATGACATTGATGAGGTAGACTTGGTCCTTCCGGGGCCTAGTAGCTCCAGTTCTAATTGATTCCCTTCAGGGAGACCCCTCAAACTTATCTCTTATTTTGTTTTTATGCAGTGAGGGCACTTTATCATTTTAGTTGGGGGTGGCATCGAGGGATTTCACTTTAGTTTGTTTTTGTTCTATTTGTGCCCTTATCAGTATTGATATTTTTATGAATGATATTGGTGTGCCCTTATTGGGCTTGTTATGATATTTTATGCCCTTGTCGGGCTTTAGTTGCTATTTTTGTTGCATTGTGGATGAATTTTTTTTATCGTTTGATGGTTTAGTTCTTTAGTTTTCTTTTGATATTTTGATTCATAGTTTGTTATCTCTTGTAGTTTTGTGTTTTCAACCCGGGGAAGTTTGAGTACCCATTAGGGTAAAAGTCGGGTGTTTTGAGCCAAGGGAAGTCTGAGTACTTGTTAGGCAAAGTTAAACTTGTTTGAAAAACTGGGAGCACTATTGAACACCTGCACAATGCAAGTATTGCCTTGCAAAATGTATGTGCACTACATAGATGTGTTTGTGGCTTAGGGTGTATGCATTGGTGAAGTCTGAGTAACCATGTCGATTTGGATGTATGATTTAGCCCAATGATGGATATGGTGATGTCTTTCTTAAGGGAAAATTATCCTCTTCTGAGATAATATAGAGATTGACTTATTTTGTAATAATGGAGTTAGTCTCGCATGTGAATTGAGTTGAATTGGGCACGATCCTCCAAAAAATTTTGTGAAAAGTTGCATAGCAAAGAATGGTGTTAGTGATAACTCTTTTAATCTTTTTGTGACTCTTTATGCACTAGTGATGATAATTTGAAATGTAGAATGTGGCTCTATTTATTCTCATTTAGGAAGTGAAATTGGCCCATCTTGAAAAGTTCACATGCCATGTGTGGTGATATTTTTTTGGAATAATTCTTGTGCCTGCTTATGTCAGCTAGAACTTGCACGATTAGTCTTTCAATGCTAGTCTTGATTGTATTTGTTTGGAGAAATGATCTTAGGCCTTCTTCATAATTTTTGGAAGCCTACTTAGCCTTAAAAGCGTACCATTGCAATAATTGTATCAATAATTGTCATGCCTCAAATTTCATTTAGACGGACATGCACTCGATGACCTAAAGGCCCGAGAGAACCAACTTATAACCTTTGATTTATCAAAGACATAACTAAGTTTTACTTTAACATTGGTATACAAAGCCTCTATAAGATAGAAAAACTTAGTTTAAGACGGGATAGGGCCCCGCCTTACCCTTAACTATACAATACCAAAAATATATACCAAAGACTCGGTAAAGCCCCAAATCAACCTGGAGCTCACCAACAGCAGCCGAGTGTCATGTGCTCCTACTGGGGAGGTCTACAAGCTAGAGTACATATGCCTGTGGCATGAAATGCAGCGTCCCCCATGAGGGACGTCAGTACAAGAGAATGTACTGAATATGTAAGGCATAAAGTAAACCATATGTAAACAAGAGCTCAAATAGAATCAGGTATCAGTGCATAAACGTGTAAATAAGAATAGAAGATCACATTTGCTTACACTTGTGAAATCATGTATATTACATTCTTTTGGTTACTCTTCTTTGCTTTATGATCATTGTAAGGCATGTGATACACGTGACCAACTGATCAGTGGTAGAAGAGGAGTCCCATGCTAGGCAATTTAACCCCTAGGATGCTGCCCTCGTAAATATACAAATTGGGATCGACCTATGCTAGGATTTCGCCCCTAGACTGCCACCCATAAGTACACAAATAGGGATCGACCCATGCTAGGCTTTCACTCTTGGGCTGCCACCTATTACTTCATTTAGTTTATTTAATCTTTGAGATTGTTGCTTTGGTGGTTGTAATCTTTATTGAGCTCAAAACTAAGGACCAGTAGTAGAAGACATGTGAATATGCACTTAAGTGGGTGATGGGTGTACTTGGCCCTATAAGATAGCCAAAATAGTCTTAGTAGGTGATGCACCTACTTAGTTCTTTAGGCTGGTCAATAAGTCAAAGTAGGTGATGCACCTACTTGTCACCTACTAGCTTAGTTAAGTCAAGCAAGCAACTCACTTATTTTATTCTATTTTCTAATTTCTAATCCCTTTTGCTTTAACTTAACACTTCACCCTAAATATTAACCTCAAATACAACCTTACCATCTCGAGTTTAAATACTTTTGTCGAGGTTAACTTGGCCTTTTACGTGCTGAACTGAATGAGGCATTACAATACCTCCTAATACACATTAAACTATCACTGCTCATATGAGAAACTCGGTCCCTCACCTATACGACAAGGCTATGTCAAGTGATATATGAATAGGACTAGTATATGCAGAATACAGTATGTTACATCCTCCCCCTCTTAGGAACATTCGTCCTCGAATGGTATTAAAGTTAACCAACCCAAACAAGCTCAAGCCTAAGTTAAGTACCACTATTAGACAGATAATATATATAGACTTATACTTACTCGTTAATGCCTCAACTCGACACTTTCACCTTTCTCATCGGACTGAAATAGATGAGGATACTTGGATTTCATCGCTTCTTCCGCTTCCGATGTAACTTCTTCTACTTGTTGGTTTCTCCACAGTACTTTTACGGAAGCTACTTCCTTATTTCTTAGCCTCTTAACTTGGTGATCCAGAATAGCAATGGCTACTTCTTCAAAAGTGAGATCTCCCATAACTTGTACATCTTCAGTAGGAGTAATACGAGATGGGTTACCTATACACTTTCAAAGCATTGAGACATGAAATACCGGATGGACTGTTGAAAGCTCTTGGGGTAGTTCTAACTCATATACGACTTGACCAACTCTTTGAATAATCTTATATGGCCCTATATAGCGTGGACTTAACTTTCCTGTTTTACCAAATCTCATCACCCCTTTCATTGGTGACACCTTCAAAAATACCCAATCTCCTATAGCAAACTCCAGCCCTCTTTTTCTAATATCTGCATATGATTTGTATCGACTTTGAGCCATTGCCAACCGCTGTTGTATCACCTTAAATTTTTCCATAGCTTGATGAACAAGATCTGGCCCAAATAAGGTAGTTTCACCCACTTCAAACCATCCGATTGGTGATCTGCACTTTCTCCCATATAAAGCTTCATAAGGTGCCATTTTGATACTTGAATGGTAGCTATTGTTGTAAGAAAACTCAATAAGTGGTAAATAGTCATCCCAGCTACCTTTAAAGTCCAATACACAAGCTCATAACATATCCTCAAGTGTTTGGATTGTACGTTCTGCCTGACCATCTGTTTGAGGGTGAAAGGTTGTACTTAAATTCACTTGTGTTCCCAAACTCTTCTGAAATGATTTCCAAAAATTGCGTTGAATTGAGCTCCCCTATCAGATATAATAGAGATTGGGATTCCATGTAGCTGAACTATCTCTTTAATATACAACCTTGCATACTCTTAAACTGTATAAGTAGCCTTAACCGACAAAAAGTGGGCTGATTTGGTGAGTCTATAAACTATCACCCATATGGAGTCAAACTTCCGAAATGAGCGAGGCAGACCAGTGACAAAATCCATGTTGATCATGTCCCACTTCCAAATTGGAAGGTCTATATGTTGTATATAACCTCCAGGCTTTTGGTGCTCTACTTTAACTTGTTGACAATTTGGACATTAAGAAACAAATTCTGCAATATTCTTCTTTATGTCACTCCACCAATACACTCCTTTCAAGTCATGATACATTTTAGTTAAGCCCGGATGGATAGAATATCTTGAATGATGTGCTTCTGTCATAATTCTCTCCCTTAGTCCATCTATATTAGGCACACACAATCTGTTTTGGCACTGGAGTACTTTGTTTTGCATAAGCTCAAATGCCTTTGTCACCCCTTGTTGTACATTCTCCTTAAGCTGTAATAGAATAGGATCCTGATATTGCTTCTCTTTTACATCAACTACTAATGAGGATTTTGCCGTATTTTGCACAATAATCCCTTCATCTGGAGATTCAAGAACGCGAACCCCCAAGCTAGATAGTTGGTATAGATCCTTAGCTATTCCTTGTCTTTCCATGGACTGCCCATAGGTGTTTTCCATTGTCCTACGACGACTTAAAGCATCGGCCACCATGTTTGCTTTCCCTGGATGATACAAGATATCAACATCATTATCTTTTAATAACTCAAGCCATCTTCGCTGCCTCAGGTTCAGATCCTTCTGCTTAAAGATATATTGCAAGCTTTTATGGTCTGTATATATGTCAACATGAACCCCATACAAATAGTGGTGCCATATATTTAAAGCAAATACAACCGCTGCTAGCTCTAGATCATGGGTTGGATAATTTTTCTCATGTGGCCACAATTGTCTTGAGGCATAAGCTATTACTTTACCATGCTGCATCAATACGCATCCTAATCCCACTCCCGAAGCATCACAATACACTGCATACCCTTCTATGCTTTCTGGAAGTACCAAGATAGGTGTAGAAGTCAACTTATTCTTCAGCTCTTGGAAGCTTCTTTCGCATGAATCGCTCCATTGGAACTAGTAGTTCCTCTACCACCTCTACCATGACCTGCATGCACCTGTGGCCTCCTACCTAAAGAAGGCACCGATGATGATGATGCAGCAACCGATCCAGTAGGTTGTGCCATGCTACCCATGCCCCTTTGAGGGAAATTTCTCATCATGTGTCCCGGTGTACCATACCAAAATCAAACATTTGTTCCAAGATGATATATACCTGGATGATTTCTTCCATATTGTTTACAAGACTGTCTAGGAGGTCTTGGTTGGGTCGCACTTCCCTGTTCTTGGTACCCCACTACTTATGAGCCTTGACTCTCACTCCTTTGCCCAAACTGATTAGCCCTAGACCCTTGAAACCAAGGTGGAGCGCTAGGTGTAGAGTAGGAAGATGATGGCCTAGGTGGTCTATTAGAAAACTGAGGCCTAAACTCACCTTGGGATGGCATAAACTGGCCTATAGATCTGGCCCTCTTGGACTGCCCTCTTTCCGACTCTTGTGTCCTTCTCCTTTGCCTTTGATCCTCCATCTTTTGTGCAAAAGCTTGTATCCTTCCTATATCCATATCTTTGTTCAAAGCAGCAATAGTACAATCCCTAACCAGATATGAATCCAATCTATCCACGTAACGATGAACTCTATCCTCCTTAGTAGATACTACATTAGGAGCATACCTGGCCAAAGAATTAAACTTGAGACTATACTCTCTCACGCTCATATTCCCTTGGTGAAAATTTAAGAACTGAGTTGCACAGGTCTCCCGAATCTCCAATGGCAGATAATGGTCAAGGAATGCCTTTTTAAACTCTTTCCATTTAGCTGAAGGTGTATTTGTACCCCTAGATTGTTTCCAAGCTTCGTACCATAATATAGCCACGCCTTTTAATCTATATGTTGCCAACTCAATTGCTTCCTTACCAGATACATGCATAATATCTAAGGTCCTTTGGATTTGATCAATAAAGTCTTGCAGATATTCATTAGGATCTTACCCGGTGAATGATGGAGGGTCCAAATTAAGGAAATCATGAATCCGTACACTAGCTTCCCTATTTGCACCACTAGTACCTGCATTTGGACCTGCTTGCCCTTGTCCTTGACCAGCAAGTATACGAGTCAACAATTGGACTGCATTCTTTAAATCTTGGTCAATAGCATTAATAGGTGGTTCTTAGGGTGCTGCTGCCCACCTTAGCTCTTCTGGAGATGGAGGAGTGGAGGAAGTCCGTGATGAAGACACATGTTGAGCCTCACTTTAATTAGCTCATCTAGGTGGTGATTTGCTGGTCCCTTCTCCAGTAGCCACATTTACTTGCTTACCAGTACTCTTACTTTTCCTAGTAACCGGCATTTTTGCTATAATGAAAACAATTTAAAGGTTAGATACGATAAACCTATAACATTGGCTCTATTGCACGATCTAATAGATGAAGAAAAAGAGACAACTCCTAAATGTCTCGTAGCCTCCTGTTTATAGAAGTGGTGCATAACACACCTATAATCAATACTCTACATAGACACGGCTTTGTAGACTCCCTAGGATGACCTGCTCTGATACCACTTTTGTCACGCCTCAAATTCCATTTAGACGGACATGCACTCGATGCCCTAAAGGCTCGAGAGAACCAACTTATAACCTGTGATTTATCATGCATATAACTATGACAATTAAGATGCTTTGACTATAGATAAGCTGCCTAAATAACAAGACCAACATAGATAGGCCCAAAACTTATGTACACGATCTGGCCGTTGAGGCCACAACTGTTAAGAGCAAAGACATAACTAAGTTTTACTTTAACATTAGTCTACAAAGCCTCTACAAGATAGACAAACTTAGTTTAGGTCGGGACAGGGCCCCGCCTTACCCTTAACTATACAATACCAAAAATATATACCAAAGACTCGGTAAAGCCCTGAATCAACTTGAAGCTCACCAACAGCAGCCGAGTGTCCTGTGCTCCTACTGGGGAGGTCTACTAGCCAGAGTACATGTGCCTGCGGCATGAAACGCAGCGTCCCCCATGAGGGACGTCAGTACGAGAGAATGTACTGAATATGTAAGGCATAAAGTAAACCATATGTAAACAAGAGCTGAAATAGAATCAGGTATCAGTGCATAAACGTGTAAATAAGAACAGAAGATCACATTTGCTTACACTTGTGAAATCATGTATATTACATTCTTTTGGTTACTCTTCTTTGCTTTATGATCATTGTAAGGCATGTGATACACGTGACCAACTGATCAGTGGTAGAAGAGGAGTTCCATGCTAGGCAATTTAACCCCTGGGATGCTGCCCTCGTAAATATACAAATTGGGATCGACCCATGCTAGGCTTTCGCCCCTAGGCTGCCACCCATAAGTACACAAATAGGGATTGACCCATGCTAGGCTTTCACCCCTGGGCTGCCACCCACACATATACAGATTACTTCATTTAGTTTCTTTAATCTTCGAGATTGTTACTTTGGTGGTTGTAATCTTTATTGAGCTCAAAATTATGGACCAGTAGTAGAAGACATATGAATATGCACTTAAGGCAGTAACAATGATATAAGGAGCAAACGTAACATCAACGTAATGTTTAGGAGCTTATATGATACAATGAACCTCATTTGGCTTAGAGAATAACTCACAAAGCTTGCTGTTGAAAGTCCCTTTACTAGGAAAAGCACTTAGGAAACTCACTTTGTTGGTAACAACACAAATATAAGAGTTCATGCCAAGGAATATAAAACTGAAAAACCTTACATACCTTGTCGTGTAATTCGGATATTACAACAAATTAAGCTTCCCTCTTTCAGATTATTTATCTACAATGAAATACGTGGCAAAACTAGTATTAGTAGCTAGTTAAACAATTTGGGCTACTTGATCTCACTAAATCAGTAACTAGGCAGTAAGATCGTAATTGATCAAACCAAGAGTGTTCCTTTCACCTCTTCTCCTCTAAACATATCTATATACTGTACGACCTTCTCATAAGGTCCCTTGAAACTCTCCCGACTTCACAACATATACCAAACAACATACAAAGGTGTGCAGGCATCAAGTTAACATAACACCCAATTAAGTGGTGTATTACCACACCCTCTTTCCATACTTCAATACAACTTCACACACCCTTTTACAAGTTCAACCAAGCTGTCCCAAATATATACACATAAAACCACTCCTAAAACAATCCCAAACATCCTTCAACATAATAAGAAAATATGTTAACTCAAGGATTCCAATCACTACCCCATGGTTCTTGACACAAACACATACAGAATTCTCCATCAAACTTGTATATAAAAAGGGGCAAAAATGGGCAGTAACTTTACCTCAAATTCTGAAAATTTATTCTCCTAACTTTTACTTCTGCAAGAGCTTGAACTCCCCTTCAACTTAGCTTGACAAGAGGGAGAATACTTAAGAACCCTAATGGTATTTTATGGCTGCTATGTGAAACTAAGAGAGAGAGAAAGAAAGAACTTCTAAAATCTGATTTTTTTTCCATGTTAAAATGAGTGAAATGAGCTGGTCTTAACCCCTTTAAAGGGTGGATGCTTTGGCCGACTTTCCTTTCTCATTTTGAGCCACAAAATGTCAAGAAGGTGGTACACCTACTTGGCCATTTTACATGGGCTTTGTTGGACTTAACCTTATTGGGCCTTGGCTGCCAATTCTTCCCCTTTCTTTCACTTCTTTGGGCCAAAAATTATTCAAGTGGGTGATGGGTGTACTTGGCCCTCTAAGCTAGTAAAAATAGTCTTAGTAGGTGATGCACCTACTTAGTTCTTTAGGCTGGTCAATAAGTCAAAGTAGGTGATGCACCTACTTGTCACCTACTAGCTTAGTTAAGTCAAGCAAGCAGCTCACTTATTTTATTCTATTTTCTAATTTCTAATCCCTTTTGCTTTAACTTAACACTTCACCCTAAATATTAAGCTCAAATACAACCTTACCATCTCAAGTTTAAATACTTTTGTCGAGGTTAACTTGGCCATTTACGTGCTGAACTAAATGGGGCATTATAGCACCTCCCAATACACATTAAACTATCACTGCTTATATAAGAAACTCGGTCCCTCACCTATACGACAAGGCTATGTCAAGTGATATATGAATAGGACTAGTATATATAGAATACAGGATGTTACAATAGTTTAGCCCATTTGAGCTTACTACCTTTTATTTGGAAACCTTATTACAAGCCTTAAAACTTTTTTTTTAAATGGATTCCACATTTAAACCTTCCCTCCTTGAAGTCTAAAAATGTGAATTTTAGGCCAAAAGCCTATGTTTGGGGATGATTGAGAAAAAAATTAGAGGAAATGATTAATACATAGTGGTTTGTGGAAAGCATTAAAAAAACTTATCAAAGAAGGAAAAATGTTCAAAAAGAAAAGCAAAAATGAGAAAAAAAAAGAGAAAAGAAATAAAAGGAAAGAAAAATTCTGAGGTAATGTAATGATCCTTCCGGTCATGTTCATGTTTTGCCCTCTTTGAACTATTAGAGTTTACAAGTAGTGGCCCCAAGTATATTTATAACTTACTGGGACCAGTGGTTCGGTGCTCGGGTAGTTCGTTAGGTCATTATGACCATTTCCCTATTTTTGGCATTTAACTTAAGAAATTATTGACTTTAGTCAATATTCTTAGCAAATGTGTTCAAAATCAAATTTTGACATGCCCGTTAGCTCCGGAGCATGGATTTTGGTCTAGTTGGACCTTTAGTCAGGATCCTGAAGCTTTTAGTTTAGTTTTATCTTGCCTTTTGAGATTTTAGGCTAGTTGGAGTTGGTAGTTTGACTTTGGTCAATATTTGGAGATGACAACCTAAAATGAAAATTCCATGTGCGGTATTAGCACTGGAATGTCGACTTCAGGCTAGAGGGACCTTTGGTTCTGGTCATGAGGCTTCCTGACTCATTTTGGGGTATTGGGTTACATTTTGAAAAAGGTTATTAGTTGGGCGTGGGGCCCACTTATCTTTGAAATGATCTCCGTTGGGAGTTTCGTCAATTCCTTTGAGTCCAAAATGTCATTTCTTGTAGGGTAGCACCTTTGGTTTGTGTCCTTGAGGTTTGGAATGTTCCCCGAGGATGCACTCAAAATGGTTTTATGTTGTGTTGCAGCTGGTAGTTGTTGTTTTTGGTACAGGCACGGTGGCAGTGCCTTGTTCACACCTGTACAACAACACATGTTCCTTGTGTGTCGCGCGCCTGCAAAGCCCGGTGGCTTCAGTAGAGGCGCGCCTGCGCCTAGCACTGGCAGATTAAATGGGTCTTCTTCATCATTTTATTTAAACTTTTAAGTCATTTCCTCCATTTCTCTCTAGAGGTTTGAGCTCAATTCCTGTGTGGGAGCTTCATAGAGTGCTGGGATGATATAATTGTTGTCCGTGGTTGATATTCTGTCTTGGATTGTACGTTCCCTTCTTTTAATTTCCTCTTTTGATTCTTAAAATGGTTCTTGGGTGTAGCGGCGGCTCTAGGCCCTTTCCTTTACCCAAATTATGATCATCTTTCGAGAATGTATTCATGGTGACATAGAGAGCATCGTGGTAATTTCCAATTTCAATTTCAAGTTGTGGGGCCTATTGGCCCTCTTTTGACCCAGATTTTGACCCAGCTAAATTATTAGCATTATGGGTATCGTTATCTTCGTATTGATGAGTAAATTTTTTTCTTGATTGTTTTATTGTTATTCAGGACTTCTCAAAGCAGTTATGGTTTAGGCAACGGGTTTCTAGAAGCTATTTATCAGATGCCAAGTAGGTTACAACTTAGCTACCTTAGACTTTGCTTATATAAAATATAATTATACTATTTAGCATCTTTGGGTTGGGTTTACTAGTTTGGCACCCCGAACCGTGTCTGTTTCCTTTTTGTCTGCTCTTACTTTGTTTGCTTTAGTATTTGAGCTAGTTTTGTAGTATTACCTTTGCGTCCCCATGTGGCCTTTGTATATGCCTTTGGACCATATATGGTGGGATATTTGGGAAGTGTCCATGAGTCACAAACATTGTGATTTGCGATTATGAGCTGGTTATCTATATTGTAGAGCAGATTGAGCTTGTGCAGGGTTGACACAATAATGGTTGCTTTTAGTACATTGCTGGTAATATTTAACACTACCAAAAAAAACTTACATGTATGCTTCGGCCAACTAGTTATCAACATGGCCGAAGTATAGGTTGATTGTGAGTTGTTGAGCTGTTGGTTGTGTTTGAACATATCATCATTATCATGCAAAGGGATTTTCTACATTGATTTATTATTACTATATGGCTGCGGGCTTGACTATCACAAGTTTTCTAAACCTTGCATGGCTCTAAGGGCCTGTTTTAAGTTATAAATGGCTATAAATGGATTTAAAACTGGTTTTATGGATTTTCTTGAGATAAAAGAGATTAAATGATGATTTTCACACTGATACTAGACTTGGCTGGGCTAGAATGCTAGACATGATTTGGCAACTAATTTTGAGACGATACTAGACTTGGCTTGGCCGAAGTGCTAGACATGATTTTATCACTGATTTTGAGATGACACTAGACTCGGCTAGGCCAGAGTGCTATACATGGTTTTATAACTAATTTTAGACTCAGATAGACTCTAGGCACGCATAATGAGATATTGAGAGTTTGTATATGGTCTCAGAGACCTTCATAGACCTTGTCAATTTGGACTAGGGGATACGAGCTGAGAGTGCCGAAGGAGGGGTATAAAGGGGAGTAGAGGTATACGGGGGAAGCCTCCTATAGATCCTACCTTCTAGGCCTACGGGCGTCGGAGAAGGTGCATATGGTACAATTGGCATTTCATACCATATCATACATTGTTTGCATGGTTCCACCCTTGTTTGCTGTTTGCTGAGTGTACGCTCTTGTAGTATGGGATGCCGAAGTTTTTTTTTCCACTTGTATGTATTCCTCGGGTATATGGGCGCTCATTGGGATTGTGGATAGATTAGTTTACTTACTTCTATTATAATTACCTACTAGTTAACTTATGATCATCCTTATCTTGAGGATTGTATTATTAGCATGCTTATGTTTAGTTGCCTTTCTTTCCTTCCCGTTATTTAAGGTTACCGGTACACCGCCCTTTTTGTTAAACTTTCTGTATATATATTGTTGATGCAAGGATCCATGTGCGTTCTCTACCCTTTTACCTGTGTTCTATGATATATCCTCTATGGCTAGCATAGCTTACCTGTATTCTTTTGTGCCTTCTTCATGTTGCTAGCATCCGTGTACTTTTCTCTGTTTGTTTCTGTGACCTTTCCTTTATTATCTGCTATATATTGCTCGTATATTTTATTATGCTCAGTCGGCCTATGATGCCTACTGGGTATCCGCTGCTTTGGAATTAATGCTCATACTACACTTCTGCATCTTCCTTGTGCAGATCCTAGTGTGAGCTATCACCATTGACGTGGGGATTCTTATAGCTCTAGATATTTGAGACATAGGGTGAGTTCCTGTTCTTTAGATACTAGGTCGTGGGATGGTGTAGTTTCTATTTATTTATATCTAGATTGCTTCCTTCCACTTTGCTTTTTCTATCTTTCTTCCGCTTATCTTCTTTCTTGTGTGTGCTCACTTAGAGTGTAGCCCATTACTAACTGTTACCAACTAAGAGGATTGGTTTACCTATAGGGTGGTTGTAGGTACCATCATGACCTAAAAAATTAGGTCATGACAACTTGGTATAGGAGCCAATGTCTAGTAGAGTCTTGCGAATCGGGATGGAGACGTTTGTACCCTATATTCGGGAGGCTACAATGGCATTTTAGGAAACATAAATCTTTTCTTGCTTCTATATCGTGCGTTTTATCCTAGATGGTTTCCTAGAATCTCATTTGTTCTATTAACTCTTTCGCAGATGGCTCATATGAGATCTTCAGTAGTGGACAAGGGCGAGCCTTCGACACCAGCACACCCAACTCTAGCTAAGGGATGGGGTAGTGGTAAATGTTAAGGTCGAGGACATGCCCTAGCAGTGGTATGAGTTAGAGCTCCTGAGGCTGAGTATGATCCTGCGCCAGTTCTGGATCAACAACCCGTGGACCAACTGGCCAGCCAAGTACCACCAGGGCCAGTAGAAGCATTTGTATCAGTACCAGCACCACCCCCAGCTATTACACCACATATCCGGAGTGTGCTTATTCAATTATTGGGTATGGATAGGGGCCAACCTTCTAATATGGCTCAAACATCCACTCAGGAGGAAGCCATGGGTGTTCAAAGTTCAGGAGCACAAACTGCTACTACGACTACTCGTGCACAGGTTCTGTCAGTACCTACAATCGCTCAACCTCTTGATCCTCGCCTAATTATAAAAGAGTCAGAGAAGAAGGCCTTGGGCCAGTTTCTTAGATTATCCCCGACGAGGTTCTTTGGTGCTCCCGGACAAGATGCTTATGACTATTTTTTACTTGTGAGGAGATGTTTCATCATCTTTGTCTATTAGATACTGACGGAGTCAGTTATACCACCTATCAGCTAGAGGGCCTAGCTAATCTTTTGTGGATGGCCCAAGTATCTTGCATACCATTTCAGTCCCCTCAGATGACTTGGAGAGAGTTCTATGAGGCCTTTATAGACAAGTTCTTGCCTCAGAGTGATCGTGAGCACCGTAGAGAGAAGTTTACCCGATTGATGTAGGGGTCTATGACAGTGTCCGAGTATGAGACCCATTTTCACTAGTTAGTTCAATTTAGAGCTATGATCATTCTTATATCATCGATTTGTTTAAAGGTTGAGGACCGAGCTTCGACAGACTGCAGAGATATTGGTTGCTAGTGGATGACCATTTCAAGTTATAGCAGACCATGCGTGCACTATGGAGGATTTGCATTGTCAGGACCCCAGGGCCCAAATAAGAGGCCACGCCATTAGGGTCGATACAGTGGTTCCCTCTCCGGCTGTAAAGGTTAAGGTTAGTAAGGCTGAGGATATCAGCTACAGCAGCATCCGAGTTAGTCTAACCGATAATATAAGGCATCAGTTGAGACTTCTATTGGGCCTCAATTTGGTTAGAGTTATGGTAGTCAACATGGTTACACTGGTCAGTCATCAAGGGGTACATCATTTGGGGTATCAGGTCATGGTGGCGATACAGGTTCAGCCAGTTCATCTCGACTGGGTGGGCCATTATCTGGGGGCCCATCAGGTTTCAGTTCAGCTAACCTCTCAGCCTTTGCGATTAGTGCAGCCACCAGTCAGAAAAGGTGGTGTCCCTGGTAGAGGTTGTTCCTAGTGTGGCAGGTCAGGTGGTTGGGATGGAGGTCAGTAAGGTTCAGTCAGCGTCAGTTCTATGCGGTCCCTAGTAGACAAAAGGCAGAGGCTTCAGGTGCAGTGATCACATGTATGATTTTTGTTATGCCGCCAGTCAGCTTTAGCATTGTTTGATCCTAGTTCTTTATGTTTGTATGTTTTTGCCTAATTTCTTTATTGTTTAGGGTTGGCTAGTGAGATTTTATCTATTCATGTATTTGTTGCTATCCCGATAGGCAATTCTCTAGTAGTGGATCAGATTGTTAGATCATGTTTGATAGTTATTGGTAATCTTGACACTTGGGCAGACTTGATGATTCTAGATATGCTAGACTTTGATGTGATTCTGGGCATGGATTGGTTATCCCCTCACATTATGTGTAACACCCCAGAATTCGATTCATATTTTTAGGTTAGAGACTCTGAAAATTTTGAAACTCCCAAGAATCACGAGTCAAGTCCATGAGCCATGGATGGAACCACGAGTCATGGAAGTGACTCGTGAAACCAGTTCTACAAGCCCCTCCTCTAGTCTGAGAACCATGATCGGAGTCCATGAGTCATGGTTGACTTCACGGTTCATAGAACCCATTCGTGGAACTCAGACTGAGGGTAGCCTTTTTTCTTTGAGAACCATGAATAGGTTTATGGATCGTGGAACCCATTCGTGGAAATAAGATCTGCAGCTTGAATTTTGGCTCAAAAACCATGACTCCAATCCATGAGCCGTGGTTACTTCAACAGTTCGTGGAAAGGGCCCGTGGAACCTGAAGTCGAGTTCTTAATCAGCTTTTCTCCAATTAAATCCCAAGGGTATTTCTATAATTACCCACCCTTTTAACTCCTAACTGAGGTCATTTTGACCATTTTTAGTAGGGTTTTGTTCCCTAATAGCCTAAACTCTTCTCATTCTACACAATTCTATTCCAAAAGAAGAAAGAACTCCTTCAAGCTCCAAGTCTCAAGCTCCAAGATCAAGCCTCCATTTCTTTTCATCTTAAGATCAAGCTAGCTTCAATAAGGTATGTGTGTATTCACTGAGGGATTCCTTTCACCCTTATGCCCAAAACCCATGATTTCTACTTTGATTTATGGATTTGTGAAATTAGGGTTCTTACCCAATTTGGGGAAAACTTATGGGTTCAGTTTTAAAGCATCAATTCATAGTTTCTCATTACTTATCTATGATGTTTTTGATGTTCCTTAATTGATTTCAAAAGTTCATGCATTAAAGATGATTTCTAATATGATTCCAGTGAATTGCATGATTTCAAGTAAAAATTGGCATGTTTAGATAACATGAACTTATGTATTTATGAAATTTCATGCCTAATTCTACAAATTATGAACTTAGAAAGAAAAGTATGTCTTGAATTATGGCTATGCTAAATTTTAAGAATTTTGAAGTATGAATTGCATGACATCAGATATGTCCCTATGTTTTATGAAAAGGTTGGGCATCTAGATATGTCTACCTAAGCTATGTGAATTGAATGGTATCAAATATACCCTTATGCTTTTCAAACAGATTTGACATTAGATATGCCACAAGTATATTATGAGCTATATGTATGTTTTGGGAGTAATATTTAGCACCTAGCGATGAGGGTTCTATAACCAAGTCCAAAACTACATTGCCAGCGTAGGTTATGAATCGCCCTATAGGCTTATTAAAGTGGTTACACATTTGATCATGGTGTCCTATGCTTTAGCGAGCATTAAGGCAGCTTTGCCAACTAGGGTTATATAGTTTGATTATGGTGTCTCGTTCCTTGGCAGGATTTAGGGCAGCTTTGCTAACTAGGGTTATAAAGTTAGATTTTATAACACCCCAGATATTCTAAGCAAAGATCAGATCCGTTCTTCATTAGTTGTTAGACCCAAACTAGATTAATTTTCTTTGAATCTAAGTATTAAGTTCAATTCCTAAGTTTTTAAGGTGTACTAGATGTGAATTGAAGCCATAAAGGACCCCTAGCTCAAACTTAAGTTTAAAGCCTTTCTACCGATTTAGTTTTCATATAAGTTCTTACTAAAGGTCAATTTCAAACGATCATAACTCCTTGAATATAAAGATTTAGGTGACCTGATACCCACCAAATTAGAGGTATTTGAATCTTGTTTCCAATACCACTGACCTCTCATTAATATGAGTCTGCAGTAAAAAGTTAGGGGCATTTTAGTGAAGCACAGTCAGCTGTCAAAATCCGACGGGCTGGCCGACGAGCGTGGGAAACTGCAATGGCTGTCCCGACGCCCGTGGAGACCACGAAGGCCTGTGGTGGAAGGGATTGGGAACTGTACACTGAGGCTATTTGGCCCCTGTGAGGCGGATGGTTGGGTCCGATGGACCATGGAGCCACGATGGCCCATGGGAAGCGTCGTCCGATGATTTTCTGCACTTTTTCCTATGAGTTTAATTAAGGGTAGTTTGGTACTTTACTCACCCCAGGTTCTTCCCCTCATCTTTTAATCACTCAAAAGGGGTTATTCCTCATTACAACATCAATCTATCTCTAATGAATTCCCTCAAGACTCTAAGGCAAGATACGTAGGGTTTCAAGCAAGAAAGATCATAGAAGCTCAAGCAAGAAAGTCTCTCAAGAGGTTTCTTTCAGATTTCTTCTCCAAGTCTCCACATCCAACCTTAGGGATTCTTCTCCAAGCTTCATCCCCAAAGTTCTAGCTAGAAGTTTTTTATGTTTCAGGTATGTGGGTATTATATAAGGAAATTCGTTCAACCTTATGCTCAAAACCCCAACATTCTAAATTGATTTTATGAATTTATACATTAGGGTTCTTACTCAATTCTTTGTCATGCCCCGAGGCTACCCCCTAGATGGAACACGAGACCCGAAACATAATTAACCCTTGGTAATAGCATACTCAGAGATCAATTCAAGAATATAGTGGAAGGATACTAGTTTAAGATAGGAAATCATAACTTAAACAAGAACAAGTCTAAAAAGTATCAACTCCATACAACAAAATACAAGTCTAGGTATGTCTGCAGCCTCTAAACTATCATGAGAGATTATGGGACAAGACCTCAACTAGCTCGAGAAATTTGAAGAAAATAGCATAAGAGTAATAGGTTTAATACTGGCCCTCGAATAATGAGGTCTCACCACTGAAAGCTGGGACTACGGCAATATATAGCCATGAGTGTGAGGAAACGAGCCTGAATCTGCATCATCAAAGGATGCAGCGCAAGATATGCGTTAGTACTATAGGATGTACTGAATATGTGAGATATGCATGAATTTACTGAAAACATACTTAAATCGTAAATAAAAACTTAGTTCATAAATAAAGACGTTATCAAAGGTAAATATCATAGTTGATCAGTAAACATGAGATATGAGTCAAGACTTCAATATATGTCAAAAGCTTAAACGAGTCAAAATATTCATACGAGAGTTTCTTATAACTGACACTAGACCATGCAAGCTACATGGAATCTAACTATGTAACCCTAGATAGCAGAGCTTACTTGAACCCTGCCAAGGAACGAGTCACTATACCCAACTATATCACCCTAGTTGGAAAAGCTGTCCTAATGCCCGCTCAAGCACAGGACACCATTATCAAGATGTGGATCAACTTTCATAAGACCATAGGGCAAATCATAACCTACACTGGCAGTGTAGTTTTGGACTTGGGTAATCGAACCCTCATCGCTTGGTGCTAAGTACTACTCCCAAAATATGCATATAGCTCATAAATTCATAAAGGTATAATCGAATACCAAATCTCCTTTGAAAAGCATGAAGACACATCGGGTACCATGCAATTCTCATATCATAAGTTCTTAAATTAAAGCATAGCAATAATTCAAATCATACTTTTCTTTCTAAATTCATACTTGAAGAGTTAGGCATGCAATTTCATAAATTCATAAATTCATAAAGTCATGATATCTAGTCATGTCCAACTTCACTTGAAAACATGCAATTCAATGGAATCATGCTAGAAATAAACTATAATACTTGGGCTTTTAAATCCAATAAAGGAATCATGATCAAATCAGAAATAAGCAATAAGAAACTGTGAATTTAAGCATAGAAGCTGATTTCATAAGTTTTCCCCAATTTAGATCAAAACCCTAAATTCACAAGTTCATAAATAAATTTGAGAATTGGGGGGTTTTGGCACAAAGGTGAAAGGAACCCATTGGTGAATACCCACATACCTTGATTGAAGCTAACCCACTTGAAATTGAAAAGAAGAGTAGACTTTAACTTTGAGCTTGAAGGAGTTTTTTTCCCAATTGGTAGAGGAATGAGGTAATGAGAAGGGACTTAGGCTAATGAGGGTGAAATCCCTTCTAGAAATAGTCAAAACGACATCATTTAGGAGTTAAAAAGGTGGGTAATAACTAAGATACCCCTGGGACGTAATTAGGAAAAAGCTGGAAAAAGTTGACCTTCTGGGACCACGAATAGTAGACCAAACCACGGCTCGTGGTTTCCATCCGTCCTTTCTGGCCAAAGGAATAAGCCGCAAAAGGTAAACCACGAGTCAACAGGATGACTCGTCAACTGAATGACGACCCGTAGACCTGAGCTATAATTTTTGGGAAACATGAAATCCTCTGAATCAAGTTCCACGAGTTGACATGATGGACCGTAGTCAGAACCACGATCCATTGAACCAACTCGTGGTTCACAGACCAGTGACTGAACCAGCATACTAGAACCATAGGTTCACTTCACGACTCGTGGTTCAAACCACGATCCGTGATTTGGACCCATAATTTATGAAAAGTTTAAAATTCCCCTTGAGATCATTCATCCTCGAATGATGACCAAACAAGGGAAAACTGAAGAGAAAATAGCTCAACCAATCAAAAATACATAAAATCTTAAGAAAAAACATGATAATTGAGCTTGTAACTTAAAACATGACTGAATCAACTTCGAAAACATGAATACGCGCTAGGATCATGAGAAAAACTGATGGAATAGAATCAAAGAAACATACTAAGGAGGAAACTATTACCTCAAGCTGAAACGGAATTGGAAGGAAAGAGATGAGGGTACTTGGCTTTCATTGATGATTCTGCTTCCCAAGTGGCTCCCTCAACTAGCTGATTTCTCCAAAGGACTTTTACCGAAGTGACTTCTTTGTTTCTCAACCTCCGAATCTGACGATCAAGGATCTCTATGAGAATCTCCTCATAGGTGAGACTATCCTTCACACCCACATCCTCCAAAGGAACAATTAAGGTTAGATCACCAACACACTTCTTCAATAAGGAAACATGGAAAACCGGATGAACCCCTTCTAACTCTGTTGGCAAATCCAACTCATAAGCAACGCTATTGTCACGCCCCGAGGCTACCCCCTAGACATAACACATGACTCGGGACCATAACGATCCTAAGCTAACCCTTGGCCATAGCATTCTCAAGTAAACATAAAGGAAAACATAGCGGAAGCATCATAAGGGAATCAAAAATAGGAAACACAATCATAGATAGATAAGTCGAATAAGGAATACAACTCAAAGATCATCCCATAACATCTATGTCTGAAAAGACTCAAAGACTAACATAAAGAGTTGATGGGACAATACCCCAACTAACTCGACAATCTGAAAAAGAAAGGGAACATAAAGCTAGAGTAAAGTCTAGTCCTCGAACTATGAGGGCTCACCAAGGCTGACTGAGAGTGGCCGGGAACTCTAGCCACGTATCTTTGAAGGGACACCTGAATCTGCATCATCAAAGGATGCAGCACAATATGTATTAGTACTATGGAATGTACTAAGTATGTGAGCAATGCATAAGTATGATAAAACATGCCTTCAAACATACTTAAAGATAATCCACACATAATAGAGTATTATGAGAAGATATCATAATGGAAAGCTGAATCATGATACAATAGCCAACTTCAAAATGATAGTTCATAAGAGAGTTCGTAAAGCTTAGAAAACTTAAAAACATACATACATGAGTTTCTTATAACCGACATGAAACCATGTGAGCTACATGGAATCTAACTATATCACCCTAGTTAGCAAAGCAGACTTTGAACCGTGCCAAGGAACAAGTCACCATACCCAACTATATAACCCTAGTTGGCAAAGATTTCCTATGCCCCGCTAAGGCAAGGACACCATACATAAAAACGTGGATCCACTCTTATAAGCCTTAAAGGCACATAATTTCATAACCTACGCTGGTAACGTAGTTTCTGGGACTATGGGTACTCTCGCCCTGCCCAACTCGGTGCTAAGTACTACTCCCAAAATATGCACATATAGCTCATCATTTCATAGTGGCATCCTCTCATGCCAAATCTTGTTCATAACGCATGAAACACATTGGGTATCATGCAACTTTCATATCATAGTTCATAAATCTTAGCATATCCATAATTCAAAACATGCTTTTCTTTCTAAATTCATACTTGAAGAATTAGGCATGAAATTTCATAAATACATAATGGCCATGATATCTAATCATGCCAAATTTCTCTTGAAAACATGCAATTTCATGGATTCATGCTAGAAATCAATTTGCATACTTGGGCTTTTGAAACCAATGAAGGAATCATGAACAAATCATGTATAATCAATAAGAAACCATGAATTTAAACATAGAAACTTATTTCATAAATTTTCCACAAATTTTGAATCAAAACCCTAATTTCATAAGTTCATAATTCAATATAAGGTTGGGGATTTTCGGGCACAAGGGTAAAAGAACCCATTGTTGAAGGCCCATATACCTTAGAAGAAGAAAACCCACTTTAATGGAAAGATTTTCGAGGCTTGAACTTGAAACTTGAAGCTTGAGAGGAGCTTTTACTTTTTGGGAGGTGAATGAGGAGCTTAGAAGAGACTTAGGATAGTATGGGTGAAAATCCTACTTGAAATAGTCAAAACGACTTCACTTAATAGTTAAAAGGGTGGGAAATGACCAAAATGCCCCTAGGATTTAATTAAGAAAATTCTGGAAAATAGATCGAATTCAGTGACCACGACTCAGTCTACGGGTCGTCGTTAGGATGAGAGTTCATGATTCTAATTTGTAGTATCTGGCTAAGAAAATCATGCTGCAGATTCATTTCTACGGGTCAACAGGACGGACTCATAGAATGAATGACGGGTCGTCATTAAGAGCCGTACTCTGGGGAACTCAGTTGATCATTGGTCATACCACGACTCAAGACTATGGCCTGTCATTCAAATGACGAGTCGTATACTTGACTCGTTGTTCCTGGGGGTCTTGGGAAAAAATTCCAGTCCTCTGAATACATTCCACGAGTCAACAGGACGGATCCGTCGTTCCGTCGATGGGTCGTCATTTGACTCGTGATTCCTGGGAAAATAGACCAGCCCACAGGTCAAGTTCCACGAGTGGAATTATGACTCGTGGAATGAACCACGGTCCGTAAAACCCACTCATGGTTCTTAGACCGGAGGCTAACCTGCTGAAGACAAATCACAGATCCATTCCACGACCCGTGGTTCAAACCACGGTCCGTGGTTTGGACCCGTAATTCCTGAAATCATGAAATTTTCTGAAGTTTTTAACTTAGATAGCTGGATACGTTTCCGGGGTGTTACAATATCTCCCCCTTGGGACAATTTATCCTCGAATGAAGACCAAACAAGGGAAAACTAGGGAGAAAACAGCCCAACCAAACATCAAAACATAGAAACCAAGGGAACATCATGAAAACTAAACTTCTTAACTTGAAAACATGAGAAACTAAATTTATAAAACATGTATGCATGCTAGGATCATGAGAGAAACCGGTGGAATAGAATCGGAGGGACACACTAAGGAGGAAATTGTTACTTCAAGCTAGAACTGAGTCGGAACGAAAGAGATGAGGATATTTGGCCTTCATGGCCTCCTCCGCTTCCCAAGTAGCACCTTCTACAAGCTGATTCCTCCAAAAGACTTTTACCGAAGTGACTTCTTTATTCCTCAACCTCCGAACCTGACGATCAAGGATCTCCACGGGAACTTCTTCATAAGCGAGACTATCCTTCACACCCACATTTTCCAAAGGGACAATCAAGGTTGGATCACCAACACACTTCTTCAATAAGGAAACATGGAAAATGGGGTGAACCGCTTCTAACTCCGTTGGCAACTCCAACTCATAAGCAACCTTACCAACCTTCCTCAGAATCCGATAAGGACCTACAAAATGGGGAATAAGCTTTCATTTCTTGCCAAACCTCATCACACCCTTCATGGGTGACACTTTAAGGAAAACCCAATCATCAACCTCGAATTCCAACTCCCTTCTCCTCACATCCGCATAAGATTTCTGTCGACTTTGAGCGGTCTTCAACCTTTCCCTAATAATATGAACCTTCTCCATAGTCTCATAAACCGAATCTGGACCAATCAAAGTTGCCTCACCTACCTCAAACCAACCAATAGGACACCTATATCTCCGACCATAAAGAGCCTCATAAGGAGCCATCTGGATGCTAGAGTGAAAGCTGTTGTTGTAGGCAAACTCGATAAGAGGTAAGTGATCATCCCAATTTCATTTGAAGTTAATAACACAAGCCCTCAACATATCCTCCAAAGTCTAAATAGTACGCTCAGCCTGGCCATCCGTCTGAGGGTGAAAAGCTGTGCTAAGCTTCACTTTAGTACCAAGACCTTTCTGAAATGACTTCCAAAAATGAGATGTAAACTGAGGACCACTATCTGAAATGATAGACAAGGGAACACCATACAGTCAGATTATCTCCCGGATGTAGTGTCTGGCGTAATCATCCACTGTATCTGTAGTCTTAACAGCCAAGAAGTGGGATGACTTAGTCATCCGCTCGACAATCACCCAAATGGAATCATGTTGCCTTCGAGTACTAGGCAACCCAGTACTAAAGTCCATATTAATTGCTTCCCATTTCCAAGTGGGAAGGTCAATATCTTGAAGCATACCACCTGGCCTTTGATATTCCACCTTTACCTGTTGACAGTTGGGACACTTAGCCACAAACACGGATATGTCCTTCTTCATACCATTCCACCAAAAGACTTCCCGTAGATCATGGTACATCTTAGTGGCACACGGATGAATGGAATATCTAGACCTGTGAGCCTCAACCAAAATCTTCTGTCTGAACCCATCAACATCTGGCACACACAAGTGACCCTGATACGAAGCAGACCATCTCCCCCTTGGGAGAAAACCTCAACCCTTTGCTGACGAACTGCACCCTTAAGCTGAAGTAAAATGGGATCTTGGTCTTGCTTTGCCTTCACCTCAGCCTCAAAGGATGATTCAAAACCATTCTGCACAATCACACCACCTTCGGTCGAGTCCATAAGGCGAACTCCCAACCGAGCAAGCCTATGAACATCATTAACCAATTCCTTCTTTCTATCTTTAATAGAAGCTACACTTCCCATGGACAGCCTACTCAAATCATCCGCCACAACATTGACCTTGCCCGGATGGTAAAGCATACTCATATCATAATCCTTAAGGAGCTCAAGCCATCTCCTTTGTCGCAAATTCAACTCCTTTTGAGAGAACACATATTGAAGACTTTTGTGGTTTGTGAACACATCAACATGCACTCCATACAAATAATGTCTCCAAATCTTCAAAGCAAAGACCACGGTTGCTAGCTCAAGATCATGAGTAGGGTAGTTATTCTCATGCACCTTAAGCTATCTCGAGGCATAGGCAATCACCTTGCCACGTTTCATCAAAATACAATCCAAACCAATTATGGAGGCATCACAATAAACCACAAAATCATCTAGGACCTCGAGTAGAGCCAACACAGGAGCTGTAGTCAATAGAGTCTTCAATTCCTGAAAACTTTTCTCACAAGAGTCGAACCACTGAAACTTTACCTTTTTCTAAGTCAGTCAGGTCAAAGGGGCAACAATGGAAGAAACCCCTTCCACAAACCTCCGATAGTAACCAGCCAAACCCAAGAAAATCCTAATATCAGACAGGGAAGTGGGTCTAGGCCGGTTCTTTACTGCCTCAATCTTTTGAGAGTCAACCCGAATACCATCACTAGTCATAATGTGACGTAGAAAAGCAATGGACTGACTCCAGAACTCGCACTTGCTAAACTTAGAAAACAACTGTCTATCCTTGAGAGTTTGCAACACAACCATCAAGTGGTCCGCATGCTCTTCTTCACTCCGAGAATAGATAAGGATATCATCAATGAACACAATCACAAATAAATCTAAATATTATTTGAACACATGATTTATCAAATCCATAAAAGTTGCAGGAGCATTCGTTAGACAAAAGGACATAACAACAAACTCATAATGACCATACCGAGTTCTGAAGGCTGTCTTCGGGATATCACACTCCCAAACTCGAATCTGATGATAAGCAGATCTAAGGTCGATCTTAGAGAAGAAACTAGCACACTGAAGCTGATTGAACAAGTCATCAATCCTTGGAATGGGATACTTATTGTTGATTGTGACCTTGTTCAATGTGCGATAATCAATGAACATCCTAAGAGAGCCATCCTTCTTCCGTACAAACAAAACTGGGGCACCCCAAGGAGAAATACTAGGCCTGATGAAACCCTTATCAAGCAAGTCCTTTAACTGATCCTTCAACTCTTTAAGTTCCACGGGGGCCATTCTATAAGGAGGAATAGAGATAGAATTTGTGTCCGGAAGAAGATCTATCCCAAAGTCAATCTCCTGCTCGGGAGGGACTCCGGGAAACACTTCTAGAAATTTATTCACAATAGGGATAGACTGAATAGATGGGGTCTCGGACTCCATGTCCACAACCCAAACTATATGATACACATAGCCTTTAGAAATCGGATAAGATATGAAGCAACCTTTCAAAGAAGAGGGGCTACCTTGCCATTCTAGGATAGGTTCATTAGGGAACTTGAAACTAACTACACGAGTACGGAAGTCAACCGAGGCATAACAAGCATACAACCACTCCATACAAAGAATAACATCAAAATCAATCATCTCCAACTCTACTAGATCCGCTGAAGTGACTCTATGAAGGACTGAGATCTGGAAATTTCAGTAGATTCTTTCGGCTAGGACTGACTCACCAACAAGAGTAGAAACATGAAAAGGTTCTAAAAGCAATTCAGGACGAATCTCGAACTTGCAAGCAACATAAGGGGTTACAAAAGATAAGGAGGCACTGGGGTCCAACAAAGCATAAACATCAAGAGAGAAGACTTCCAATATAGCAGTAACCACATATGGGGAACCCTCCTGATCGTGATGGGAGGACATAACATAAAGGCGGTTCTAGCGTTGACCACCAGAACTAAAAGTTGCGCCCTGCTGGATTGGTCTACCCCCTGAAGCTGCTGGGGTAGACTGAGTCCTACCACTTCCCTACCCCCTTCTAGCTGAAGGGAAATCTCTGATATGATGTCTGGCCTGACCATATCCATAGCAACTACCTGAACCGGCCAAACACTCACTAAAATGACTCTTCCCACACTTAACATAAGCTGGGTAGGAAGACTCCTTAGTAACACTACCTTGAGATTGATAATAGCAACCAGATCCTCTACCACCCTGATCATGATGAGGCCTCTGGGCCTGACTAGGAGCACTAGCAGAAGAATGAACAGGCTCTGATGACTTCTTCTGAAACGAAGAGCGATACCCACCTCCGGACCTGTGATGGCTAAATCCCCAACCCTCTGATCTAGCTCTTTTGTTCTCTCTAGCCATCTCCTTAAGCTTATCACCCTCAATCTGATGGGCATGAGTCATGAGTCGGAAAATGTTCATGAAATGCATCAACAAGGCAGACCTACACTCTTTCTTCACCATGTAAGAAACCCCATATATAAACTTGCTAATCTGGTCATGTGGGTCCGCTACCATGGAAGGAGCATATCTCGACAACTGAGTGAACTTCAGGCTATACTCTTGAACTGACATTGAATCTTGCCCTAAATTCACAAACTTCTATATTCTCGAGGAAAGAACCTATCAAGAAAAGCCCTCTCAAAACACTTCTAAGTCATGGGGACCGCATCCCTCACCCTAGTCTCCTTCCATTGAGTGAACCAAATATGAGCTACATCCTTGAGTTGATAGGATGCAAGCTCCACACAATCAACACCCACTACTTGCATAACTTCAAATATCTTCTTCACTTCATCAATAAAGTTGAGCGGGTCCTCACTCACTTTGGAACCCCACAATTCAGGTGGGTTCATCCGGACAAAGTCATGAACTTGGGCCGCTACCTCACCTTGAGGATGGGCAGGGGAAGGAGCCTGCTTATTTTCCTGAGTGGCCAAAGTCTGGGCTAGCAAATGGATGGCATTCCTGAACTCATCATTTATGACATAGGGAACCGGAACTTGAGGAGCAGCATTTCGAGCGGGTCGGGGAGGCATAGCACATCGGGGAGGCATAGTCTAAAATGTATAAGATAAGGATTAGAGGAACATTAAAGTTAAGCTCTATCGCATGATATGATCATGAAGAAGTGAAGTTTTTCCTAAAACATCTCATAGCTTCCCTCTCATATGTATGGCGTGCTTCACACACATGAAAGAGACTCTACTAGATACAGCTTTCAGAAATCCTAGGACACTTGAACCTGAGGATCTGATGCCAAGTTTTTCACGCCCCGAAGTTACCCCCTAGACCTAACACGGGACTCGGGACCAGAAGGATCCCAAGCTAACCCTTGGCCATAGCATTCTCAAGAAAACATAAAGAAAAACATAGAGGAAGCATCATAAGGTAATCCAAAATAGTAAACACAATCATAGATAGATAAGTCGAATAAGGAATACAACTCAAAGATCATCCCATAACATCTATGTCTGAAAAGCCTCTAAGACTAACATAAAGAGTTGATGGGACAATACCCCAACTAACTCGACAATCTGAAAAAAAAGGGAACATAAAGCTAGAGTAAAGTCTAGTCCTCGTACCATGAGGACTCATCAAGGCTGACTGAGAGTGGCCGGGAACTCTATCCACATATCTGTGAAGGGACACCTGAATCTGCATCATCAAAGGATGCAACACAATATGCGTTAGTACTATGGAATGTACTAAGTATATGAGCAATGCATAAGTATGATAAAACATGCCTTAAAATATACTTAAACATAATCCATATATAATAGAGTATCATGAGAAGATATCATAATGGAAAGCTGAATCATCATACAAAAGCAAATTTCAAAATGATAGTTCATAAGAGAGTTCGTAAAGCTTAGAAAACTTAAAAACATACATACGAGAGTTTCTTATAAGCGCTATGAGACCATGTGAGCTACATGGAATCTATCTATATCACCCTAGTTAGCAAAGCTGACTTTGAATCGTGCCAAAGAACAAATGACCATACCAAATTATATAACCTTAGTTAGCAAAGCTGTCCTATGCCCCACTAAGGCAAGGACACCATACATAAAGACGTGGATCCACTCTCATAAGCCTTTAAGGCACATCATTTCATAACCTACGCTGGCAACATAGTTTCAGGGACTATGGGTACTCTCACCCTGTCCAACTCGGTGCTAAATACTACTCCCAGAACGTGCACATTTAGCTCATCATTTCATAGTGGCATCCTCGCATGCCAAATCTTGTTCATAAAGCATGAAACACATCGGGTATCATACAACTTTCATATCATAGTTCATAAAGCTTAGAATAGCCATAATTCAAAACATGCTTTTCTTTCTAAATTCATACTTGAAGAATTCGGCATGTAATTTCATAAATACATAAAGTCCATGATATCTAATCATGCCAAATTTCTCTTGAAAACATGCAATTTCATGGATTCATGCTAGAATCAATTCTCATACTTGGGCTTTTATAACCAATGAAGGAATTATGAACAAATCATGTATAATCAATGAGAAACCATGAATTTAAACATAGAAACTGATTTCATAAATTTTCCCCAAATTTTTGATCAAAACTCTAATTTCATAAGTTCATAATTCAACATAAGGATTGGGGATTTTTGTGCTCAAGGGTGAAAGAAACCATTGTTGAAGGCCCACATACCTTAGAATAAGATAACCCACTTAAATGGAAAGATTTAGGAGGCTTGAACTTGAAGCTTGGAGACTTGAAGCTTGAGAGGAGGTTTTCCTTTTAGGGAGTTGAATGAGGAGCTTAGAAGAGACTTAGGATAATTTGGATGAAAACCCTACTTGAAAAAGTCAAAATGACTTCACTTAATAGTTAAAAGGGTGGGAAATGACCAAAATGCTCGTAGGATTTAATTAAGAAAATTTTGGAAAATAGGTCGAATTCAGTGACCACGACTCGATCTACGGGTCATCATTAGGATGACGGTTCGTGATTCTAATTTGTAGAAGCTGGCTAAGAAAATCATGCTGTAGATTCATTTCTACGAGTCAACAGGACAGACCCATAGAATGAATGATGGGTCGTCATTAGGAGCCATAGTCTGGGGAACTCAGTTGATCATTGGTCAAACGATGACTCAAGACTACGACCCGTCATTCAAATAATGAGTCGTAGACTTGACTCGTAGTTCCTGGGGGTCTTGGGAAAAAATGCTAGTCCTCTGAAGACATTCCATGATTCAACAGGATGGATCCGTTATTCCATCGATGGGTTGTCATTTGACTCGTGATTCCTAGGAATACAGACCAACCCACAGGTCAAGTTCCACGAGTGGAATTATGACCAATGGAATGAACCACATCCGTAGAACCCACTCGTGGTTCTTAGAACAGAGGCTAACCTGCAAAAGACAAACCACAGATCCATTCCACGATCCATTGTTCAAACCATGGTCCGTGGTTTGGACCCATAATTCCTGAAATTATGAAATTTTTTGAAGTTTTTAACTTAGATAGCTGGATACATTTCTGGGATGTTACAGCTACCAACTATCCTCAGAATCTAGTAAGGACCTATAAAACAGGGACTAAGCTTCCCTTTCTTGCCCAATCTCACCACACCATTCATGGGTGACACCTTTAGAAAAACCCAATCATCAACCTCAAAATCCAATTCTCTTCTCCTCACATCTGCATATGATTTCTGTCGACTCTGAGCGGTTCTCAACCTTTCCTTAATAAGCTAAACCTTCTCCATAGTCTCATGCACTGAATCTAGGCCAATCAAGGCTACCTCACCTACCTCAAACCAACCAATAGGATATCTACACCTACGACCATAAAGTTCCTCATAAGGGGCCATTTGGATGCTAGTGTGAAAGCTGTTGTTGTAAGAAAACTCGATAAGAGATAAGTGATCATCCCAATTACCTTTGAAATCAATCATACAAGCTCGCAACATATCCTCCAAAGTCTGAATAGTACGCTCTGCCTGAACATTGGTCTTGGGGTCAAAAGTTGTGCTAAGCTTCACCTAAGTACAAGACCTCTCTAAAAGGATCTCCAAAACTGGGATATAAACTGAGTACCCCTATCTAAAATTATGGACAATGGGACATTATGCAATCATACTATCTCCCAGATGTAGAGTCTGGCATAATCATCTGCTGAATAAGTAGTCTTAATGGCCAAGAAGTGGGATGACTTTGTCATCCAGTTGATAATCACCCAAATCAAATCGTGTGGCTTCGAGTACGAGGCAACCTAGTAATGAAATCCATATTTATTGCTTCCCACTTCTAAGTAGGAAGGTCAATATACTGAATAATACCACTTAGTCGCTGATGCTCTACCTTCACTTGCTGATAGTTGGGACACCTAGCCACAAAAATGGCTATGTCCCTCTTCATACCATTCCACCAATAGACTTCTCGTAGATCATGGTACATCTTGGTATCACCAGGGTGAATGGAATATCTAGAACTGTGAGCCTCAGTCAAAATCTGTTGTCTCAACCCATCTACATATGGCACACACAATCGACCCTGATAACGAAGCACACCATCTCCCCCCAGGAGAAAACCTCAACTCTTTTCTAATGGATTGCACCCTTAAGCTGAAGCAAAATAGGATCACTGTCTTGCTTTGCCTTCACTTCAGCTACCAAGGATGATTCAGAACTATTCTCAACAATAACATCACCTTCTATCGAGTCCATAAGGCGAACTCCCAACCGAGATAGACTATGAACCTCCTTAACCAATTCCTTCTTCCCTTCTGTGACTGAAGACATAGTACCCATCGACAATCTACTAAGTGCATTCGCCACAACATTGGCATTACCCAGATTGTAAAGCACACTCATGTCATAATACTTAAGAAGCTCAAGTCATCTTTATTGTCGCAGATTCAATTCCTTCTGAGTGAATACATACTGAAGACTCTTATGATCGGTGAAAACATCCACACACACACACCATACAAGTAATGTCTCCAAATCTTCAAAGCAAAAACAACGGCTGCTAACTCATGATCATGCATAGGATAGTTCTTGTCATGAGTCTTAAGTTGTCTTAAAGCATAAGCAATCACTTCACTACGCTGCATCAAGACAAAGCCTAAACTAATCCTAGAAGCATCACAATACACAACAAAGTCATCTAGGCCCTTGGGTAGAGCCAACACTGGAGCGGTGGTCAACCCAGTCTTCAATTCCTAAAAGTTCTTCTCACAAAGGTCTGACCACTGAAAATTTACCTTCTTCTGAGTCAACCGAGTCAATGGGATAGCAATGGAAGAAAATCCTTCCATAAATCTCCTGTAGTAACAAGCCAAACCTAAAAAGCTCCTAATATCAGATGGAGAAGTGAGTCTAGGCCAGCTCTTTACTTGCTCAATCTTTTGAGAATCAACTCGAATACCACCTCTAGTCCCAATATGATCCAAAAAAGCAATAGACTGCATCCAAAACTCACACTTGCTAAACATAGCGAATAACTGCCGGTCCTTGAGAGTCTGCAACGCAACTCTTAAGTGGTCTGCATGCTCCTCCTCACTCCGAGAATAGATAAGAATATCATTAATGGACACAATCACAAACATATTCAAATACTGCTGGAAAACACGGTTCATCAAATCCATAAAAGATGTAGGAGCATTCGTTAGATCAAAAGACATCACAACAAATTCATAATGACCATACCAAGTTCTGATGGATGTTTTTAGAATATCACACTGTCAAACACGAAGCTGATGATAACCGGATCTATGGTCAATCTTGGAGAAGAAACTAGCACCGTGAAACTGATCGAACAAGTCATCAATCCTAGGAATGGGATACTTATTCTTGATTGTGACCTTGTTCAACTGACGATAGTCAATAGACATTCTGAGGGAACCATCTTTTTTTTGCACGAATAAGACTGGGGCACCCCATGGAGAAATGCTAGGCCTGATGAAACCCTTATCAAGAAGATCCTTCAACTGACCCTTTAGCTTCTTAAGTTCTGCGGGTTCCATCCTATAGGGAGGAATAGTGGATTCGTATCTGGAAGAAGATCTATCCCAAAGTTGATTTCTCGCTCGGGAGGGACTATGGGAAAATCTTCAGAAAACACTTCTGGGAACTCATTCACAATAGGAATAGACTGAAGGGATGGGGTTTCAGACTCCGTGTCCACAACCCACACTATGTGGTAAACATACCCGTTTGATATCATCTTCATAGGCTTAAGATAAGATATGAAACGACTTTTCAAGGATGGGGGACTACCTTGCCATTCTAAGATGGGTTCATTTGGAAACTTGAAACTGACAACCCGAGCACGACAATCAACCGAAGCATAACAAGCATGCAACCAATCCATACCAAGAATAACGTCAAAATCAGTCATCTGCAACTCTACTAAATCTACTGAAGTGACTCTATGAAGGACTGAGATAGGGAAATTTTGGTAGATTCTTTTGTCTATGACTGACTCACCAATAGGAGTAGAAACACAAAAGGGTTCCAAAAGCAATTAAGGACAAATTTTGAATTTGTATGCTATATAAGGGGTCACAAGAGATAAGGAGGCACCGGGGTCCAATGAAGCATACACATAGAAAGAGAAGACTTTCAACATACCAGTAACATCATCTGGGGAGCCCTCCTAGTCCTGATGAGAGGACATGGCATAAAGGCAGTTCTGGCGCTGACCACCAGAACTAGAAGTTGTGCGTTTCTAGGCTGGTCAACCTCTAGAAGCTACTGGGGAAGACTGAGTCCTGCTACCACCCTGCCCCTTCTTAGCTGAAGGGAAATCTCGATGTCCAGCCTAACCACACTCGAAGAAACTACCTGAACTGGCTAGACACTCATCGGGATGACTCTTTCCACACTTGGTGCAAGAAGGGTAAGGAGCACCCTTTGCAACACTCCCCTGCGAATAGGAACCAGCTCTTCTACCAGTCTGATCATGATGAGGCCTGGAGGTCTGAGAAGATGTACTGGCTGAAGAATGCACGGGTCCTGATGACTTTTTTTAAAAAGAAGAGTGATGTCTGCCACCAGACTTCTGATGGCCAAATCTTGAACCCTCAGATCTAGCCTTCTTGTTCTCCCTAGCCATCTCCCTAAGCTTGTCCCCCTCGATCTGGTGAGCATGAGTCATAAGTCTGGAAATATTCATATCATTCAACAGCATAGCAGACCTACACTCCTTCTTCACCATATCTAAAACCCCATAGATAAACTTACTCATCTGATCATGCGGGTCCGCTACCATAGAGGGGGCATACCTAGATAACTTAGTGAACTTCAAACTGTACTATTGGACTGACATCGACCCCTGTCTTAAGTTCACAAACTCCTCAGCCTTCTCTTTCCTCAACTCTCGAGGAAAGAACCGATTCAGGAAGGCCCTCTCAAAACCCTCCTAAGTCATAGGGACCTCGTCCTTAACTCTAGCTTCCTTCCATTGTGTGAACCATATATGGGCTACATCCTTGAGTTGATAAGACACGAGCTCCACACAATCAACATCCCCCACTTGCATAACATCAAAGATTTTCTTCACTTCATCAATAAAGCTATGTGGGTCCTCACTCACCTTCCAACCCAAAAATTCAGATGGGTTCATTAGGACAAAATCACGAACCCAGGCTGCTACCCCACCCTGAGGATGGACTAGGATAGGAGCCAGCTCGTTGGCCTGAGCAGCTATGGTCTGGGCTAGCAAATGGATGGCATTCCTGAATTTCTCATTCGTGACCTCGGGGGCCAGAACTGGAGGAACAACATTCTAAGTGGCTCGGTGAGGCATAGCACGTTGAGGCATAATATGAATTGTACAAGGAAGGGATTAGAGGGATATTAGAGTTAAACTCTTTCACACGATATGATCATGAAGGAAGTGAGCTTTTTCTAAAATATCTCATAGCCTCTCCCTCATATGTATGGCGTGCTTCACACAGATGAACAAGATTCTACTCGATGCGGCTTCAGACATCCTAGGACCCTTGAACCTGAGGCTCTAATACCAAGTTTGTCATCCCCCGAGGCTACCCCTAGATGTAACACGGGACTCAGAACACAAGTGCTCCAGATTAACCCTTGGTCATAGCATACTCAGAGATCAATTCAAGAACATAGTGGAAGCATACTAGTTTAAGATGGGCAACCAAAACTTAAATAAGAACAAGTCTAAGAAGTATCAACCCCATACAACAAAATACAAGTCTAGCTATGTCTAATGCCTCTAAACTATCATGAGAGTTGATTGAACAAGAACCCAACTAGCTCGAGAAATCTGAAGAAAACAACATAAGAGGAATAGGTCTTATACTGGCCCTCAGATAATGAGGTCTCACCACTGGAAACTGGGACTCCATCAATATCTAGACACGAATATGAGGAAATGAGCCTGAATCTGCATCATCAAAGAATGCAGCACAAGATATGCGTCAGTACTATAGGATGTACCGAATATGTGAGATATGCGTGAATATAGTGAAAACATACTTAAATCGTAAATAAAAACTTAGTTCATGCATAAAGACGTTATCAAAGGTACATATCATAGGTTGATCAGTCAACATGAGATATGAGTCAAGATTTCAATATATGTCAAAAGCTTAAACGAGTCAAAATATTCATACGGGAGTTTCTTATAACCGACACTAGACCATGCGAGCTACATGGAATCTAACTATGTACCCTAGTTAGAAAAGCTGACTTGAACCCTGCCAAGTAACGAGTCACCATACCCATTTATATCACCTTAGTTGGAAAAGTTGTCCTAATGCCTGCTCAAGCATAGGACATTATTATCAAGATGTGGATCCACTCTCATAAGCCCATATGGTAAATCATAACCTATGCTGGCAACGTAGTTTTGGACTTGGGTAATCAAACCTTCATCACTCGGTGCTAAGTACTACTCCCAAAACATGCATATAGCTCATAAATTCATGAAGGTATAATCAAATACCAAATCTCTTTTGAAAAGCATGAAGACACAATGGGTACCGTGCAATTCTCATATCATATGTTCTTAAAGTAAAGCATAGCCATAATTCAAATCATACTTTTCTTTCTAAATTCATACTTGAAGAATTAGGCATGCAATTTCATAAATACATAAAGTCATGATATCTAATCATGTCCAATTTCACTTGAAAACATGCAATTCAATGGAATCATGCTAGATATAAACTGTAATGCTTGGGCTTTTAAATCCAATAAAGGAATCATGATCAAATCACAAATAAGGAATAAGAAACCATGAATTTAAGAATAGAAGCTAATTTCATAAGTTTTCCCCAATTTAGATCAAAACATTAAATTCACAAGTTCATAAATCAATTTGAGAATGGGGGGTTTTGGGAACAAGGGTGAAAAGAAACCCATTGCTGAATACCCACATACCTTGATTGAAGCTAACTTACTTGAAATTGAAAAGAAGAGGAGACTTGAACTTGGAGCTTGAGACATGGAGCTTGAAGGAGTTCTTTTCCCAATTGGTAGAGGAATGAGGTAATGAGAAGGGACTTAGGCTAATGAGGGTGAAAACCCTTCTAGAAATAGTCAAACTGATATCATTTAGGAGTTAAAAGGGTGGGTAATAACTAAGATACCCCTGGGACATAATTAGGAAAATGATGGAAAAAGTTGACCTTCAAGGACCACAGATGGATTCCACAGGGAGTAGACCAAACCACGGCTCGTTATTTCCATCCGTCCTTTCTGGACAAAAGAACCAGCTGTAAAAGGCAAACCATGAGTCAACAGGATGACTCGTCAACTGACCGACGGCTTGTAGACCTGAGCCGTAATTTTGGGAAACATGAAATCCTCTGAATCAAGTTCCACGAGTTGACAGGATGTATCGTAGTAAGAACCACAGTCCGTAGAAACAACTCGTGGTTCAGAGACCAGAGATTGAACTAGAAGACTGGAACCATGGGTTCACTTCATGACTCGTGGTTCAAACCACGATCCGTGATTTGGACCCATAATTTCTGAAAAGTTAAAAATTTATAGATTTCTTAAGTTTAAAAGGTGGATCAAATTTTGGGGTGTTACATTCTTATGGGTTCTTCTATAATTTGTTTTCTCATGATTCTCCTATGAATTCTAACTCTAAATTGCATGATTTTGCATGAATTTTTATAAGTTATTTCCTACACATGATTTGAAGGCTAACCTTTGCCTAATTTGTGAAATTTTTATAAATTCAGTTTATTGGCATCAATTCATGGTTCTCATCTTTTAGCCATGATCCATATGAGATTTCTTAAGTATTTTCAAAAGCCCATGCATTGAGAATGATTTCTAGCATGATTTCACCCTATTGCATATTTTCAATCAAAAACCCCATTTTTAAAATGTATAGAAGCTATGCATGTTTTGAGAAAGTTCTACATGATTTTGCTACAAGTATGATGAATGAGGCATGTTTCCAGATACATGATTTTTAGCATATGATTAATGCCATAACATGGAGCTTCGGCTCACCACAGTGTATTCATGATTTGTATGACATCCCGATGTTCCATTAATGCTCATGAACTATTCTCTTAAAACCAAGGTTTGTGAGTTGTATGATGATTCGGGTTTGCCAATATGAATTATGACTATGAACAAGTTTTGGCAACAAATATGTCACATGTATGTGAGCTATATGTATATGTCTTGGGACTAGTATTTAGCACAGAGTTAGACTGGTGAGAGTACCCTTAGTCCCAGAACTACGTGACACCGTAGGTTGCCCTATGTGGCTTATGACAGGATACTGGTATGACATGGTTCTAACTTTGGCTAGTTAAGACAACCTTTTTCAGTGTGGCTGCAAGACACTGGACTCCATGTAGCTCATCATGGTTTAATTTCGGTTAAGAGCAACTCTCGCATGAATGTTTTCAAAGTTTTTAAGTCTTATGGTATCCTATTTTGAAGTTTGACTTCTATTTCATTCCTTATACTTAAACTACGATATTTACTCATGATATCTCACTATGCATGAACTTAGTTTTAAGCATGCTTTCAAGTACATTTATTTCTAATATATGCATATCTCACATACTTAGTACATTTCATAGTACTGATCGCATACCTTATTGTGCTGCATCCTATTATGATGTAGATTCTGTAGCCCGCTCCCAGATTCATGGCTAGTAGATCAGCAGCACCTCCATCTAGCTTGGTGAGTCCTCCTCATTTGAGGACTTAGAGTTTAGCTTCGTTTTGGTATTTAGTTTGTTTTCTTCAGTATTCATTATTTAGAGTTAGCTGGAGACTTGTCCCAGTAACTCGTCAGTAGTAGAGGCTTTCAGACATAGATTCAGATATTCAACATAACTTAGATTGTCATTTTTAGTATTATATTTATATAACAGATCAAGTTTCTCATTACTTCAGTTAAGCTTCCATTCTTACATTTTTTAGTTATTAAGTCACGCTCATGCCAGCGGGTTATCTTGAGATCACTTGTTATTTTGGGTCCCGTGTTACATCCAGGGGGTAGGCTCAAAGCATGACAAACTTGGTGTTAGAGAGTCAGGTTCAATAGTCCTAGGGTGTCTGAAAGCCGCATTAAGTAGAAAATCTTTCATGAGTGTGAAGCGTGCCACACTTATGAGAGGGAGGCTATGAGGTGTCTTAGGAAAAATTTCACTTTTTTCGTATCCAATATCATACGATAGAGTTTAACTCTATTTACCCTTCTAATCCATTCCCTATGCATTTCAGATAAATTCCTACGCAAAGAAACCCCAAGAGGAATATTAATCCTCTTGTTCCAAACCATAAGGTTATGAATGTAGAGTTTCATGAAGACATCCATCTGTTGGCTCACGCCATGCCACTCACTTGAATGAGAAATAGAAACTAAAGAAGAGAAAGGGAAAGAATAAGAAGACCAAGACCTAGAAACACGACTCTAGTCAGCAAAACACTGGTAGTAGGAACCAATCATCTTTTCAACTGAGGTCATCCGGACCAACCCCATCTCTAGCTAGCACAACTGCACTCGATTCTCAGTCTTGTCATAGTAGGGATCTGAAGACCTTGAGGTACCCTCGTTGTTGTATTTATGGTAAGTTGCATCTAGGTGAGTGCCTTGCCGGCAAAGAGGAATGTTTTAGGTGTGGTAAGTTAGGCCATAGGATCAAGGATTGCCCCTCAGCTAAGTAGAGCAATAGTGGTATTCATCTCAAAAACCAATTTCTTTCATTGCCTAGCCAGCTGGGTCAGAGTATTCCTCCAGAAGCTAAATCAGGTATGTGACAATATTTCTTCCTTTATGCATCCATAGTGCCTAGACCCCTATTCTTGTATGGTTGTGAGTTGTCTTAGCTTATAAAAAGCAGTGATAGAGGTGTATAGCATCATGATGGGTAGTAGAAAGAGAGAGTTATGGGTTTTTAGAACCATGTAAGCTTGAATTATCATTGCAAGGAATAGGTTTAAGTTAATGAATGTGGTATGTACAACCCCTATTTGAGATAGGAAAATTGAGGCTTATGCTTTTAGGCGAAGGAGAGTCTTATGCTATAGAAGGATTTTGATATTCCTATTAGATTCTAGATTGGTGTCTGTTTTGCTGGTTAAAATAATCGTAGTTTAGTTTAGAGGTTAGTTAGAGGTCCACAAACTTAGAAAGGTTGCACGAACCCAAGGAGGAGATATTGTAACACCTCGGTACCTGGACCAGCTTATAAACTTAGAACCCAGATTTTTTTTTGCAATCTTAGACTCGATGGGTAGCCACCACGGGCTTTGGAGCTTCGACAGGCCATGAGGCACATCATAGGAATCATCTAGTGGATCTAAGCCACAAATCTTCCAGCCTGACGGACATTCATGATGTGCGTCGTAGTAGAGATGGCCTGTGGGAATTCCCCATTAAAATATCACAGTGGTTTTCCATGTCTTCCCTTCTCCAATGGGCTATCACCACGGTCATCGTGATTGCAACGAGCCATGGGAACCTGCCATCGGAACCCTCCAGCAACCCCAGATCCTAGCTTTCTTGTCCGAAGCTTTGGTTCAATGGGCCATCGTGGGTGCGATGCCTGTCGGGCAGCAATGGGGCGACTATTTCCTGCAGTTTCTATTTTTTAGTCAGGGGTAGATTGGTCTTTTCCCCTACTCTCTTAACTCATAAGTGAGGTGATTTTGACACATGTGGTGGGGTTTTATACCCTATTATCCCAAATCTTTCCCATTCCCCTCATTCTAAATTCCAAAAGGGAAAGAACTCCACTCTTCCAAGCTTCAAGCTTCAAGCTTCAAGCAAAGAATCTCCATCTTCAATTCTCCATTCCTCAAGGTTCTAGCTTGGAAGTCTTCAATTATGGTATGTTTCATTGTAGAAGTTCTTCAAGTTGAAGCTCCTAGATATGCTAAACAAGAGAGGAGAGGTCTTGGATAGTGTAGGATGCAAGAAACCACAAAGTAACCATAGTTATAAGCTTTGATATTGTGATGAAATACATATGGGCTTTTGTTGTACGTGACTAGTAATCCTATTGGTTAAGAGCTCAAGGTTAGTTGGTTTTCGTGATAAGAAGGAACATTATTCTTAGAGGGTAACTCTAAATACAAGAGATTTAGTTGAGATAGGCTTGAACATGATTGAAGAAGGTAGTCAGACTCAAACCTTAGTATCTACAGGTGCGCTGGTGAAACTTTTAGATGCAAATGGTAAGTGTGCTATTCCGAGATGTTAGTGTAGTTAAAAAGGTGTTCTTAAGCTTAAAAGTTATTAGCTGTGTTGTTTGGTCAGGAATAGTCTTGTTCTTACTCCCTACCCAGGGTGCTCATAACATATCAGTTCATACCTCCCGGTAATCATTCTTAAGGCCAGAAGACCCTACGTTCAGCTAAGTCCATGGTAGTAAGTTTAGTTTAGAAAAGAATAATTTTCTCATATAGCTAATCTGTGAGGCTGATGGTTGCGTCCGATGGCCCGTGGGAGCCACGATGGCCCGTGGGAAGCGTCGTCCGATAATTTTCTGCACACTTTTTCCTATGAGTTTAATTAAGGGTAGTTTGGTCCTTTACTCACCCCAGGTTCTTCCCCTCATCTTATAATCACCCAAAAGGGTTTAATCCTCATAAAAACATCAATCTATCTGTAAAAATTCCCTCAAGACCCTAAGGCTAGATACCTACGATTTCAAGCTAGCAAGATCGTAGAAGCTCAAGCAAGAAAGTCTCTCAAGAGGTTTCTTTCAGATTTCTTCTCGAAGTCTCCACCTCCAACCTTAGGGATTCTTCTCCAAGCTTCATCCCCAAAGTTCTAGCTAGAAGTTCTTTAAGTTTTAGGTATGTGGGTATTCAATAAGGGAATTCTTTCACCCTTATGCCCAAAACCCCAACCTTCTAAATTAATTTTATGATTTTCTATATTAGGGTTCTTACTCAATTGTTATGGGTTCTTCTAATTTTTTTCCACATGATTCTCCTATGAATTCTAACTCTAAATTGTATGATTTTGCATGAATTTTTACAAGTGGTTTCCTATACATGATTTAAAGGCTAACCTTTGCCCAATTTGTGAAATTGTTATAAATTCATTTTATTGGCATCAATTAATTGTTCTCATCTTTTACCAATGATCCCATTAAATAGGTCGTCACGGACGCCCAAGAATTTTTTTGGCAAAGTATCACCGGACGCACATATCACACAAAATCCATGGACTATAACACATGAAAAAACTAAAAATTCCAAATTTCTCGGTCTGGCCCACATTTGAAATCCTAAAAAGCCCACGTTTTTCCCTTTGAACAAATGCGCGCCATTAAATAGGTCGTCACGGACGCCCACGAAAATTTTTGGCCAAAATACCGTCGGACGCACATATCACACAAAATTCATGGACTATAACACACGAAAAAACCAAAAAAACTATATTTCCCGTTTCCGCCCACGTTTGAAATTCTAAAAGCCCACATTTGCCCCTTCGAAACATAGCACGCCATTAAATAGGTTATCACGGACTCCCACAAAAAATTTCGGCCAAAATACCGCCGGACGCACATATCACACAAAATCAATGGACACACGAAAAAACTGAAAAATCCATATTTCCCATTCCGGCCCACAATTGCCCCTCCGAACCAATGCGTGCCATTAAATAGGTCGTCACGGATGCCCATGAAAAATTTCGGCCAAAATACCGCCGGACGCACATATCACACAAAATCCATGGACTATAACACACGAAAAAACCAAAAAATCCATATTTCCCGTTACGTCCCACGTTTGAAATTCTAAAAGCCCACATTTGCCCCTCCAAACCAACGCGCGCCATTAAATAGGTCGTCACGGACGCCCACGAAAAATTTAGGCCAAAATACCGCCGGACGCACATATCACACAAAATCCATGGACTATAAACACACGAAAAATCAAAACCAAAAAATCCATATTTTCTGTTCCGGCCCACGTTTGAAATCCTAAAAGCCCACGTTTGCCCCTCCAAACCAATGCGTGCCATTAAATAGGTCATCACGGGCGCCCACAAAAAATTTCGGCCAAAATACCGCCGGATGCACATATCAAACAAAATCCATGGACTAACACACGAAAAAACCGAAAAATCCATATTTCCCATTCCGGCCCACGTTTGAAATTCTAAAAGCCCACTTTTGCCCCTCCGAACCAACACGCGCCATTAAATAGGTAATCACGGACGCCCACGAAAAATTTCAGCCAAAACACCGCCGGACGCACATATCACACAAAATCTATGGACTATAACACACGAAAAAACCAAAAAATTCATATTTCCTGTTCCGGCCCACGTTTGAAATCCTAAAAGCCCACGTTTGCCCCTCCAAATCAACACGCGCCATTAAATAAGTCATCACGGACGCTCACGAAAAATTTTGGCCAAAATATAGCCGGACGCACATATCACACAAAATCCATGGACTATAACACACAAAAAAACCAAAAAATCTATATTTCCCGTTTCGGCCCACGTTTGAAATCCTAAAAGCCCACGTTTGCCCCTCCGAATTAACACGCGCCATTAAATAACTCATCATGGACGCCCATGAAAAATTCAACCAAAATACGCCGGACGCATACATCACACAAAATCCATGGACTATAACAAATGAAAAAATCAAAAAATCCATATTTTCCGTTTCGACCCACGTTTGAAATTCTAAAAGCCCACGTTTGAAGTCCTAAAAGCCCAGGTTTGCCCCTCTGTTGAGCCATTTAATAGGTCGTCACGGACACCCACAAAAAATTTCGGCCAAAATACTGCCGGACGCACATATCACACAAAATCCATGGACTATAACACACGAGAAAACTGAAAAATCCATATTTCCCATTTCGGCCCACGTTTGAAATCCTAAAAGCCCATGTTTGCCCCTCCGAACCAACGCGCGCCATTAAATAGGTCGTCACAGATTCCCACGAATAACTTCGGCCAAAATACCGCCGGACGCACATATCACACAAAATCCATGGACTATAACACACGAAAAAACTGAAAAATCCATATTTCCTGTTTTGTCCCACATTTAAAATCCTAAAAGCCCACGTTTGAAGTCCTAAAAGCCCACGTTTGCCCCTCTGAACCAACGCGAACCGTTTAATAGGTCGTCACGGACGCCCACGAAATTTTTTGGCCAAAACATCTCCGTACGTACATATCACACAAAATCCATGGACTATAACACACGAAAAAACCGAAAAATCCATATTTCCCGTTTCGGCCCATGTTTGAAATCCTAAAAGCCCACGTTTGCCCATCCGAACCAACGAGCGTCATTAATTAGGTCATCACGGACGCCCATGAAAAATTTCAGCCAAAATACGCTGGACGCATATATCACACAAAATTCATGGACTATAACACATGAAAAAATCGAAAAATCCATATTTCCTGTTCCGACCCACGTTTGAAATCCTAAAATCCACGTTTGAAATCCTAAAATCCACGTTTGCCCCTCCGAACCAACGCGCGCCATTAAATAGGTCGTCACGGACGCCCACAAAAAATTTCAGCCAAAATACCGCCGGACGCACATATCACACAAAATTCATGAAATATAACACACGAAAAAACTAAAAAATCCATATTTACCATTTCATCACACATTTGAAATCCCAAAAACCCACGTTTTCCCCTCTGAACCAACGCGCGCCATTAAATAGGTCGTCACGGATGCCCACAAAAAATTTCAGCCAAAATACCGTTGGACGCACATATCACACAAAATCTATGGACTGTAACACACAAAGAAATCGAAAAATCCATATTTCTCGTTCCGGCCCATATTTGAAATCCTAAAAGCCAACGTTTGCCCCTCCAAACCAATGCGCACCATTAAATAGGTCGTTATGGACGCCCACAAAAATTTCGGCCAAAATACCGTCGGACGCACATATTACACAAAATCCATAGACTATAACACACGAAAAAACTAAAAAATCCATATTTCCCATTCCGGCCAACATTTGAAATCCAAAAAGCCCACGTTTGCCTCTCCGAACCAACGCACGCCATTAAATAGGTCGTCACGGATTCCCATGAAATATTTCAGCGAAAATACCACCGGATGCACATATCACACAAAATCAATGGACTATAACACATGAAAAAACTAAAAAATCCATATTTCCTATTCTGTCCCACGTTTGAAATCCTAAAAGCCACATTTTCCCCTTCAAACCAACACGTAGGTCATCACGGATGCCCACTAAAAATTTAGGCCAAAATACCGTCTGCTTTTCAAACAGTTTTGGACATCATATATGTCCCTATGCTTTATGAACAGATTTGACATCAGATATGTCACCAGTTATGAACAGCTTTGGCATCAGATATGTCATTGGTTATGAACAGTTTTGGCATCAGATATGCCCAGTATTATATGAGCTATATGTATATTTTGGGAGTAGTATTAACACCGAGTTGGACGGGTGAGAGTACCCATAAGTCCCAGAACTACGTGCCCCCGTAGGTTCTAAGTCCCTTCTATTGGGCATCAGTATTTAGTGATCACGCCAGAGTAATGCCTTTATTCCCTGACAAGGTATATTGGGTCCTCTCGATGGGGCGGATACATCAAATTCCATGTAGCTCACATGGTCTATGTCGGTTAGAGAACCTCCCACAGAAAACAATTATGCTTTTAAAACTTGCATTTGACTCTTACTCAGATTTCAGACTTATGGTTTATAATTATGTTTCAGTTTATGGTAAGTTTAGAGTCATTGCGTCAGTTTTATCTTTAAAGGCATGATTTCAATTATTTAAGTATACTTAACATGTGTACTTCAGATTTATGCATTGCTCACATACTTAGTACATTCCATAGTACTAACGCATATTGTGATGCATCCTTTGATAATGCAGATTCAGGTGTACCTTCATAACTACGTGGCTAGAGTTCCCAGCCACTCCCAGTCAGCCTTGGTGAGCCCTCATAGTTCGAGGGCTAGACCTTATTTTAGTTTGATGTTTTCCATACCCTTCAGATAGTCGAGTTAGTTGGGGTATTGTCCCATCAACTCTTATGTTAGTTTTAGAGGCTTTTTAGACATAGATGTTGTTGGATGATCTTGAGTTGTATTTCTATCTTTTTGACTATCTATCTGCGATTATGTTTCCTACTTTGGATTTCCTTACGATGCTTCCGCTATGTTGTCCTTATGTATGCTTGAGAATGCTATGACCAAGGGTTAACTTGGGATTCTTGTGGTCCCGAGTCTCGTGTTACATCTAGGGGGTAAACTCGGGGTGTGACAAACTTGGTCAGATCCTCAGGTTCAAGAGTCCTAGGGTGTCTGAAAGCTGCACTAAGTAGAGTCTCTTTCATGGGTGTGAAGCATGCCACACTTATGAGAGGGAGGCTACGAGGTGTTTTAGGAAAAACTTCACTTCTTCATGTTCACTATCGTGCGATAGAGTTTGAATCTACTTACCTTTCTAATCCTTCCCTTATGTATTTCAGATAATGTCTCCATGAAGAAACCCCACGAGGAATGCTAATCTGACCAGTCCAAATCATGAGGTTACAAATGCAGAATTTTGTGAAGCCATCTGTATGTTGGCTCAAGCTATGACCACTCAGTTGAATGAGAAAGAGAAACTAAATAAGAGGAAGAGGAAGGACAAGAGGACCAGAACATGGAATCAATCTCCTTCTCAGCATAGGTCATCTGGACCAACCCCATTTTTGGTTACCACCCCTGCCCTTGATTCTCTGTCTTGTCACCATAGGGCTTCGAAGACCTTGAGGTACCCTCGTTGTAGTAGTTGTGGTAAGTTTCACCTAGGTGAGTGCCTTGCTGGCACAGAGGGTTGTTTTAGGTGTGCTCAGTTAGGCCATAGGATTAGGGATTGCCCCTCATCTAAGAGGAGCAATGGTGGTGTTCAGCCCCAGAGCCAATACCCTTCATTGCCTAGCCAGCCGAGTTAGATTATTCCTCCAGAAGTTGAATTAGGTATTTCACTAGATTTTCTTCCTATATGTGCCCATAGTCCCCGGACCCCAATTCTTGTTTGGTTGTGAGTTTCCTGACCTAGAACTAAATGGGGATAGAAGGGTTGAGGCTTAGACTTTTAGGAGAAGGAGAGTCTTAGACTATAGAAAGAAGTGGGTATTCGTGCTAGATTTTGGAGTAGTATATGTTCTGTTAGGGTAAAATGATCATAGTTCCTTTGAGAGTTTAGTAAGAGGTCCATAGACTTAGGAGGGTGGCATGAACCTAAGGGGGAGGTGGTGGAGTGTAGAATCGGTCAGATTTTGGAGGCTCAGGTAGCGATGCTTGTGGGTGTTAGAACAAAGTCAAAAGGGTAGGCAGAAGCTTATTTCCATCCTAGCGTCCTAAGTATACTTCTGCCATTATGATATCTTTCCATGCCTTGTGTGTCAGCTCCATGGTCCAATTTCAGATTCACGCCCACGTTCAGGTTCTAGAATGGCAATGATTGCTTCAGGCAACGATTCTACTCTTATCCTGCGATTCTATAAATTCCAGATTTATGCCCTGAGGTTTGTTATCTATGTAAACTCATGTCTCTTAGTATGCTCGGTCCTATTTTCTCAGTTCATTCCTTAGACGTGCCTCAATGGCTAATCAAATCATGTTACGCCATGTATATGCTCAGACCTGATTCTTGAAATGATTCACGCTTATGACTTCCTTATTCTAAGGCCCTTTGATCTTTGCCTTTGATGATGAGGGGTGGTGATACCCCCTAATTCATGTCTTATGTGCCCAGTATGTGAAGTGCTCATGCCTATTGCGCTCGATTCCCCAAGCCCCACCTTGAGTGGCTTGATCACGCTAAGTGTAAGTCAAGATCAATCAGTAGTCTTTAATTCGTGATGCTCATGCACTCGCTCTTTTCTTTCGATGATTCTAGCTTATGTTGTTATAAGTTTTAGGGGAGAAGGCCTTGTAGTAGCCTAGCGGGGAGGTAGCAGATTTCTTTTCCTTGTTAGTGTATTTGTTCCACCTTGACTGCTAGGTGTGGGTGAATTATGAGGTAAGGATTATTCATGCGAAATGGTTAGATGAGAAAGTTTAGTATGTCCCTCTGTATAAGTTCTTGAATTTGTGATTCCTAGTTATAATGGCAATGAGGTGACCGTAGTTATAGGCTTGAATATCGTGATGGGATACATGTGGATAATTATTTTGCTCGACTAGTGACCCTTTGGTTGGGAGCCCTAAGTTAGTTGGTTGTTGTGATCAGAGGGGATACTATCCTTAGAAGACGTTCTAGATGCAATAGATCTGGTTGAGATAGGTTTGAACATGGAGAATCGGGTAGTTAGACTCAGACCTTAGTAGCTTTATGTGTGCTGTTGAGGTTGTTAGTTGCAAATGGTAGGAGTGGTATTCTGTAGAGAATAGTTTCCCCGTGTATCTACTTCTCTCAGTTTGGTGTCCCTTTCGGTTAATTGTAAGTTCTAGAGTATGTTTGTTCTTTATGAGTTTTAGGCGAGTCCCTACTCTCATCCCAAGCCAATTATCATGTCGAATGAGAAGTTCATGTCCTATTGGTCATTTTTACATTCTCAGCATGTATACGTGTCTTATGAACCCAACTCAGTTTTTATCAGAAGTTGGTTACCACGATAGTACTTCAGCTTTTACAACTCAGTTGAAGTACCTACTGGGGGAGAAGAATCATCCATGAAGGCCAAGTACCCTCATACTTTTCTTTTCGATACATTTTCAGCTTGAGGAAGTAGTTCCATCCTTAGTATGTCCCTCTGATTCTAATCCAGCGGTTTCTCTAACGATGAAGTTAGTTTATCATGTTTTCAAGTTGAGAAGTTCAGTTTTCATGATGTTCCCTTGATTTCTATGTTTTGATGTTTGGTTGGCCTATTTTCTCCTCAGTTTTCCTTGTTTAGTCTTCATTCGAGGACGAATGATCCCAAGGGGGAGATATTGTAACACCCCAAAAATGTATCCAGCTTTTAAACTCAGACTTACAGAAAATTTTGGACTTCTAGGGACCACGGGTCAAGTCTACAAGTCGTGGAAGGTTCCATGAGTCGTGGGAGTGACTCATGATCCCAGTCCAGCAGACCGACCTCAGTACTGACAACCACGAGTCACTTCCATGACTCATAGAAGTTTCTACGAGTCGTACTGTTGACTCGTGAAAGTTGATCATAGGTCAGTCAATATCCCTGACTTCCACGACTAGGTCCTACGACTCGTGGAAGCATCCACGAGTCATCCTGTTGAACTGTAGAAAACCTTCTGCAAGTTGAAATCTTAAACAGTTTCCACGATAGGAGTCCACGAGTCGTGGAAAGGTCTACGAGTCGCAGACTCCACTTGTGGTCACTAAGGTTGACTGTTTTTCCATCTTTCTTCTAATTTAATCCCAGGGTTTTTTGGTCATTTCCCACCCTTTTAACTACTAAGTGAAGTCATTTTGACTACTTTTAGAAGGGTGTTCACCCATATTATCCTAAGTCTCTTCTAAGTTCCTCATTCTTCTCTTAAAAAGGAAAATTCTCCTTCAAGCTCAAGTCTCCATGCTCCAACTCAAGCCTCCTAATATTTTCCAAATCAAGTGTGTAATCTTCCACCAAGGTATGTGGGTCTTTAACAATGAGTTCTTTTCACCTTTGTTCCCAAAACCCCCCATTTCTTATTTTAAATTATGAAACTATGAAGTTAGGGGTTTGAACCAAAAATTGGGGAAAGTTTATGAAATCAGTTTCTATGTTTAAATTCATGGTTTCTTATTGATTATTCATGATTTGATTATGATTCTCTTATTGGTTTTGGAAGCCCAAGCATGAAAGTTGAATTCTAGCATGACTCCATGAAATTGCATGTGAAGATCTAACTGATTAAATATCATTTTCTTTATGTATTTATGAAATTGCATGCCTAATTCTTCAAATATGATTTTAGAAAAGAAAGTATATTTTAAACTATGGCTATGCTAAGCTCTAAAGTCTCATGACTTTACATTGCATGACATCAGATATGTCTTTATGCTTTTCAAACAGTTTTGGACATCAGATATGTCCCTATGCTTTATGAACAAATTTGACATCAGATATGTCTTTATACTTTTCAAACAATTTTGGACATCAGATATGTCCCTATGCTTTATGAACAGATTTGACATCAGATATGTCACCAGTTATGAACAGCTTTGGCATCAGATATGTCATCAGTTATGAACAGTTTTGGCATCAGATATGCCCAGTATTATATGAGCTATATGTATGTTTTGGGAGTAGTATTAGCACCGAGTTGGACGGGTGGGAGTACCCATAAGTCCCAGAACTACGTGCCCCCATAGGTAAGAAGTGCCCTCTGTTGGGTATTAGTATTTAGTGATCTCGCTACAGTAATACCTTTATACCCTGGCAAGGTATATTGGGTCCTATCGATGGGGCGGATATATCGAATTCCATGTAGCTCACATGGTCTATGTCGGTTAGAGAACCTCCCACAGAAAACAGTTATGCTTTTAAAACTTGTATTTGACTCTTACTCAAATTTCAGGCTTATGGTTTATAATTATGTTTAAGTTTTTGGTAAGTTTAGAGTCATTGCGTCAGTTTTATCTTTAAAAGCATGATTTCAATTATTTAAGTATACTTAACATGTTTACTTCAAATTTATGCATTGCTCACATACTTAGTACATTCCATAGTACTAACGCATATTGTGCTGCATCCTTTGATGATGCAGATTCAGGTGTACCTTCACAGCTACGTGGCTAGAGTTCCCGGCCACTCCCAGTCAGCGTTGGTGAGCCCTCATAGTTCGAGGGCTAGACCTTACTTTAGTTTGATGTTTTCCATACCCTTCATATTGTCGAGTTAGTTGGGGTATTGTCCCATCAACTCTTATGTTAGTTTTAGAGGCTTTTCAGACATAGATGTTGTTGGATGATCTTGAGTTGTATTTCTCTCTTTTTGACTATCTATCTATGATTATGTTTCCTACTTTGGATTTCCTTACGATGCTTCTTCTATGTTGTCCTTATATATGCTTGAGAATTTTATGACCAAGGGTTAACTTGGGATCCTTGTGGTTCCGAGTCTCGTGTTACGTCTAGGGGGTAACCTCGGGGCATGACAATTGGGTTATTTGTGTTCCAAAAAGCCTTGTGTGATTTAGGGGAGAGCATCAACTTAATTCATCTATCGATCTTTAAAAAGTTTGGATGAGGAATGCCCAAACCTACATCCATGCGTCTACTCATGGCTGAATGATCCATTAAGTGCCCGATGGGGATCCTCTTTGATGTATTGGTGAAGGTCGACAAATTCTCTCTCCAAACAAACATCGTGATCTTGGATTGTGAAGTGGATGTTGAGGTTCCCATCATCTTGGGGTGACCACTATTAGCCACGGGGAAAGCACTTGTAGATGTGAAACTCAGTGAACTCAAATTTTGTGTTGGAAGTAAGGTAGTGACATTCAATGTATGCCAACCCACAAAGCCTATAGATGAATTGAGGGTAATCTCGGTGATTGATGTTAAGGGAAATCTTGTTCATGCCCTTGAGAAGTGTGAAATAGGCAAGACACCCAAGATTGAAGAGTTGCCAAGTTGGCAACATGATGATGTTTTGAGGACGTTGAAGTAGAAATTCCATTCCTTGGGATGGGGCCATGCCAAGTGGATTGGCATGCTATCTAACAGTGAATAAGGTTAAGGTACTATCATCAAGCCGCGATGTAAAATCAAGCGCTTCTTGGGAGGCAACCAAAGTGTTACTTTATTTTTGGTTATCTTTCATTGTTTTTGGTTTATTTTAGGAATGCAAGGAGTAGAGGAATGAACAAGTGGAAAAACAGGGCAAAAAGAAGATGTAAGGAGGACCATGTAGTTTGCACAAGCCATTGTGCGCATCGCATGGCCCAACGCAGGCCAAAACAAAATCCTGCGAGAAATATGCTGAAATTTGAGGTGATGTGTGCTGGGTTATGCAGTCTACACGAGCCCAAGTGTGCGTCACACTTCCATCGCATGATGAAATAGAAAGTTGGCCAAGTTTGGGGCCTGGAAAGGTAAGGTGAAAATTGACATGCGGTCCGCACAAGTGCTTGTGCGAACCGCACATCACAGTGCACTGAGGTAAATTTCAAAGTTTAATTAACCTAACCCATTGACTGACCTGACCCGGAGACCGACCCGGCCAAATTTTCTTCTTCTTTTCCCTTTTTATTCCACCACCCTCTTCTTTCTCTCCATATTCTCTCCTACATCTTCTAAAATTCTCTCTCAAAACCTAGCACAAATCCATCAAACTTCACCAAACTTTTCTTCTCTCACCTAATCTCCACCGCCCTTCCACCTAGTGCCATCATCGTTGTTTCTCAGGGCAAGGTTGTTAGGTCACCGTTGATGCTCTACAAAAGATTTAATTTTTTCTTCTCCTCATTTAATCTTGACTTGTGGTAAGTTCCTTGACATTAAATACATGTTTTTATGTTGCTTAGGAACTCATATTCTAAAGCATGCTTGTTAAAATTGCCATGTTGATTTTGGGTGAGATCCAAAAATTTTGGGTCCTCAATTTTGAATTGTGTTATGGATTGTGCTTAGGATCAACTTGGTAGAACTTGATATTGTGATAATGCATGTTAATTATAGTAGGTTTTAGCCGTAAACATCTGTGTTTGGGGTAAAGTCTGAGTAACCCACTTGTGATTGATGAATGATTTGGCCCTATGATAGATTGGTGATGTCATGCAAGAAATCTTAATTAAAACATGGGTAATGAATGTGAAATCATGAATTGATATTTTAAAACAAAGCTCATAAATTTTTGCCAATTTGGGTAAGAACCCTAAATTCACAATTCCATAAATCCAAGTAAAACATTGGGGTTTTTGGCATAGGGGTGAAGGGAATCCCTTATTGAATTCCCACATACCTGAAACATAAAGAACTTCTAGCTAGAACTTTGGGTATGAAGCTTGGAGAAGAATCATTAAGGTTGGAGGTGGAGACTTGGAGAAGAAATCTGAAAGAAAACTGTTGAGAGACTTTCTTGCTTGAGCTTCTATGATCTTGCTTGCTTGAAACCCTAGGTATCTTGCCTTTGAGTCTTGAGGGAATTCTTTAGATATAGAGTGATATTCTTATGAGGAATAACCCCTTTTGGGTGTTTAAAAGATGAGGGAAAGGACCTGAGGTATGTAATGGACAAAACTACCCCCAACTTAAATGCTGAAAAAAGTGTAGAAAAATCACCGGATGGAGCTTCCCATGGACTGTCATGGCCCCCACGGGCCATCGGACCCAATTGTGGGCTTCACAGGGGTCAAACAGGCTCATTGTATTATTTCTACGCCCTGCCACCATGGGCCGTCGTGGTCACCACGGGCATCTGGGATGCCCGTCAGAATTTGCCACGCCCGTCGGCTAGGCCGTCAGATTTTTGACAGCTGACAGTGCTTCACTAGAACTCCCATAACCTTTTACTCCAAACTTGTATTAATGATAGGTTAGTGGAGTTGGAAAGATAAATTAAATACCTTTAATTTGGTGGGTACTAGGTGACCTAACATATTATATTCTAGGAGTTATGATTGTTTGAAATTTACCCTAGTTAGAACTTACATGAAAACTAAATCGGTAAAAGGGCTTTCAACTTAACTTCGAGGTAGGGGTCCTTTATGACTTCGATTCACATATAATACTCCTTCAAAACTTAGGAATTGATCTAGATACTTAGATCCATAGAAAATTCATCTTGTTCGGGTCTAAAAACAAATGAAGAACGGATCGGATCTTGGCTTAGAATTTTTGGGATGTTACAATATCTCCCCCTTGGGATCATTCGTCCTTGAATGAAGACTACTAAGGTGAGATTGGAGAGGGGGAAGGGTTTCAATCCTATCAATAGAGTTCTAATAGCTGATGTATTTCACGGTAACATTTTTTTGCCGAAAATATAAACTGAGATGGATTCATGGAACATATATGCATACTGAGAGCATAGGTATAACTGATGGGACATGAAACCAAATACTTAACATGATAACTGGTCTGGATAAAGAGTAAGGACTCGGCTGAAACTCATAGCGATCGAACAGATTCTTAGGGATCATAGTCAATTGAATGAATATCAAACTGAAAGGAGCTATACGAGAAAACTATTCTTTTCTAAACTGAACTTACTACCATAGACTTAGCTGAATGTATGGTCTTCTGTCCTTAGGAATGATAATAGGTAGGTCTAAACTGATATGATATGAGCACCCTGGGCTGGGAGTAAGAATAAGACTATTCCCGCCTAAACAACACGTATGATAACTTTTAAGCTTAAGAACACCTTTTTAACTACACTAACTTCCCTGAATAGCACACTTACCATTTGCAACTAAAATCTTCACCAGCGCACCTGTAGATACTAAGGTCTGAGTATGACTACCTTCTTCAACCATGTTCAAGCTTATATCGACTAAATCTCCTGCATCTAGAGTTACCTTCGAAAAATAATGTTCCTTCTTATCATGAAAACTAACTAACCTTGAGCTCTTAACCAATGGGGTCACTAGTCGCGTACAACAAAAGCCCAGATGTATCTCATCACGATATTAAAGCTTATAACTATGGTCACCTTATGGTTTCTTGTATCTTACACTATGTAAGACTTCTCCTTTCTTCCCTAGCATATTTAGGAGGTGTAACTCAAAGAAATTCTACAACAAAACATACCAGGGTTGAATACTTCTAAGCTAGAACCTTGAGGGATGGAAACTTTAAGATGGAGATCATTTGCTTGGAGATTGAAGCTTGGAGGAGTGGATTTCTTTCCCTTTGGAATTTAGAATGAGGGAAATGGGGAAGGATTAGGCTAAAAGGGGATAAAACCCCACTACAAGTTTCAAATTGACCTCACTAGGAGTTAAGAGAATAGGAGAAAAGATCGAAATACCCCTGACTTAAAAGAAGAAATTGCAGAAAAGTTTTCATCAGACAGGCTACCCCGACGGGCGTCGGAACAACCATGGCCTGTAGGACCAAGTCATTGGGAAAACTAGCTGAGGCTTGGGGTCACTGGAGGCTTTCCACAGTGGGTTCCCATGGCTCATTACAACCGCGACACTCGTGGTGATTGCCCATCGGAACACTAAGGGATTGGGGAAAAGGCTACTGAAGGGTTCCCACGACGGGGCTGACGTCCCATTGAGGGTGCCACGCCCGTTGCCCTAGGTCATCGAGTTGGGAAGCTGTGGTTCATAGCCACTGAATGATTCCCACGATGCGCCCCACAGCCCATCGGAGCTCTGACGCCCGTGGCGGCTGCCCGTCGGGTCTAAGATTTTGGAAAAAAATTTGGGTTCTAAGTTTATAAGCTGGTTCGGATTCCGAGGTGCTACAATATCTCCCCCTTGGGTTTGTGCTATCTTTATAAGTCTGTGGACCTCTCTCCAAACTCTAAACAGGACTATGTTTATTTTACCCTAGCAGAATAGACACCAATCTAGAATCTAATAGGAATATCCACTTCATCAATAGCATAAGACTCTCCCTCGCCTAAAAAGCCTAAGCATCAATCTTTCTATCTTAAATAGGGGTTTTACATACCATATTCAATAACTTAGAACGTATCCCTTGCAATGACATGCTAGACTTACATAGTTCTCACTCTCAAAGTCCTCTCTTTCTACTACACACCACACCAAATGCGTTAAAGCCTATACTGAGAGGCTAAAAATTGTATCCTTATCTGGCCCACATATATTTATCATGCTCACATATTCACACTTGCTACAATTTTATGAACTTAAACTCTTAAATTATACTATACCACACCTACCAGATATATCCCACAAAACCATCATTATCTCTCTCATACTATCATCCTTTTGTTCACATTCTATACTTGGTCTATACTAGCACAATAACTTATTACTCTTTAGTCCACACCAAGGGATGTATCATCCCATCACCTATCTAAAAGAACACAACTCTGAATGCATGCTCTAACCAAATGCTATTTTTTCCCTTAGCTACTACACTTCTGACTTCATACTTCTATCTCGAGGTCGATTATACTACTAATGGCCTACAACACAACATCTGTTAGATGGCAAAACTACCCAAGGATCTAGGTATACACTTTCCCTTCTTAAGGAATAATTAGTAACAAAGTTCTGGAAGAGATCTGAGAGCACCTCACTAATTAGATAATGTGACATTTACTACTTTTGGCACTTCATATATGAAGTATAAACAATGGAACTGGGAACAACGCATAAATATGGGGGTAAATAGAGTTAAACTCTATCGCACGATAATGAACATGAAAGAGGTAGAGTTTTCCTAAAAACATCTCATAGCCTCTCCCCCAAAAATGTGGCGCGCTTCACACCCATGAGAAAGACTCTACTTAATGCAACTTTCAGACACCCTAGAACTCTTGAACCTGATGCTTTGATACCAAGTTTGTCACGCCCTGAGCCTACCCATGGACGTGACACGGGACCCAAGATCATAAATGATATTAAAATAACCCTCTGGCATTAGCATGACTTAACTGAACAAAACATAAGAACATAAGCTTAACTGAAGTAATGAACAACTTAATCTGTTATACAAATATATGTCTAAAAATGACAATCTGAATTAAGCTGGATATCTGACTCTATGTCTGAAAGCCTCTACTACTGATGAGCTGCTGGGACAAGCCCCCAGTTAACTCTAAATACGAAAAACTAAATGAAAGAACGAATAGTCTAGAATGAAGCTAAACTCCAAGTCCTCAAAGGAAGAGGACTCACTAAGATAGCTGGATGTGTTGCGGATCTACTAGCCACGAGTCTTGGAGTGGGCTACAGGATCTACATCATAATAGGATGCAACACAAAGAAGTATGCGGTTAGTACTATGGAATGTACTAAGTATGTGAGATATGCATATGTCATGATAAAATATACTTGAAAGAATAAATATGTCAAAAACATACTTAAAACATAACTAAAAATTGACTTCATGTGTAAAAGAGGTATAATAAGTAAATCTCATAGTTTAAAGCTTAAAGCATGAAATAGAAAAACATAAGTCTTAAATTTTCATACGGGAGTTTCTCTTAACCGACATAAACCATGAAGAGCTACATGGAGTCTAGTGTCATACATCCACACCGAAAAAGGTTGTTCTAACTGGCCAAAGTTAGAACCTTATCATATCAGGATCCTGTCAAAAGCCACAGAGGGCACCTACGGTGGCACGTAGTTCTGGGACTAAGGGAAATCTCACCATGTCCAACTTTGTACTAAATACTACTCCCAAAACATATAAATATAGCTTATATATACCTGTAACATATCTAATGCCAATTCTGTTTGAAAAGCATAAGGGTATATCTAATACCATGCAATTCACATAGCTTAGGTAGACATATCTAGATGTCAAACCTTTCATAAAACATAAAGATATATCTAATGTCATGCAATTCATACTTTAAAATCCTTAAAGCTTAGCATAGCCATAATTCAAAAGATACTTTTCTTTCTAAATTCATAACTTGAAGAATTAGGCATCTAATTTCATGATAATAGCCACCATGTTTATCTAAACATGTCAATTTTGCTTAAAACATGCAATTCAATGAAATCATGCTAGAATTCATTATCAAAATATATGGTCTTTTGAAATTATGCAAGAAATCTTAATTAAAACATGGGTAATGAATGTGAAATCATGAATTGATATTTTAAAACAAAGCTCATAAATTTTCGCCAATTTGGGTAAGAACTCTAAATTCACAATTCCATAGATCCAAGTAAAACATGGGGTTTTTTGGCATAAGGGTGAAGAGAATCCCTTATTGAATTCCCACATACCTGAAACATAAAGAACTTCTAGCTATAACTTTGGGGATGAAGCATGGAGAAGAATCCTTAAGGTTGGAGTTGGAGACTTGGAGAAGAAATCTGAAAGAAAACTCTTGAGAGACTTTCTTGCTTGAGCTTCTATGATCTTGTTTGCTTGAAACCCTAGTTACCTTGCCCTAGAGTCTTGAGGGAATTATTTAGAGATAGAGTGATATTCTTATGAGAAATAACCCCTTTGGGGTGTTTAAAAAATTAGGGGAAAGACCTGAGGTAAGGAAAGGACCAAACTACCCCCAACTTAAATGCTGAAAAAAGTGTAGAAAAATTGCCGAACGGGGCTTCCCACAGATCGTCGTGGCCCCCGCGGGCAATCGGACCCAACCATGGGCTTTATGAGGGTCAAATAGTCTCACTGGCTGATTTTCACGCCCTGACACCATGGGCCGTCGTGGTCACCACGGGCGTCTGGGATGCCCATCAGAATTTGCCACGCCCGTCGGCCAGGCCGTCAGATTTTTGATAGCTAACAATACTTCACTAAAATACCCATAACGTTTTACTCCAGACTTGTATTAATGAGCAGTCTATGGAGTTCGAAAGATAATTCAAATATATTTTATTTGGTGGGTACTAGGCCACCTAACATATTATATTCAAGGATTTATGATCATTTGAAATTGACCCTAGTTAGAACTTACATGAAAACTAAATCGGTAGAAGGGGTTTTAACTTAATTTTGAGCTAGGGGTCCTTTATGACTTTGATTCACATCTAATACTCCTTAAAAACTTAGGAATTGATCTAGATACTTAGATTCATAGAAAATTCATCTTGTTCGGGTCTAAAAACAAATGAAGAATGGATCGGATCTTGGCTTAGACTTTGTGGGATGTTACACTTGCTCCAGGAATCACATGTGTAATTCATAAGAACACAGGGAACCAAAAATTTCTAATTGTTCTCCTGTGCGTTCCACATATGGTGTGTGGATATTGAAGTGCGAAATTCACAAGGCACCACACCTGCTAAATTTTTTGTTTCCAGTCACTGTTATGAGAGGCAAAGTAGGGTGAGACGTGCACCTTGGGTAGTGCAGTCCGCACCAACTTCACACCTCAAAGAAGAAATCACTAAAGGATCTTGTAGCTCATGCAAAGTCATGTGCGATGCACACAATGTCTTGTGCATTTCGCACATGGTCCGCATGAGCCATCAATCACCTACTTTGTTTTTCTACTTCTTTGTATTCCAATTTTTTTTTAGTTTGTTAACTTCTTTTTAGTCTTTTTTTTCTACTGATGTCCAAAACACAAAAGGATTTTGCTTTTGTTTTTGGATTCACAATCTTTATGTGCAGAACATGTCTTCTAGCACGGGAAACACCGAGAGGAGTTCGAGAAGGTCAACAACCCCCTCCTCCAATCCAACCTCAAAGGGCAAGAAGAAAGTCACAACATCTTCTCGTGCCCAAATTTCAGAAGAGGAGAGGATTCGGTTTTGTGTGGAAGGTATGAGGGCAATCTATGATTGTGATAGTGGCAGGTCCATCAACACGGAGTAGAGTTTCAATCTGGATGCAGGAGGGATAACCTACCCAATATCCCCAAGCAGTTTGCCAACCGATAGTGGCATAATTTCAGGAGGTGCCCAGGAACTATTATAAGGAGATAGTCTAGGAGTTCTTTTGCCTCATATCAAGCCACACAAGATGCTAAGGGCTATAAAGAGGAGCCAGAAACTTTCCCCACTTTGGAATCAGTAATAGTTTGAGGCAAGGAAATTCGGATCACTCCAGATGCAATTAATGTTGTCTATTGGAGCACCCCAATTGATCCAGCACCTGAACTCATGGGCAAGCTGACTGTCAAACACAAACCTCTTGAGTGGGCTGCTCTTATTATTTCTCCTGACATACCTCTTTGGGCCACTATAGGGGGTGACATACCGTGACTATCTTTGTACTTTGAGGCCTGCTTTTGGTATGATTTTGTTTATGCTCGCTTTCTACCTTCTCAGAATGACCAAAAGATCACCCATGATGGGGCCATTCTTGTAGACTCAATCATGGTGGGGGACTATATCAACTTTGGTGATATTGTGGCCTTAGTGATCAGAAGGAAGGCTCATAGGGGTGGTGATGCATTCCCCTTCCCTGTTCTCATTAGCAATCTATGTGCCAATGCAGACATCCCTTTCTTCAGCTGTGACACTCCTACTCTTACCACTGGTATGCTGGATCTTGATAAGAAAATTGATAGGGATGCCTCCTGCTTCATAAGGCGCAAGGTAGAAACATCGATGGAAGTTGAGGTTGATGACTCAGATGCTGAACCACAGGCTTCACATCCCTCTCAGATTACTTTAGAGACACATACCCCCGCACCTACTACACCTAGAGGACCTTTGACCAAGAGTGGCCTCCAAGATATGGTGGACAAAACCTATGATCATGAGAGATAGCTGAATGAATTTGCTACTAAGTTTCCTGGTATGATACAAAGAGCTATCAAGAATGCTATGCAAGGGGTAGTGGAAATTATCACCAAACTCTGCAAAAACGTGGACACTGTTGAGGGTGCGGTGAAGAATCTCAAGAAGGATGTGGCGAAGGCAAAAGGAAAAGCTCCAGTTGAGGAAGCAAATTTGAGAAATTTGCCTTAGCCCTGTCACACTCATAGACCCATGGATGACTTGTTTTCAACTTATGTAGAGGATGAGACTGAGCTTTCTAGTGTTGAGTATGTAGAGATAGATGATGATGAGAACCCAGTGTTCCAGCTGGCTCTTAGGGACTCCACAATGACAACACACTCTCGAAAGGGTGGTGCAGGTCGTAGTGGGGATGCCGCCAATAATGAGGCAACAGTTGATGATGATGAGGCATAGTCCTCTAGGGAGTTTCAGCCCTTCTCTCCTTATTTTATCATAAAGCATTAAGGTCAATGCTTCTTTTTTATGGGGGGAGGTGGGTGTTATATGATGTGATTATTGGTTGCCCGTGTTGGGCTTGAAATATTTTATTGCCCTTGCCGGGCCTTGTTGACATTTTTAGTTTCCTTGCTAGATTTGATTTAGCCCTTGTCGGGTATGTTGGATGATTGTGATGATATTGCCCTTGTCGGGCCTTTTTATTATATTTTTGAGCTTAATTGTGTGTTCATCGGGCTTGATTTTTTAATTCTTGGTTGTGTACCAGGTTAGTCTTACACGATTCCATTGTCTTGCTACCCGTGCCTTGTAAATGTGCAAAGAGCCTACACTGAGGCTTGTTTTTCAAATGATTCATGAATGTACAATTTGGTTATTGCCTTGTTAATAGTAGTTTAGCAATAAACTCTGATGGTTTTCTTAACACCACGGTTCTTTCCCAAGGAGCAAAAATGTTTTCTTTATTTTTTTTTTTTTTTTTTTTGTGTCGAACGGGGTTGGTATTTTCCTATGATAGATTGAGAGAGACTTTCTTAAGGGAAAATACAAAGTTTTAGTTTAATTTGAGTCCGTAGTGTGCTTGTCTTTAAATGGACCCACTGATTTTTTTTTTTTTGGAAAGACATTTTTGAAAAAGAAAGAAAAGAGGGAAAATGAAATTTAGAGGAAAACATTCTCTTGTCATGATTTGCACCCTCTCGCTTTGGCTTGACCGATTCTCAAACGAGTGTGTAATGACCTCGAAATAGCTTGTCAAAAGTCATTTATCCTAATTGATCTTGAAGCTAATGAAAGAGCTACCCGTGCCTTGCAAATGTGTTAAGAGCCTACACCGAGGCTTATTTTTCAAATGATTCATGAATGCATAATTTGGTTATTGCCTTGTTAATAGTAGTTTAGTAATAAACTCCGAGGGTTTTCTTAACACCACGGTTCTTTCATACGGAGCAAAAATCATTTCTTTTTTTTTCTTTTTCTTTTGTTTTTGTGTCAAACCGGGTTGGTGTTTCCCTATGATAGATTGAGAGGCAAATTTATTATGGAAAAATGCAAAGTTTTAGTTTAATTTGAGTCTGTAGCGTGCTTGTCTCAAAATGGACCCACCATTTTTTTTGGAAAGACATTTCTGAAAAAGAAAGGAAAGAGGGAAAATGAAATTTAGAGAAAAACATTATCTTGTCATGATTTGCACCCTCTCGCTTTGGCTTGATCGATTCCCAAACGAGTGTGTAATAACCTTGGAATAGCTTGTCAAAAGTCATTTATCCCAATTGATCTTGAGACTAATGAAAGAGCTACCCGTGCCTTGCAAAATGTGCTAAGAGCCTGCACTGAGGCTTGTTTTTCAAATGATTCATGAACGCACAATTTGGTTATCGCCTTGTTAATAGTAGTTCAACAATAAAATCCGAGGGTTTTCTTAACACCACGGTTCTTTCCCAAGGAGCAAAAATGTTTTCTTTATTTTCTTTTTCTTTTTCTTTTATTTTTGTGTCAAACTGGGTTGGTGTTTCCCTATGATAGATTGAGATGCGACTTATTAAGGGAAAATGCAAAGTTTTAGTTTAATTTGAGCCCGTAGTGTGCTTGTCTCAAAATAGACCCACCATTTTTTTTTGGAAAGACGTTTTTGAAAACAAAAAGGAAAGAGGGAAAATGAAATTTAGAGGAAAGCATTCTCTTGTCATGATTTGCACCCTCTTGCTTTGGCTTGATCGATTCCTAAACGCGTGTGTAATGACCTTGAAATAGTTTTTCAAAATTCATTTATCCCAATTGATCTTGAGACTAATAAAAGAATTTTTTTGGCATGATGCCTTGTGTGGTGAGGCTTTACCTTGATTCTTGTGCATGCGTGTTGACTAGAACTTGCCCCGAATGTGATTCAAGGCAAAATTCTAGGTATGACCGAACTTGGAAAATGATCTAGGACCTTTTTGATAGTCACTTCACCAAAATGCCTTCCCTCGACATCAATCTTAGTGAATCCTTTTGAGCTTGTAATCGTTCCTTGGCACCTTATTTAACACCTTGGCCTTTTTAGAACCTCTATTTTGGCACCCGTCCTCCCTAATTGCTTGAAAATGAAAAGTAGGCTAAAAGCCTAAGTTTGGGGGGGGGGATGAAAAGACAACATAGGAAAATGCCTATGTTTGGGGGTGTATGTGATCAACGAGGAGAAGAAAAGAGAGGCACTTCAAAGTCCAAGGTAGCACCTTGTGTTGAATTAAAAATTTCTCCAAAATGTTTAATCCAATGAGAAAAATGAAAAGAAAATTTTGATGATACCAAAGCAAAGGTGTTATAAGTAAGTTGAATGATCATAATTGAAAAGGAGAAGCTTGGGTTGTGTGAGGGAGAAATAAGGTGAAGTCAAAAATTCAAAAATGTGAGCAGTGTTCAAAATAATGAGAAAGATCATTAGGGAGGTGTTGTAACTCGAGCCAAATGAAATCCTCACCTTACCCCTAGCAAATATTGTAACCCACAAATCCTTAGTGACCAACCCAAACTCCCTACCCTCATAAAAAAAAGTTCGAGCTTGATCACCCTACATTAGTGGCAATTTACATGAAGGGTAAGCCTATGGTTCGACATATGTGCACTTGAACTTCCTGGAGAGAGTGAAATTCTTCTTGGTTCGCTTATAATCCCTTTGTTTTGTGAATTTAATGATTGTGAGTGGGATTCTCTCTTGTGGTGAGGGGCATCATGCACTCGAATTGAAACATGACGTCTCTATTTCAATTAAGAGGAATGAATGAGACAAGTTGTGTGGCAAATCTCGAGGCAAACCTTGATGGTCTATGCCAATGACTTGAGAAGCTTAATATCTTGTTTTGAATGAAAAAATTCCCTTGATTTTTAAATGATAAATGAAGCCCTTTTGAAAAATATTTTAAATGATCAACTGCCTTGATAATATGGTGGTGCAAATTGAGATGAGCATAATAGTCGAGTCTTTTGTTTGATTCTTTTTGTTAATTATTTTCTTAGTTTTTAGAATATTGTATTCTTTGGTTCATTGATTGAGTTTTGGAGCATAATTCATTCCTTACATTGTGAGTATCTTGTTTGAGGACAAGTGTAACACCTCAGAATTTGATTCAGCTTTTAAACTTAGAAACTCTGTGAAATTCAGAACTTCCAGGAACCACGAGTCAAGTTCATGAGGTCGTAGTTAGAACCACGAGTTGTGGAAGTGATTCGTGAATCCAGTCTTGTAGATCAACTTCAGGTCTGAGAACCATGAGGAAGGTTCACAATCCGTGGATGATTTCATGAGTTGTGGAACCAACTCGTGGAACTCAGACTGAGGGTAGTCAAATCTCTCAGAAGCCATGAGAGGTTTCTATGACCCATGGAAGTTTCCACGAGTCATCATGTTACCTCGTTGAATGTCATCCGTATCCTATCTTTTGTCTCAGAAACCACGACTCCAATCCACGAACCTTGACTGGTTCTACAGCTCGTGGAAAGGACCCATGGAACCTGAAACCGAGGTTTTAAACAACTTTTCTCTAATTAAATCCCAAGGGTATTTCTTTAATTACCCACCCTTTTAACTCTTAAGTGAGGTCATTTTGGCCACATTTAGTAGGGTTTCTACTCCTATTAGCCTAAGTCTCTCATTGTTCCTCATTCATCTACCAAAAGAGGAAAATAACTCCTTCAAGCTCCAAGTTTCAAGCTCCAAGTTCAAGGTATGTGGGTATTCAATGAGGGATTCCTTTCACCTTTATGCCCAAAACCCCGTGTTTTACTTTGATTTATGAAATTGTGAAATTAGGGTTCTTACCTAAATTGGGGAAAAGTTATGGGTCTTCTTTTTAAGCATCAATTCATGATTTCTCATTACTTATCTATGATTTATTTGAGGTTCCTTAATTAATTTCAAAAGGCCATGCACTAAAGACGATTTCTAGTATGATTCCATTGAATTGTATATTTTCAAGTGAAAATTGGCGTGTTTAGATAACATGACCTTATGAATTTATGAAATTGCATGCCTAATTCTCCAAGTTATGAATTTAGAAAGAAACACATTTTTGAAATTATGTCTATGCTAAGTTTTAAGACTTATGATTTTGATTTGCATGACATTAGATATGTCTTTATGCTTCTCAAACAGATTTTGCATTAGATATGTCACAAGTATAAGTTGAGCTATATGTATGTTTTGGGAATAATATTTAACACCGAGCGATGTTGATTCTAGATAACCCATGTCCAAAACTACGTTTCTACTGTAGGTTTCCTTCTGTTGCTTATGATAGGATCCTTATAGATAAGATTCTATCCTTGGCCGATTAGAATAACCTTTTTTGGTGTGGGTGTATGACACTGAACTCCATGTTGCTCATTATGGTTTATGTCAGCTAAAAGAAACTCTCGTATAAATGTTTTTAAGTCTTATCCTATGATATCTCTTACCTTATGCTTAAATTATGATATTTCTTATTATTTCTCTTATTATGCATGGATTCAGTTTTATCTATGTCTTAAGTACGTTTTACTACATTTATGCATATCTCACATACTCGGTACATCCTATAGTACTGATGCATATTATCGTGTTGCATCCTTTGATGATGTAGATATAGGCTCCTTCCCTCAGAATCGTGGCTAGACATCACCGGAGATCCAATTTTTGTTGGTGAGTCCTCATTATTCGAGGGCTAGTGCTAGATTTACTTATATTACGTCTTTCTTTCAGATTTGTGAGTTAGTTGGGGTCTTGTCCCATCAACTCTTTATGGCAGTTTAGAGGCTTCAAACATAGCTAGACTTGTAATGCATGTTTGGATTTGGTATTTATTAGACTTTATTCCCATTTAGTTATTGTTGCCTATCTTCTCTAAGTATTCTTCCACTATGTTTCTTCGTATTAATCTAAGTATGCTATGGTCAAGGGTTAACTTAGGGCACTTGTTGTCTTGGGTCCCGTGTTATGCCTAGGAGGTAGTCTCGAGGCATGACAAATTTAGTATCAGAGCCTCTGGTTCAAGAGTCCTAGGGTGTCTGAATGCCGCATCGAGTAGAATCTCATTCATGTGTGTGAAGCGTGCCACACTTATGAGAGGGAAGCTACGAGGTGTCTTAGGAAAAAACTCCACTTCTTTCATGATCAATATTGTGCGATAGAGTTTAACTCTATTACTTTTCTAATCCATTCTTTATGTATTTCAGATAATGCCTCAACGAGCCGTTCGAAATGCTAACCCTTTAATTCCCGACACCAAGGTCACTAATGTGGAGTTCAGAAATGCCATTCACTTGCTAGCTTAGACTATGGGATCGACCCCGACTCCCATTGGGAATATAATTTTTTTTTGCTAAGACGATTGCTATCACCTCTGTATAGAGAGTGTTACCTGAGCATTATTAGTGCTCATACCTTATGTCCAGTAGCTTCAGCTAGTAAGATAGTAGACTCATCATATCAAATCAGTTGAGACCTGCCGGTAATAATTCCTAAGGCCAGAAGGCCCTAAGTTCAGTTCAGACTATAGTAGTAAGTTCAGTCTAGAAGAGAATAGTTTTCTCGTACAGTTACTCCTCTCAGTTTTATGTTCCTTCCAGTTCACTATGATTTCTAAGATTGCATTCGTTCTCTATGAGTTTCATTTGAGTCCATACTCTTAATCCAAACCAGTTATTATGTGGGATATTCAGTTTCATGTCCTATCAATGTTCTTATGCTATCAATATGCATACATGCTTCTCGATCCCAGCTCAGTTCATATTTCAATCAGAATTCTGTTACCATGTCAGTACTCCAGCTTTTGGAACATAGCTGGGGGGATTTTAGCCCTTTCCCCACAACCTCAGCCTAGTCAGTCTTAATTCGAAGATGAATGATCCCAAGGAGGAGATATTGTAACTCCTCAAAAATTCTAAGCTAAGACTCTAACTGCTTTCCATCAGTGTACTAATCAATTCCGTAGTATAAGAAGTGTTTTGGGTGTGAATCATGTTCATAAGAAACTCCTATCATCAAGTTAAGTTGAAAGCACCCCAACCAAAGAAGTTTTCATGTAAGACTCAACTAGGGTTAACTTCAAACGATCATAACTCTTAGAATATGAAGTTTTAGGTTGTGTAGTACCCACCAAATTAAAGGTCTTTGAGTCTCTTTCCAATGCCACCGACCGCGCGTTAATACAAGTCTAAAGTAAAAAAGTTATCAGCATGTTACTAAAATATATCTATCTGACAAATTGACAAACAGGAACCACGAGAGGGTTCCACGGGCCGTGGATTGATCCACGATCCATGGACCCAACTCGTGGAAATCACTTTGGCAGATACCGAAAACTTCACAAATTAACCTAAGGATCAACTAGAGGGTTTCACGGGCCGTGGAAGCCTAGGAGCTATGTAAACCCTCCATGAAACCCAGTTTAGCAACCAAAAATATTGGTCCATGAACCATTAATAGGTTCCATGAGCCGTGGAATGCCATCCACGAGCCCCATGTCAGGAAAATGTACAACTTCTCAAACTCATCCAATGGGGGTATTTTAGTAATTTTATACCCTTTTAACTCCTATATTAAGTCATTTTAAGTCTTTAGAAAGGGTGTTTATTAACTTAATCAATCCTTCCTCCTCATTTTCTCATCCCAACTTTGGAAAAAAAATAAAAGAAAAGAGTGATCTTCTCTCCACCTCAGGCCTAGAGTTCTTCTCCAAAGCTTCAAGCCTCAGTTTTAATTCCAGATTCTCCATTAAACAGGTATGTGGGATTTCAATGAGGGTTTCCTTTCACCCTCATGCCCAAAATTTTAGATTTTAGTATGATTTTACAAGTTATGATTCTAGGGTTCTTACCCAAACATGTGTTTCACTATGATTTCGATTTCGAGATGATTTTACATAACTACTACCCTTGTTGGAATGATTTTTACATGAATTCTTGCAAATAAATTTCAAAACCCATGATTTTTGGGAGAAACAAGTTTTAGCCTAATTTTATAATATTTTCTCAGAATCTAACTTTTCCTTCAGAATTCAGTTTAGCTTGTCAACATTCAATCTAAACAAGTTTAAGTTTTCTCACGAAGATTTTGACTATGGAATTTGTCCTCAAACCCTCAGCATGTTGTCTAACTCATGACTTCGAATTATGATTTTAAATTACAATTTTTTTCTAGATTCTAGAATTGTTGACAATAATTCAATTTCTTAGGATGGTGGGTAATGAACACCCGATCAATTTATGTTTCATGCATTTTTAGATAGATGCCTAGTTATTCAAAATTTCATGATTTAAATGCTTTCAGTCTCTGTATTACTTTTCATTCTCAGAAAATTAGTATTTTAAGCCATCCAGTATGTTAGCTTACTTATATATTCAGTTAGGAGTAGTACTTAGCACTAAGAAGATGCAGGGATAAAGACTTGCCCGTTAGTTTAGGATGAGACCTTTAGTAGAAGTCCCTAAATTCCAGAACTATGGCACCAAGTAGGTTCTAAAGGGGTCACCCATCAGATTAGGCTTGACAACCTAGTCTTTTTTGGACATCAGATTAGTGGATCCATGCTAGCCAGTGTTTGTACCCTTGTCAAGGTACGGACACCCTCCCAGCCAGGGCTATAAGTTAGCCCCATAGTTAGCTCAACCTAGGGTATGTCGGTTAACAGTAGCTCCCACAGTGTAGATATAGTTATTGCATGACCTTGTAGTCAGGTATTCAGTCCAGTATAATTCAGTTGCATGTTATCTACTTGGTCATTGGATCAGTTCACTTATTTCATTATTTTTAGCATGCTCAGTAGAAGAAACTCCCCTAAGGATTTACTTTAGACATGATTTTTGGCATGACTCATAGTTTTCAGCTCAGTCATACTAATTCATGACATACAAACATAACTCATCTTTTTAGTTTATGGATCTCTAAGTAACCATTTTACATATGTTTAAATATCATGATCTCACAGTTATAGTTCAGAAATATGATTTACATTCTCTTCAGTAAAAAATAATTTATATTCTACAATTTGACTTATGCATTCTCAGACATCTATACTTAGTCCAGTTTTCAGTTATGATTTCAGTATATACATGTTTTCTCATGATTTTAAAGTTAGTGCATTATATTACATGCTCAGTACATTAAAAGTAATGGTCGTACACTTTTCTTGTGCTGCATCATTTTACGATATAGGTTTCAGTGCTAGCTCCTAGGATCATGGTCAGACAAATTATAGCTTCCCGTCAATAGGGAACGAGTTCTTTTTTTCTGAGAACTCCAGTCAGTTAGTAGTTAGAAGTCATTTCAGTTATTATAATTGATTAGACATAGTTGGGGTTCATGTCCCGACTAACTGTAGTTCAGTATTAGTAGAGGCTTCATAGACACTGAGTTAGATATTTGTATCTTTTTTCAAATGTCTTTGTATTTCAATTTATGCAAGTTCATTTTATTATAGTACTCTTGAAGAGCTCAGCAAATATTTCAGCTTCTGCTTAATGTTTTTCATTTTATATGTTTCTATTCAGTTGCTCATGAATTATGCCAGTATGAAGGGTTAACTTGGGGCCACTTGTGGTTCCAGGTCCCATGTTAGATCCAGGGTGTTGTCTTGGGGCGTGACACTATCAAGAGGTGAGTAGAGTGTTCTCATCAACATAAGAGAAAGAGCTAGGGAAGCTAGAGTTAAATGATATTACAACCATAAGAGTAGAAATTAAGCAGCTTACCAGTTTAGTGAAAAAGTGTTTGACAACCCAAAGCTCAAGTTAAGTTCAAGCAACTAGTATTATGTGTGAGCTATGTGGTGAAAACCACACCTATTCAGGTTGTCCTCAAAACCCAAAGTCTATATTATATATGGGGCAATAGAATCATGGAATGGCTATCAAGGTAATGGCTATGGGAAGAACTACAAAAATCACCTAAATTTATCTTGGGGAGGTTATCAGAAGTAGCCATTCACACAACCACAAGCTCAAGTAAGTAATTCAATTGAAGTGACTTTCAAGTAGTTTGTAGCTCAGACCAAATAATATGAGCAAGCTCAGCGGGTGATCAATGAAGAACATAAAAATACATGTGCTGAGATAAAACTACAATTGGGTCAATTAGCTGTAGCATTACATATAAGACCTCAAGGGGCATTCCAAAGTGATACAGAGATAAATCCAAATGAAATGGTTAATCATGTCACCTTAAGAAGCAAAAAAAAAGTTAGAAGTAGAGCCTCAGAGAGATAGAAGACATAATGAAGAGTTGATATCTACACTAGAGAAAGAGAAAGAAAATGAAGAAATTGAGAAATCAATTTAAGAGTTGACAGTCAAGCCACCACCAACATTACCGCAGAGGTTTGAGAAAAAAAAACAGACAAGACTTGTTCGAGATTTCTAGATATATTAAAGCAGGTACATGTGACTATTCCATTGATGGAGTTATTTCAAGAGGTACCACTATATGCTAAGAACTTGAGAAGTATAGTTGCAAACAAGAGGCGCCTCACAGTGTTTAAAATAGTTGAACTCACCAAAGAGTATAGTTCAAGAATCAGAAACAAACTCCCTCCAAAGTTGAAAGATCCAGGAAGCTTCACTATTCTAATGATTTTTAAATACCGAGATGTGAAGGGAACATTATGATTTAGGTGCCATCATAAGTTTGATGCCCACTAAGTTTTCACAACTTTGGGACTTGGTGAACAAAGGCCTACCACAATTACCTTGTATATGGAAGATCGTTCTTTAACATATCCTGGTGGAACCATTGAAGATGTGTTAGTGAAGGTAGGACCATTTATTGTGCATGTGGACTTCATTATTCTTGACTGAGAAATCGACAAGGATGCACCCATCATTCTTGGTAGAGGTTTCTTGGTTATAATTGATGCAGTAATAAAGGTGAAGTCTGGTAAGATATATATGATGGTGGGGGAATAGCAAGCTACATTTAACATATTGAAGGCAAATCATTTGTTTGCACATTATGAAGAGCTCAAGGTCATTAATTTTGTCCACCAAGTATGGCTAAAGCAAGACAAGAAACTCATTCAAATCAAAATTACCCATTGAGGGGTCCTCAAAGATTTAATCTAACAGAGAAAGATATTGTGACTATAGAAGATGAGATTAAAAAAGATATTGAAGAAAAAGGTCTATTCCAAGATGGTTGGGAGAGAGATCCCATATTTCACATAAAGAACTTCTTGGATGTGTGAGAAAAGTATGACAATGTCATTGATGATGAGATGAAGCTATATTGATTTCCTCATTATATTGTGGGAGAATCAAGGGAATGGTATATGAATGCTTTACTAGAGTTACTAGTAACATGGTATAAGTTAGCGTATACATTCATTCATGAGTTGAGGCCATACGCCTGAAATACACAAGCAGTGAACACGATTGTGAATTTTGAATAAGAGGAGGAAGAGTTACTCTCTGAAACTTGGGCAAGGTTCACCCATCTTATTAACCATCCAATTTTGGGCCTGTAACACCCCGAAAATCAAACCAGCATTCTAAGTTGAAATTTCTGAAAAATCCTAAGTTTCCAGGAATTACGGGTCTAAACCACGGACCGTGGTTTGAACCATGACTCGTGAAATGGAACCATGGTTTAGACTCTGCAGAAACTAGCCTCTAATCTGAGACCATGAGTACACTCTATGGACCGTAGTTTGTTCTATAGACCATAACGTAGACTTATGGAACTCAGGTCTGAGATCAGTTCTGTTCCCAGGAACCACGAGTGAATATTATGGACCGTAGTCTTTTTGACTTGTCATCCTGATGACTCGTAGTTCCTCTCCTGCAGCCTAAATGCTGAGGTCCAAGACGACGACTGGCTCTACAAACTGTAGTCCATTCTACGGATCCGTCTTTTTTACCCATAGTTTAGCTTCTACAGCCTGTGCTTTTGGCTAGGAACTATGAATGGAGACCACGAGCTGTGGTTTAGTCTGCATCTGTGGTCCCTGAAAATCGACTTTTTCCAACTTTTCCTAATTATGTTCCAGGGGTATTTTAGTCATTACCTACCCTTTTAACCCCTAAATAATGTCATTTATACTATTTCTAGAAGGGTTTCTACCCCCATTTAGCCTAAGTCTTTCATTATCCCTCATTCATCTACCAAATTGGGAAAAGAACTCCTTCAAGCTCCAAGTCTCAAGCTCCAAGTCTCAAGCTCCAAGTTCAAGTCTCCTTTTCTTTTCAATTTCAAGTATGTTAGCTTCAATCAAGTTATGTGGGTATTCAAAAATGGGTTCCTTTCACCCTTGTGCCTAAAACCCCTAATCTCTATTTTTGATTTCATGAACTTTCAAATTAGGGTTCTTACCCAATTCTTATGGGTTTTGCTATAAATTGCTTTCTCGTGATTTTAATATGAAATTACTACTAAATTGCATGATTTTGTATGGGTTTTTACATATGAACTCGTATTTCAAATTGAAGGCTAATTATGGAAAATTCTACATGCATAATTTGATTCAAGTAAATTGGGTATTTGATAGCATGTTTTCATGAATTTCAAGCAAGTGCATGCCTAGTTCTTATGTTTTATGAAAGTATATGTTATTATGAAATTGAACTAGTGTCATGCAAGTTTTCAAGTTATGAATTATTATGTAAGATAGGACACTCGATGTGCCATCAATGCTCATGAATCATTTTCTAAACCAAGGTTCGTGACTAGTATGAATATCTGGGGTATGAACATATTTATGAACAAGTTTTGACATCTAGATATGTCACACGTATGTGAGCCTCATGTGATATGTTTTGGGAGTAGTATTTAGCACCGAGCGATGAGGGTTCTAGATAACCCAAGTCCAAAACTACGTTGCCACCGTAGGTTGCTCTCTATGGCTTATGAAAGGATACTTATGAACATTGTTCTAACCTTGGCTGGTTAGGATAACCTTTTTCAGTGTGGGTGCATGAAACTGGACTCCATGTAGCTCAGCATTATTTATGTCGATTAAGAGAAACTCCCACATGATTATTTTCAAGCTATGAAGTTATATGATACTCTATTTTGAATCTTGACTTTTCTTCATGTTTTATGTCTTATATCTTGATAATTTCTTAAAATATCTCCTATTATGAAAGAGCTCATCTTAAGTATGTTTTAAGTATATTTTTATCATGATCATGCATATCTCACATACTCGGTACATCTTATAGTACTGATGCATACTTTGTGCTACATCCTCTTGATGATGCAGATTCAGGTTCCCTTTCTCAGGCATATGGCTAGAGATCGCAGGCTATTTCCAGTCAGTGTTGGTGAGTCCACATTATTCGAGGGCTAGTAGATTCTAGCTAGTTTTTGTTTATTTACTTCCATACCTTGAGTTAGCTAGGGTCTTGTCCTAGAAACTCCTTATGTCATGTGTAGAGGCTTTTCAAACATAGCCAGTATTTGAGTCTCTCTTTTAAAACTATGTTTCATGTTAACTTATCACTTATGGATATGGGTTGCCTAATGTTCTATCTATGCTTCCGCTATGCTTTCTTATAAATAACTAACTATGCTATGACCAAGGGTTAGTCTAAGGCACTCATGCACCAGATCCTGTGTTACATCTAGGGGGTAGCCTCGGGGCATGACAAACTTGGTATCAGAGCCTCAGGTTCAAGAGTCCTAGGATGTCTGAAAGCCGCATCGAGTAGAATCTATTTCATGTGTGTGAAGCATGCCACACTTATGATAGAGAAGCTACAAGATGTTATATAAAAACATTACTTCTTTCATGATCGTATCATGCGATAGAGTTTAACTCTAATATCCCTATAATCCTTCCCTTATACATTTCAGATTATGCCTTGACGTGCTATGCCTCACCGAGCCACTCAAAATGCTGCTCCTCCAATTCTGGCCCCCGAGGTCACAAATGACGAGTTCCAGAATGCCATTCACATGCTAAACCATACCTTGGCCGCTCAGGCCAACCAACCAACTCCTATCCCCATCTATCCTTAAGGTAGGGTAGTAGCCCGAGTTCGTGACTTTATCCGTATGAACCCACTGGAGTTCTGGGTTTCAAAAGTGAATGAAGATCCACTAAACTTTATTGATGAAGTCAAGAAATACTTTAATGTGATGCAAGTGGATGGTGGTGATAGTATCGAGTTGGAATCCTATCAACTCAAGGATGTAGCTCATATCTGGTTCACGCAATAGAAGAAATCTAGAGCTAGGGATGTGGTCCCTATTACTTGGGAGTGTTTCAAGAGGGCTTTCCTAGACCGGTTATTTCCCTGAGAGTTGAGGCAAGCTAAGGCCGAGGAATTTGTGAACTTGAGGTAGGGATCAATGTCAGTACATGAGTACAGTTTGAGGTTCACTCGGATGTCTAGGTGTGCCCCCTCTATGGTAGCGGACTCGCATGATCAGATGAGTAAGTTTATCTATGAGGTTTCAAATATGGTGAAGAAAGAGTGTAGGTCTACTATGCTGTTGAGTGATATTAATATTTCAAGACTCATGACCCATTCTCACCAGATCGAGGGACACAAGAATAGGGAGATAGCTAGGGAGAATAAGAGAGTTAGATCTGAGGGTTCAGGTTTTGTCCATCAGAGGTCTGGTGGTGGACATTGCTCCTCATTTCAGAAGAAGTCTTCTAGTACTCCTACCCAGGCTCCCATGCCTTATTATGAACAGACAGGTAGAGTGTCTGGTTCCTATTCGCAGTCTCAGAGGAGTGTTGCTAAGGGATCTTCCCATCTTATTTGAAGTAGGTGTGGGAAGACTCATCCGAGAGAGTGTCATTTGGGCACACGTGCATGCTTTGGATGTGGACAGGCTGGACATATGATTAGAGATTGCCCTTCGACTAAGAAAGGGCAGGGAGGTATTAGGACTCAGTGTGCTCTAGCAGCCCCAGAAGGTCGACCAACCCAACAGGGCACTGCTTCTAGTTTTAGTGGTCAGCGCCAGAACCGTCTTTATGCCATGTCCTCTCGTCAGGACTAAGAGAGTTTAACTGATGTTGTCACAAGTATGTTGAAAGTCTTCTCTCTTGATGTGTATGCTTTGTTGGACCCCGATTCATCCCTATCTTTTGTGATCTCTTATGTAGCATGCAAATTCAAAATTTGTCCTGAATCGCTTTTTGAACCCTTTTATGTGTCTACTCTTGTTAGTGAGTCAGTCCTAGCCAAAAGAATCTACCAAAATTTCCCTATCTCAGTCCTACACAGAGTCATTTCAACAGATTTAGTAGGGTTGGAGAGGACTGATTTTGATGTTGTTCTTCGTATCGATTGGTTGTATGCTTGTTATGCTTTGGTTAATTGTCGAACTCGGGTTGTCAGTTTCAAGTTTCCAAATGAACCCATCTTAAAGTGGTAAGGTAGTCCCCTATCCTTGAAAGGTCATTTCATATCTTATATTAAGGCTAGGAAGATGATTTCTAAGGGTTATATTTATCATATAGTTTGGGTTATGGACACGGAGTCCGGAACCTCATCCTTTCAGTCTGTCCCTATTGAGAATGAGTTCCCAGCAGTGTTTCCCAAAGATTTGCCTGAAGTCCCTTCCGAGAAGGAAATTGACTTTGGGATAGATCTTCTTCCAGATACGAATCCTATACGAATCCTATCTCTATCCCTCCCTATAAAATGGATCCCGCGTAACTTAGAGAGTTAAAGGATCAGGTGAAGGATTTTCTTAATAAGGGTTTTATCAAGCCTAGCATTTCTCTATAGGGTGCCCTAGGATTGATGACTTGTTAGATCCAGTTATCATCAACTTCAAGTTCGAGAGTGTGATATTCCAAAGACAGCCTTCAGGATTCGGTATGGTCATTATGAATTCGTTGTTATGTCTTTTGGTTTAACTAATGCTCCTATAGCCTTTATGGATTTGATGAACTGTGTGTTCAAACAATATTTGGATATGTTTATGATTTGTTTTCATTGATGATATCCTTATCTACTATCAGAGTGAGGAGGATCATGCAGACCATTTGAGGGTTGTGTTGCAAACTCTCAAGGATCGGCAATTGTTTGCTAAGTTTAGCAAGTGTGAGTTTTGGATCCAGTATGTTTCTTTTCTGGATCATATTGTGACTAGAGATGGTATTCGAGTTGATTCTTAAAAGATTGAGGCAGTAAAGAACTGGCCTAGACCAACTTCCCCATCTGATATTAGGAGCTCTTTGGGTTTTGTTGGTTACTACAAGAGGTTTGTGGAAGGGTTTTCTTCCATTGCTTCCCCATTAACTTGGTTGACTCAAAAGAAGGTTAAATTTCAGTGGTCTGCCCTTTGTAATAAGAACTTTCAGTAATTGAATACTAGGTTGACCACAACTCCAGTGTTGGCTCTACCCGAGGGCCTAGGTGACATTGTTGTGTATTGTCATGCTTCTAAAACTGGTTTGGGTTGTGTTTTGATTCATCATGGTAAAGTGACTACTTAATCCTCTAGACAGCTTAAGATCCATGATAAGAACTACCCAGCTCATGATCTTGAGTTAGCAGTCATGGTTTTTGCATTGAAAATTTGGAGACATTACTTGTATGGTGTACATGTGGATATATTCACCGATCATAAGAGTCTCCAGTATGTGTTCACTCAAAAGGAATTGAATCTACGTCAAATAAGATGGCTTGTGCTTCTTAAGGATTATGATATGAGTGTGCTTTACCATCCGGGTAAGGCAAATGTTATAAAGGATGCACTTAGTAGATTGTCCATGGGTAGTGTATCTTCAGTTGAAGACGGAAAGAAGGAATTGGTTAAGAGGTTCATAGGCTTGCTCGGTTAGAAGTTGGCCTTATGGACTCGACAGAAGGTGGTGTTATTATTCTGAATGATTCTGAATCATCTTTGGTAGTTGAGGTAAAGGTAAAGCAAGACAATGATCCTATTTTGCTTCAGCTAAAGGTTGCAGTCCATCAGTAAAGGGTCGAGGTTTTCTCCCAAGGGGGAGATGGTGTGCTTCATTATCAGGGCCGACTATGTGTGCCAGATGTAGATGGGTTGAGATAGCAGATTCTGACAGCAGATCACAGTTCCAGATATTGTATTCACCTTGGTGCCACCGAGATGTACCATGACCTACGGGAAGTCTATTGGTGGAATAATATGAAGAGGGACATAGCCAATTTTGTGGCTAAGTGTCCCAACTGTCAGCAAGTGAAGGTAGAGCATCAACGACTGGGTGGCATGAATCAGGATATTGACCTTCCTACTTGAAAGGGTGAAACTATCAATATGGACTTCATCACTGGGTTGCCTTGTACTCGAAGGTAACATGATTCCATTTGGGTGATCGTCGATCGGATGACCAATTCATCCCACTTCTTGGCTGTTAAGACTATGGATTTAGCAGATGATTATGCCAAACTCTACATCTATGAGATAGTCCAATTTCATGGTGTTCCATTGTCCATTATTTAGGATAGGGGTACTCAGTTTACCTCCCAGTTTTGGAGTTCATTTCAGAGAGGTCTTGGTAGTCAGGTGAAGCTTAGCACAACTTTTCACCCATAGATGGATGGCCGGGTAGAGCATACTATTCAGACTTTGGAGGATATGTTGAGAGCTTGTGTGATTGATTTCAAAGGTAATTAGGATTATCACTTACCTCTCATCGAGTTTGCCTACAACAACAACTTTTATTCCAGCATCCAGATGGCTCTTTATCTGACACTTTATGGTCAAATGTGTTGGTCTCCTATTGGCTGGTTTAAGGTAGGTGAGGCAATCTTGATTGGTCCAAATTCGGTTCATGAGACTATGGAGGAGGTTCAAATTATTAGGGAAAGGTTGAAGACTGCTCAGAGTCGACATAAGTCATATGTATATGTGAGGATGAGGGAACTAGAATTTGAAGTTAATGATTGGATTTTTCTGAAGGTGTCACCCATGAAGGGTGTGATGAGATTTGAAAAGAAAGGAAAGCTTAGTCCCCATTTTTTTGGTCCTTATCGAATTTTGAGGAGAGTTGGCAGCGTTTCTTATGAGTTGGATTTGCCATCGAATTTAGAAGCGGTTCATCTGGTTTTCCATATTTCCTTGTTGAAAAAGTGTGTTAGTGATCCGACTTTAATTGTTCCTTTAGAGGATATGGGTGTGAAGGATAGTCTCACTTTTGAGGAGGTTCCCATGGAGATCCTTGATCGTCAGATTCGGAGGTTGAGAAACAAAGAAGTCACTTCGGTAAAGGTCCTTTGGAGAAATCAGTTAGTTGAGGGAGATACTTGGGAAGCTGAGGCAGCCATGAAAGATAAATACCCTCATCTCTTTCCTTCTGATTCCGTTTCTGCTTGAGGTAATAGTTTCCTCCTTAATATGTTCCTCCGAACCTACTCCATCAGTTTTCCTCATGATCCTAGCATGTATTCATGTTTTCGAAGTTGATTCAATCATGTTTTAAGTTAAAAAGTTCAGTTTCATGTTTATTCTTCAGTTTTCCTGTTTTGTTGTTGTTAAGTTGGGCTATTATCTCTCTTATTTTCCTTATTTAGTCTTCATTCGAGGATGAATGGTCCTACGGGGGAGATATTATAACACCCCAAAAATCAAACCAGCGTTCTAAGTTAAAAATTCTAAAAAATCCTAAGTTTCCAGGAATCACGGGCCCAAACCATGGACTGTGGTTTGAACCATGACTCGTGAAATGGAACCGTGGTTTAGACTCTGCAGAAACTAGCCTCTGATCTGAGATAATGAGTACACTCTACGGACCGTAGTTTGTTCTACGAACAATAAAGTAGACTCGTGGAACTCAGGTCTGAGATCAGTTCTGTTCCCAGGAACCACGAGTGAACATTACGGACCGTAGTCTTTTCGACGGGTTGTCCTGTTGACTTGTAGTTCCTCTCCTGTAGCCTAAATGCTAAGGTCTAAGATGACAACTGGCTCTACAAATAGTAGTCATTTCTACGGGTCCATCCTGTTGACCGGTAGTTTGGCTTCTGCAGCCTGTGCTTTTGTCCAGGAACTATGAATGGAGACCACGAGCCATGGTTTGGTATACGACTCATGGAATCTATAAGTGGTCCCTGAAAGTCGACTTTTTCCAACTTTTCCTAATTATGTTCTAGGGGTATTTTAGTCATTACCCACCCTTTTAACCCCTAAATGATGTCGTTTTGACTATTTCTAGAAGGGTTTGTACTCCCATTTAGCCTAAATCTTTCATTATCACTCATTCATCTACAAAAATGGAAAAAGAAGTCCTTCAAGCTCCAAGTCTCAAGCTCCAAGTTCAAGTCTCCCTTTCTTTTCAATTTCAAGTGGGTTAGATTTAATCAAGGTATGTGGGTATTCAACAATGGGTTCCTTTCACCCTTGTGCCCAAAACTCCTAATCTCTATTTTTGATTTCATGAACTTCCAAGTTAGGGTTCTTACCCAATTCTTATGGATTTTGCTATAAATTGCCTTCTCATGATTTTATTATGAAATTACTACTAAATTGCATGATTTTGCATGGATTTTCACATATGAACCCCTATTTCAAATTGAAGGCTAATTATGTCAAATTCTATATGCATAAATTGATTCAAGTAAATTGGGTATTTGATAGCACGTTTTCATGAATTTCAAGCAAGTGCATGCCTAGTTCCTATGTTTTATGAAAGTGTATGTTATTATGAAATTGAACTAGTGCCATTCAACTTTTCAAGTTATGAATTATTATGTAAGATAAGACACCCGATGTGCCATCAATGCTCATGAATCATTTTTTAAACCAAGGTTCGTGAGTAGTATGAAGATTCGGGGTATGAACATGTTTATGAACAAGTTTCAACATCTAGATATGTCATATGTATATGAGCCTCATGTTATATATTTTGGGAGTAGTATTTAGAACCGAGCGATGAGGGTTCTAGATAACCTAAGTCCAAAACTACGTTGCCACCGTAGGTTACCCTCTGTGGCTTATGAAAGGATCCTTATGAACATGGTTCTAACCTTAGCCGATTAGGACAACCTTTTTCAGTGTGGGTGCATGACACTAGACTCCATGTAGCTCAGCATGGTTTATGTCGGTTAAGAGAAACCCCACATGATTATTTTCAAGCTATGAAGTTATATGATACTCTATTTTGAATCTTGACTTTTCTTCATGTTTTATGTCTTATATCTTGATAATTTCTTATGCTATCTCCTATTATTAAAGATCTCATCTTAAGAATGTTTTAAGTATGTTTTTATCATGATCATTCATATCTCACATACTTGGTACATCCTATAGTACTGATGCATAGTTTGCGCTGCATCCTCTTGATGATACAAATTCAGGTTCCCTCCCTCAGGCACGTGGCTAGAGACCGCATGCCGTTTCTAGTCAGTGTTAGTGAGTCCTCATTGTTCGAGGGATAGTTATGATTCTAGCTAGTTTTTGGTTATTTACTTGTGTACCTTGAGTTAGCTAGCTTCTTATCCTAGCAACTCCTTATGTCATGTGTAGAGGCTTTTCAGATATATCCAGTATTCGAGTCTCTCTTTTAAAACTATGTTTTGTGTTGACTTATCATTTATGGATTTGGGTTGCCTAATGTTCTATCTATGATTTCTCTATGTTTTTTTATGAATGATTGATTATGCTATGACCAAGGGTTAGTCTAGGGCACTCATTCCCCGAATCCCGTGTTACGTCTAGGGGGTAGCCTCAGTGAGTGACAGGGCCTGTCTAAGGTAATAATGATGGAAACTTTTTACCAAGCACTTGAGAAGATCAACTAATATATAGTAGATATGGTAGTTGGTTGATGATGAGATGAGAGCTCTGCTATCACAGCCATGCAAATGTTGCAAAGTGTGGTTGAACATGTACTACCTTGGAATATAGAGTTTCAAAACTTAATGAGAAAAGTAAAGGAGAGAAAAGTAAAGGAGGCCCAGGAAAAAATGAAAGCTGAGATGGAGTGGTGATGCTTATCCCAATCTGGAGATAATGAAACTTGAAAAAGTTTATATGGAGCCACGACGTTAAAAAAGCGCTAGTTAGGAGGCAACCCAACATTTGTTGTACTTATTTACTTTTTCTTTATTATATCTTTTTATAAAAAAAATTCTAACGATTGTCTTAAGTTTATGGTTTTGTAGGTTTTCGAGGTTGTGGACCATGTAAAGTAAAAACAGGCACTTAAGACAAAGGTTTGAAAAAGGAAAAAAATAGAAAACGAAAAAATTAGTGAAAATACACTAGGGGGACGCCTAGGGTACCACCCTGTCAGACCCGATTTCTCAGTTCATGATGGCACCTACAACCCCCCTGTAGGCAAACCAATCCTCATAGCCCAGAATGGTTAGTAATGGGCTACTATCTAACAAGCATGCAGAAGAACATAAATAAGCGGAAGCAAGGGATAAGTAAAAGAATAAGCAATTGGAACATATATAAAAGAGGTCTAAACCATCCACCATCTGGTATCACAGTATAAGAGCTGCTACATAACCAGAGTACAATAAGGTACAAAAGAGAATATACATTTGTCTCTGAATAGCAAAAGAGTACATAATACAAAAGAGGAGATAAAAGATAAGCTCCGGTCGCCAGAAGCTCACCCTAAGTCTCAGATGATGCAAAAGCATTCTGCACGAGTCTCTACAAATCAATGGCACTGGCCCACACTAGGATCTGCACCAGGAAGATGCAGAGTGTAGTATGAGCACCAATTTCTAAGCAATGGGTACCCAATAGGCATTATTGGCCGACTGAGCGCATATAAGATATAAAAGCAATAAATAGCAGAAAGCCAAGAAAGTAGTCACAGAAGCAACGAATAAGTATACGAAAGCTAGCACAGAAAGAATACTAGGGAAAAGTAATCATGCTCGGCTATCTACTAGAAATATATACATCACAGAATACAGGTGATGGAAAGAGGAACGCACATGGGGTACTTGTAATAACAATATATATAAAAAGGGTTTTAGGAAAATAGGCGGTATACCGGTAACCACAAGTAAAAGAGAAGGAAGGAAAGCAAATAAATGTACTCATGCTTGAAATCCTATTCTACTAACTAAAACATGCCAATAATACAATTCTCAAATAAAAAATAATCAGTAAATAACCCAATCGCGACCATAAAATGAACCAGAAGTATATATAACATAACTGCCAAGTGCAGATCATCGAATAAGAATCCTAATATAGCAATAATATGAACCAGTACTATGATAGGATAGTAATAAGTCTACCTACAGTCCCAATGAGTGCCCATACACTCGAGGAACACATACAAGTAAAGACAAACTCTCCGACATCCCATACTACCAGAGCGTACACTCAGCAAATATCAAACAAGGGTGGAATCATACACAAATGAATGATATGATGCAATAGTATGAAAACCAAGTGTAACTGTAGTACAATATGTACCTCCTCCGGTGCCTATAGGCCCAACAGATAGGATCCATGAAAGGATACACCTGTATACCTCAACTACATTGTATACCCCTCCTCTGGCACACTCAGCATGTAGCCCCTGGTCCGGATCGGCAAAGTCCATGGAGTTCCTCGACCACATAAAAAATCTAAAACTCTACGGATAATCATCCAGAATGTATTCGAATCCAAACCAGTAACTGAAATCTCAAAAATTGATGCTCAGAGTCTATACAAGTCTAAATCAGTGAATCAAGTCTCAAAACCCCATTAAAGGGTGCCCATGATGTACCTGGGTCAAAAATAGTAGTAAAACAAGTCGGATGCTCGGCTCGACCGAGTCTAGTATCATCTCAAATCAATAGAAAACCATGTATAGCACTACGACTCAACAAAGTCTAGTATAAGTATGAAAACGGTGATAAAATCATCATTTACTCTCTCTTAGCCCAAAAAGATCCATGATAGTCAGTTCCAAACCTTTTAGAACCATTTTTATCGAAAGCGGGCCCTCAGGGCCATGCAAGATTTAGAAAATCATTTATAGGAGGCCCGTATCAAGAATAGTAGTAAAACATGTAAAAAACCTCTTTATATGCATGCTAATGGTATGCCCAAACACAACCAGTAGCCCAACAGCTCACAATCAACCTATCGGCCTTGCACAGGCTCCAATCACTCTACAACAAAAATAACCTTCTTTATAATTGCAATATCAATGTTCGGGACTCATGAACATTCCCAAGTAACCCACCTTCTATGGCCCAGAGTAAAATACAAGGCCATACAGGACCACAAGGGTAATACTACCAACTACAACAAATACTACAATGATACAAATGAAATAAGACGGGAAGAAATGAAGCGAACAAGGTCTGGGGTACAAAGCTAATAAACCCAACCCAAGGATGCTAATTAGTACAATTACAGCCTATCTACGCAAAGTCTAATATAGAGAAGACTGTAACCTACCTGTCATCCAACGACAAGTTGCTAGAACGACAATGTCCAACCCCGAGTTGCTCTAAGAAGCTCCGAAAAGTAGTCAAACTATCATAAACACAATCTTTGCATTTAAATGAGCCTAACAGTACCCATAATGCTAAAAGTATAGCTGCGTCAAAATTAGGGTAAAAAATGGGCTTGTGGACCCCACAACCCGAAGCCAAAAATAAAAGAGCGCATAACGATCACCACACTCTCATGAGTGCATGCTCAGAATATTAACATAATTCGGCTATGGAAATGGCTCAAAATAGCCCACAATCTAGAAGGTTAAAGAAGGAATTAGGAAAATATTTGAAGAACAATTTAACGGAATTAACAAGGAACTTACCGAATTAGAGACAAGAAAATGATCACGGAACAAAGAATTTCCACCCAAACGCCAGGAATTAAAGTTATGCAGAGAATTGAGAAGCTTGAGCTATATTTTAATGGAGGAGGTCAGTTTTGGACTGATGAAAATGAAGGAGGGGGTATATATATTGCCCAGGGATCCTTCTTCGCGATTGCAAAAGGACCTTATGCGGTCGCAAAAACCACGCTAGCTAGACCATCGCAATTGTGAGGACTAGCCATATGGTTGCAAAGAACATCGGGGGAGGGACTACATCACAGTCGCAATGTGGGATCTCACGATCGCGTAGAGCAAAAGAAGATGGGCCCACAGGCCCTTAATCATGATCGCATTAAGGGACATTCATGATTGCGATAATCAATGAGGCAGACCATCGCGATCGTAATGGCTTTCCTCGCTGTTGCAATTAAGGCTCGAGGCCTTCACCTGCAACAGTAACCACCAGAAAACTTAAAAGGAAATTTTTTCTAGATAGTCCCACAGGACTCATCCGGGACTTCACGCACACAAACGATCTATGCACTGCACCAGAAACGATATTCAAAACTCAACGGAATTCATGAAATTCCCAATGGAGGTCAATTTAATAAAAAGAGGGCCCTACGAACAAGATCAACCTAAAGCCAAAACAAAACTCAACACCCCAAAATGAGTCTGGAAGCCTCAGGACCCGAACCAAAGGTCCCTCTTGCCCAAAGTTGACATTCTGGATCTAACAGCGCTAATGGAAATCCCATTCGAGGCCGTCTTCTCTGAATGTTGAACAAAGTCAAATTTCCTAGTTCAACTAGCTAGAAAACACAAAAAGTAGCACAAAACAAAATCAAAAGCTCCCAGACCTCGACTAAGGGTCCTTCTAGACCAAAATCCATGCTTTGGAGCTAATGGAACTGTTGAAATTCAATGTCGAGCATTTTTACTACGAATGTTGACCAAAGCAATGATATTCTAAGTTTAAGCTCTAAAACAAGGTAGCGGCCATAAAGACCAATCGAATGGCTAGAGCAGTGAATTGTGACCCACCGGTCCTAGCAAACCATAAATAACTTAGGGCCGCTACAGGCAAGCTCTAATAGTACAAGGAAAGAATAAATGCGAGGATGACCGGAAGGGTCATTACATCATCCACTACTAAAAAGGACTTTCATCCTCGAAAGTCAAGAAAAAGGGAGTACCTGAATGCTCAAAAAGTTGCGGATACTGAGCCCAAATATCTCTATCGGTCTCCTAGGTAGCCTCCTCAATCTGTTGATGACTCCACAAAACTTTAACTACCAAAATCTCTCGAGACCTCAATATATTGACATCTCTAGCTAGAATAGCAACCGGCTCCTTAAAAAAAGCCAAACTCTCATTAACTAAACCGAATCCCACTGCAACACGTGAGACTCATCTGGAACATACCACCACAACATCAATACATGAAAGACTGGGTGCTTAGATAAAAACATAAGAGGCAAGGCTAACTGATAGGCAACACCACCAACTCTCTGAAGAATCTCAAACGGTATGATATACCTGGGGCTAAGCTTATCCCGCTTACCAAATCTCATCACGCCCTTCATGAGAGAAGAACATAGAAACACCAAGTCATCACCATTGAACTCCAAGGCACAAAGTCTACAATCAGCGTAGCTCTTCTACCTACTATGGGCTACCTTAAGCCTATCCTGGATCATCCTAACTCTGTCTAAAGAATCATGAAGCAAGTCTGTACTCTATGGCCTAGACTTCAAGCCATCAAACCAACCCACCGATGATCTGCAATATCTATAATATAATGCCTCAAAAGGTGCCATGCCAATGCTCGAATGATAACTTCTATTATAAGCTAAAAATCGGCGAAAGGCACAAACTAATCCTAAGAACATCTGAAGTCAAGCACACAAGCCCCTACATGTCCACCAAGTCCTTGATAGTCCTCTCGAACTGGCCATTTGTCTGAAGGTGAAATTGCAGTGCTAAGATGAACGTCTATACCCAAGTCTCACTAAATAGACCTCCAAAACTGAGCTGTGAACTGAGTGTTGCGGTCTGAAATGATAGAAGTTGGGACCCCATGCAAATGAAAAATCTCTCTAAGGTAAATCTGATCCAACCTCTCTGCACTGTAAGTAGAATGGACCGACAAGAAGTGCAAGACTTGGTCAGCCTATCAACAATCACCTAAATGGAGTCAAACCCTCGAGAAGTGCATGAAAATTGAACATTGAAGTCCATAGTAAGCACTTCCCACTTCAACTCAGGAATGGGAAGTCGCTGCATCAATCCACCAGATCTCATGTGCTCGAACTTAACCTGCTGACAAATCAAGCACCGAGATATAAACTCCACTATGTCTCACTTCACACTGTTCCACTAGTAAAGCTACCTCAAATCTCTATACATCTTGGCTTCACCAGGATGGATGGAATATCTAGAACAATGCACTTCATGGAGAATCAACTGAATAAAATCCCCAACTCTCAGAACACAAAGGTGACTATCAAACCTCAGAACACCATCTGAATCTACAGAAGTCTAGCGGGCCTCACCTTGAACAACTTGATCACGAAGGTCACACAATCTCTAATCCTCAAGCCAACAGCTCTGAATCTGATCAACCAAGGTAGATTGAACCTTAATACTGGCAAGAACTTTGCTAGGATCTAATAAGTCAATCCTAACCAAATGGTTAGCCAAGGATTGGATGTCCAAGGCCAACGGCCACTGTGAAACTGAAAGTGAAGCTAGGCTACCTATACTCATCGTCTTCCAACTCAAGGCATCCGCTACCATATTTGCCTTCCCGGATGATACAGAATAGTGAAGTCATAGTCCTTCAGTAACTCGATCCATCTCCTCTGCCTAGAGTTCAGCTCTTGCTGACTCTTGATGTACTAAAGACTATGGTAATTGGTAAAGATCTCACAATAAACCCCATATAGGTAATACCTCCAAATCTTAAGCGTGAAGATTACCGCTACCAATCCATGTCATGAGTGGGGTAGTTGTACTCATGAACCTTTAACTGTCTTGATGCATAAGCTATCACACGACCCTGATGCATCAATACACAATGAAGACCAACCCCTGAAGCATCATAATACACTGAGAATCTCTGATCCTCAACTGGTAAAGTCAACACTGGAGCAGAAGTCACTAAGGCCTTAAGCCTCTGAAAGCTATCCTCGCACTGATCCGGCCACTAAAATGGGACAACCTTTGTATTCATCCTAGTCAAAGGTGCTGCTATGGAAGAAAACCCCTCGATAAACCACATATAGTACTTTGCTAACCTAATAAAGTTGCCAACCTCGGTAGATGTAGTAGCTCTTGGCCAATCATGAATGGCTGAAATCTTTCCCGGGTCCACTCTAATCCCATCCTTAGACACTACGTGTCCTAGGAATGCTACTGACTCAAGTCAAAACTCTCACTTTGAGAACTTGGCATAAAGTAGATGATATCTCAAATTCTGAAGTACAGTCCTCAAGTGCTGCTCATAATCATCTCTACTCCACAAGTATATCAAAATGTCATCGATGAAGACTATTATGAATGAATCCAAATACAGCTGGAGCACCCTGTGCATCAAGTCCATAAAAGTTGTGGGGGCTTTAGTCAACCCAAAAGACATCACCAGGAACTCATAGTTGCCATAACGTATCCTGAATGCTATCTTAGGGATGTCCTCTGCCCTAATCCTTAACTGGTGGTAGCCTAACCTAAAATCTATCTTCAAAAACATGTCAAAACCCTGAAGCTGATCAAACAAGTCATCTATGCACGACATCGGATACCTATTCTTCATAGTCACCTTATTCAGCTACCTATAAGCAATACATATCCGCATCGATTCATCTTTCTTTTGCACAAATAGAACTGGAGCACCACAAGGTGATACACTCAGTCTAATAAAACCCTTAGCTAACAAGTCCTTGAGATTATCCTTAAGCTCCCTCAACTCAGCTGGAGCCATATGGTATGGAATGATAGAAATGGTCCTGGTACTCAGCTCTAACTCGATAGCAAAATCAATAGCTCTCTCAGGTGGAAGGCCCGACAAGTTGGTCAAAAACATATCTAGGAAATCTTAAACCACAGGGACCGACTCAGGAGAAGAAGTGTCAGTTCTAGCATCTTGGATATATGTTAGATAATCCAAACATCCGCGAGAAATCAATTTCCTAGCATAAAGACAAGAAATGAACCCTGATAGTGTGCGGATAACAAAACCCTACCACACCATTGGGGATACACCGGGCATGGCTATGTTAATGGTTTTGGCATAGCAATCCAAAACCTCTCGATGAGGTGATAACCACTCCATGCCAAGAATCACATCAAAATCTAACATGTCTAAAATCATCAAATAACCCCAAGTCTCCAAATCACCAACAACAATCATTCAGGATCTGACAACATGATCAACTACTAAAGAATCTCCTACTAGGTAAAAATAGATACATGCATAGATAACAACTTACTAGCCAACCCCAAACAAGGCACATAGTAGGAAGAAACATATGAACATGTGGATCAATGATCAAATAAAGGCAAATCTAACTGGCAGCATACAAAAATTGTACATATGATCACCATATCTGAGGCCTCTGCCTCAAGTCTCCTAAGGACTGCATAAAACTAACGATGACCTCCACCTGACCGACCACCATCACTACCACCTGTATTGCCATGCTGGGCACCACCTCTACCCTGAACACCACCTACTCTAGCTAGTGGCTGCACTACTTGAATTGTCTGAGTTGGCTGAGCGACTGGTTGAACTGTACCCCGCTGGGTGCAATCTCTTGCATAGTGACCGACAACTCTGCACTTATAACAAGGCCCTAACGGCCCTCCCTGTCAGGATGAACTATCTGCACCAGTGTGGCCACCACAGCCTGATGCCCCAAAAGTTATACCCCTCAAAGTCTGATCATAGTAACCGTGCTGACTACTCTGACCTAAACTGAGACTCACTGGAAGCCTAAATGATGTCTAAACTGGCCGATTGGACTGACCTTGATGATGTTGTGGCTAATAACCTCATCCCCACTGGCTTAAACCTCTACCACTATGACAGAAACAACTATAGCTGCTCTAATGATGTGGTCTATTTTCCCTAGCCCCCGGATCATGATGGTGCAAATCCTCCATAGTAAGAACATGATCTGCTATAGGCTGGAAGGATCGCCTGCTGGAAAATAATACCTCAGCCATCTGTATAAACTCTAATCTCAATCTCCAAACAAATGTACGAACCCTGTCTTGCTCAGTAGGGATAATCATGGCCTCAAATGGAGAAAGAAGGTGGAAGCAAGTCTCATACTCAGATATGGTCATAGATCCCTGCACAAGTCTTGTGAACTGCTCCCAATGATGCTCTCTATTGCTCTGTGGAAATAACTTGTCCATAAAGGACTTATAGAACTCTTTCCAAGATAACAGAAGTGATAAAGATGGTCTGCAAGCTTTTTGTACCCTCCACCATAGCTTAGTTGGGCCCTCCAACTCATAAGTAGTGTATCCAACCCCGTGAGTATCCAATAAACCCAAATGGTGTAGAATCTACTCGAAAGTAGTAATAAAATCATGCAGATCCTGACAGGGAGTACCAACAAACCTCGGTGGTGCCAATATCAGAAATCTACCTAAAGCCTTATGCTTTATCTCTGTCATAACTAGGTGAGGAGCAAGAGGCTGTGCAACAGAAGGTACCGGAAGGACCTCAGCACGTGGAGCCGTAGCAGTAGTCTGCACTCCTAAACTTTGTACACCCAGGGCTGCCCCCTGAGCAGATGTTTGTGCTACCCTAGAAGGATGACCCTCAATCATACCCAGCAACATAAGAGGTAAACCCCGAATATTTGATGAAGGAGATGGGGCTGAAGGTTGTACAAAAGCTAGTGCTAGCACTAGTGGTACCTGGGTAGTCCCCAGGTCCACATGTTGCTGCTCAGGGACTAACTCGGGCTCAATCTCAACCCTAGAAGCTCTAGCTGGTGCCACTGGTCGAGCATGACCCCGACCTCTACCTCTGCAACTACCCCCACCCCTAGCAGGAGTCGGGTATGCTAGGTCAAAGGCTCACCCTAGCTCACTGGCAAAGATCTCATACCATCCATCTATAGAAGAGTGAAGTAAAACAAGTGAGTTTCCAGGAAACCATCTAGGATAGGACACATGATATAAAAGCAAGAAAAGAGTCATGTTTCTTAATATGCCACTATAGCCTCCTAAAGATTGAGTATGGATGTCTCCGCTCTGATCTGTAGGACTCTACTAGACATTGACTCTTATACCGATGACACTGGTGAACCTAGGATCTGATACCAAGCTATCACAACTTAATTTCTCAGGTCATGATGACACCTACAATCCCCCTGCAGGCGAACCAATCCGTAGCCTAGAATGGTTAGTTATGGGCTACTATCTAACAAGCATGTAGAAGAATGATAAATACACAGAAGCAAGAGATAAGTAAAGGAATAAGCAACTGGAATAGATATGAAAGAAGGCTAAGCCATCCCATGATCTGGTAACATAGTATAAGAGCCTCTACTACATAACCAGAGTATAATAAGGTACAAAAGATAATATACATTTGTCTCAGAATAGCAAAATAGTACATAATATAGAAGAGGAGATAAAAGCTAAGCTCTTATCGCTAAGAGCTCACCCTCAGTCTTGGATGACCCAAAAGCGCTCCACACGAGTCTCCACTAATCAACAGCACTGGGCCATACTAGGATCTACACCAGGAAGATGTAGAGTGTAGTATGAGAACTAATTGCTAAGCAACGGGTACCTAGTAGGCATCATAGGCCGACTGAGCACATATAAGATATAAAAACAATAAATAGCAGAAAGCTAAGAAAGTAGTCACAAAACCAACGAATAAGTATAGAGAAGCTAGCACAGAAAGAATACAAGGGAAAAATAATCATTCTTGGCTAGCTACTAGAAATATATATATCTCAGATTACAAGTGAAGGAAAGAGGAACACACCTAGGGACCTTGCAATAACAATATATATAAAGAGGGTTTTAGGAAAGAGGCAGTATTTTGGTAACCTCAAGTAAAAGGAAAGGAAGGAAAGCAAATAAATGTACTCATGCTTGAAACCCTATTCTTTAACTAAAACATGCCGATAATACAACTCTCTAATCAGGAATAATTAGTCAATAACCCAATTGCGACCATAAAGTCAACTAGAAGTATATATAACACAACTCCTAAGTGCAGATCATCAAATAAGAACCCCAATGTAACCATAATAAGAACCAGTACTATGATAGGATAGTAGTAAGTCTACCTATAGTTCCAACGGGTGCCCATACACCCGAGGAACACATACAAGTAAAGATAAACCCTTCAGCATCCCATACTACCAGAGCGTACACTCTGCAAATTACAAACAAGGGTGGAATCGTACACAAATGAATGATATGATGCAATAGTAAAAAACTAAGTGTAACCATAGTACTGTATGTACCTCCTCTGGCGCCTATAGGCCCAGCAGGTAGGATCTATAGAAGGATGCACCCGTATACCTCAACTACACCATATACCCCTCCTCTGACACACTCAACACGTAGCCTCTGGTTCGGATCAGCAAGGTCAATGGAGGTCCTCGACCATATACAAAATCTCATAATCTCAGGATAATCATCCAGTGTATTGAGATCTAAACCAGTAATCAAAATCTCAAAAATGGGCTCCCAGAGTCTATCCAGGTCTAAATCAGTGAATTAAGTTTCAAAACCCCCCATTAAAGGGTGCCCAGGATGTACTTGGGTCTAAAACAGTAGTAAAACAAGTCTGATGCTCAGCTCAATCGAGTCTAGTATTATCTCAAATCAGTAGAAAACCATGTCTAGCACTACGGTCAGCCGAGTCTAGTATAAGTATAAAAATGGTGATAAAATCATCATTGACTCTCTCTTACCCCAAGAAGATCCATGAAAATCAGTTCTAAACCTTTATAACCATTTTTTTATCGAAAGTGGGCCCTCGGGGCCATTAAAGATTAAAAAAATCATTTATAGTAGGCCTGCAGCCAGAACAGTAGTAGAACATGCAGAAAGCCTCTTTATATGCATGCTAATGGTATGCCCAAACACAAAAAGTAGCCTAATGTCTCACAATCAACCTGTCGACCCTCACAGGCTCCAATTGCTCAATAACATGTATAACCAACTTTATAATCAAAATATCAATGTCCAAGACTCACGAACATTCCCAAGTAACCCACCTTCTATGGTCCAGGGAAAAATACAAGGCCACACAGGACCACAAGGATAATACTTCAAACTACAATGAATGTAGCAATGATAAGACTGAAATAATATGGACAAAAATGAAGCGGACAAGGTCTGGGGTACAAAGCTAATAAAACCAACCCAAGGATGCTAATTAGTACAATTATAGCTATATACACAAAGTCTAAAATAGAGAAGATTGTAACCTACCTGTCGTCCGATGACAAGCTGATAGGACGATGATGTCCAAGCCTAAGATGATTTGAGAAGCTTCGAACAATAGTCAAACTATCATAAACACAATCTATGCACTAAAATTAGTCTAACGGTTTTGAAATTTGGGTCCCAAGTAGGCTCATTGGCCCAGAAACCCAAAGCTAGAAATAAAAGAGCCCAAAATGATCACCACACTCTCATGAGTGCATGCTCAGAATATTAGCAGAATCCGGCCATGGAAATGGCTCAAAACAGCCCACAAGCTAAAAGTTTAAAGAAGGAATTAGGAAAAGAATTGAAGAACAATTTAACGGAATTAACAAGGAACTTACTGAACCGGAGACAACAAAATGATCATGAAACCAAGAATTTCCACTGAAACACTAGGAATTGAAGCTATGCAGAGAATTGAGAAGCTTGAGCTGTATTTTAATAGATGAGGTCTTTTTTGGCGAAAATGAAGAAGGGGGTATATATACTGCCCAGAGGTCCTTCTTTCCAATTAAAAAAGGACCCCATGCGATAACAAGGACCACACTAGCTAGACCATCGTGATCGCGAGGACTAGCCACACAGTTGTGAAGAATGCCTGGGGAGGGACTTCATCACGGTCGTGAGGAAGGATCTCGAGAATGCATAGAGCAAAGGGAGTTGGGTCCATAGGCCATTTAATGCGATCACGTGAAGGGACCTTCATGGTATCAATGACCAATGAGGCAAACTATCATGATCGTGATGGATTTCTTCACAGTCGCAATTTAGGCCTGAGTCCTGCACCTGCAACAATAACCAATAGAAAACTTAAGGGGAAAAAGTCTTTGGATGAGCCCACAGGACTCATCTAGGACTCTGCACGCATAAAAGAACTATGCTACCACACCAGAAACAACATTTTAGACTCAATGAAATTGACAAAATTTCAAACGGAAGTCGATTTATTTAAAAGTGGGCCACACACCCAAAACCAACCTAAAGTCAAAACAAAACTTGATACCCCAAAATAAGTTTGGAATCCTCAAGACCCAAACCAAAGGTCCCTCAAGCCCAAAGTCAATATTCTGGAACTAACAACACTGACAAAAATCCTATCCAAGGCTGTCTTCTCTGAATGTTGATCAAAGTCAAACTTTCAAGTTAAAGTGGCTAAAAAATACAAAAAGCAACATAAAACGAAATCGAAAGACCCCACACCCTGACAAAGGGTCAATTTAGACCAAAATCCATGCTTCAGAGCTAATGAAACTGTTGGAATTCAATTTCAAGCATGTTTACTGAGAATGTTGACCAAAGTCAATGATATTTTAAGTTTAAGCTCTAAAATAAGCAAGCGGCCATAAAGACCAACCAAACGGCCAGGGCAGTAAACCAACGGTCCCAGCAAGCCATAAGTTACTTGGGGCCGCTACAGGCAAGTTCTAACACTACAAGATAGCATAATCGCGGGAATGACAGGAAGGGTCATTACATACCCAAGGACCCTCTGTAGTGTATATCACCCAAAAATAATTTATCTGGTTTGTTTGAAAAAAATTAAAATAAATAATAATTAATAAATAAATAAACAAAAATTAAAAAAATATCTAGTATAAAGCCACTAGATTCTCCTTAGTTTTGTCTACTATTGTACTTCAAATATTTCTCTCTCTAACTTTAGCTAAAGACTTCATTCCTTCAAGCTTTCTTCTCCAAGAATCAATTTTCAAGGTTTATATTCTTATGCTTTCTTTTGTTAATTTATATTTTTATCATTAGTTATTAGTTTTTAGTTTTATTTGTTTAATTTTCTATTTTTAAATTGTAATTTTGTAGACTCATGAAAGGTGAAATTACATACTTGGATTCTCCAACTTGTGAATCATGCTAAATAATTGTATGGGGAATGTAATTTATTGATTGATAGTGAATATATGATTGCTAGAATGGTTGTTTGTTGCTAATATGAAATTTGGAGGTTAATTATGATGATAGATTCTATGTAACAAGACCTTAAAGATTTATGCACACTAAACGTTTGATAAAATGGTTAAAATAGAGTTTATGAGAATATGTCAAAACTCTAAGTGTGGGATGACTCTAAACCTCACTTGGACCTTATATTTTCTATACCCACCATGAAATTTTGTACACCATGCTCTTATTTGGATATATGTCACTAACTATAATGCTAGGCTACTTGTAAAAATTCACTTGAGTTTATGAGAAAACTAGCAACTTTTAGTACTTTTTATATTATTTTCTAGCTTTAGGATAGAGCACAATTTTCTTGTAATATTTATGTTGTATGTTATATACTTAGTTTTTAATTTTCTTTTGAAGGTACTGTCACGCCCCAAACCATGGGAGGCATGACCGACACCCGGAGCCCCAAAAGGCCGAGGGTGTCAAAATAGAGTGTATCTCTATTGAACTTGCTGAGGGTCTGAGACCGACAAGGTCTCTAAGAATAGCAATTTGAAAAACTAAAAGCTCAAGAGTAGTTAAGCAACTCAAGGCCGACAAGGCTATTATCATAGTAGATAGCTAATAACAAGGCCGACAAGGCCATACCCAACACTGATATACATATACACGTCTACAAGCCTCTAGGAGTAAGTAAAATATCTCATATCCAGGACAGGGCCCTGGACTACCCATAAGTTGTACATATACATAACCTGGCCAAAATATAAGCTAGACCTCTGACTCGTCAGCTCCAGGAAGAATGGAGCTTACCAAAATGGCTGAACTTTGCAACTCCTACTGAAGAGATCTGTCTGGATATCTGTCTGGACCTGCAGGCATGTATGCAGCGCCCCCAGGCAATGGGGACGTCAGTACGACAATAATGTACTGGCATGTAAGGTAGAAACATAAAAGCAAGTCGCAAGTAGTAAATCCGAACAAGATATAATATGAAACTTGTAAACTGTAATTGGTAAGACTCGTTAAGCTCTTTCTCTTTTATTCTTTTTAGAATACAACACATGCATTAACTCATGCTGCAACTCACTCTTTATAACCCACACTGAACCACAATAGCGCCTCGGCGCACCCTATATTTAATAGCCTCAATATGGCAGTAGCGCCTCGGCGCACACTATGTATATAATGGCCTCAATATGGCAGTAGCACCTCGGTGCACACTATGTGTATAATGGCCTCAATATGGCAGTAGCACCTCGGTGCACACTATGTATATAATAGCCTCAATATGGCAGTAGCACCTCGGTGCACACTAACACGCAAACCATGCATAATAAGTGTATTACTAGATTGACCTTCCAAGCTATTCTTGTTATTTATGAAGGTTCATTTAGATAACTTCTTTACCATTGGCTTACTAGGTGTTGGACTCAACATACAAAACACATATAAATGGGGATTTGACTTTCTAACTTTCCTTGTATACTTTCTAAAGCTTGATTAGAGATCACAATACAAAGAAGAAACTTGACAAAAGGATAACTTACGTTTCGTGCAAAAAGAATCAGATTTTTATAAGAAGGCGACTTGAATCACCATAATGTATAAATTAGTTCCTTAAGACTTGTTGAGTTACCAAATCAGCTCTCTTACAACAAAATACTCAAATTCCTTCTTTCAGAGATTTAGAGTTCTATTTCTAGATTCATGCCGATAAGGAATAAAGAAGCCTTAACATACCTCGTTCCTTCCGAAGATTGCGCTTACCACAACTTGGACTTTCCCTTATTAAGTTAATCTACAACACAAGGGTATAATGAAGCTAGTATTAGCTCTTAAACCTGCTGCAACATTCCCAAAATAGTAGCTAAACATTTCCCGGGCAGATTTACGTATTTTGCATTAATTAAAGGTGTATCGTCACACCTTTCTCCCCTATCCAATACACATCACACACACACCAACCTACTGCCTCCAATAATACAAAACACATCAAACATCCCCTACACAACTCACCATGCCGAAATACAATAGCAACACATTGAACCCACGGCTTCCGATCATCGTCCCGTGAGTTCTTAACAACAATTCAACAACAACTGTCCATCCGAACTTCAATCCAAAAATATTATTATGGGCAGAGTACTTACCACACTTGAAGGTGTGTTTTTATCCTCTTTTTATTGATGCTTTAAAAGCTTAAGTACCCCTACACATACACCAACAAGAGAAGAAGAAATTTCTTAATTGTTACACAATTTCTATGTGTTAAATCATAAGAAAGGGGCTGCCATAGTTCATCTCTTTCTTACCATAGGATATCCTAGCTATATGTAGTATATTAATACCAAGATAACAAGTTGATTAACTCACCTTAAGCTTGAATTAATCTTGGTCTTCTTAGAACCCTAAAGGGAGAGAAGGGCTGCCAAAAGGAAATGAGATAAGAGAGAATTTTTCAGCTTTTTGTGATCAACATTGATCAGCAAATGGCCTGTATAAAGGGACCTTTTTGGCCGACTTTTTTTGAGTATATTTGGGCCAAAATGGGTCAAGAAACTTGGGCCAAAATTACCCTTTGCTTGGGCCTCAAAAGGGTTAAGTTTTGGGGCTGATTTTGGGCTTCTCTTGGTCAAAATGTGGTCAATATTGGTGGCTCCCTTTTGTAGTTGTTTGGGCCAGATTTGGTTGTGCTTTGATGGGCCAACTTTAAGCTTCATTTGGGCTACCATTAGGTCTAATAATCCATGGTGTTGCTGCCCGTAATCGGCCCTCGGAACTTAGTTCATTAGCGTAGGTAGGTGATGCACCTACTTGTCACCTAAGAGCTTAGATAAGTCGAGCAAGTACCTCACTTGTTTTATCTCATTTTCAAAACCCTCCTCCTTATAACTTAACTTAACACTTATATACATTTGACCATTTCAAATTCTAGGCCAAAGTACCCCTTCACAATCTCGAGCTCAAATACCTTCGTCGATATTTACTTAGTCAAATAGGTTTTGAAAGGTACGGGGTGTTATATCCTTCCCCCCTTAGAATCATTCGTCCTCGAATGAGGGTAATGCATATAGAGCTCTAGTCCCTTAGGATTTTTTGAAATTTCGACAGAGTTTCCTTTATAATTGGGACTATCCAAAAACCTGAAACTCAGCAAAAGTCCAGCACGATGCCTCACAGGGCGATACAACTATATATAATTAAATGTAATCATTTTCACATGTTCAAACCTGATCATATTTGCATAGTAGGAAGAGTATCAAGAATATAAGAATATGACTTACCTCTGTACTATCTTCAAGTCATAAATAACTGGGGATGTTTTTTCCTCATTTCTTTCTCGGCTTCCCACGTCATTTCCTCAATATTATTATTTCTCCACAACACCTTTACTGAGGCTACTTCTTTGGTTCTGAGCTTCCTAACTTGACGATCTAGGATATAAATTGGTACTTCCTTATAGGATAAGTCTTCAGAAAGTTGAACATCTTTAATAGGCATAATACGTGAAGGATCTCCTATGCACCTTCATATCATCGATACATGAAATACAGGATGGACTGTCTCCAATTCTGTGGGTAAATCTAGCTCATATGCCACTTTTCCTACCCTCCGAATGATCCTGTATGGTCCAATATATCTTGGACTAAGCTTTCCCTTTTTACCAAATCGCATAACGCCTTTCATGGGCGAAACCTTTTGGAAAACCCAATCACTAATATTAAATTCCAAATCTCGACGTCGCACATCTGCATATGATTTCTGCCTACTCTGGGCTGTTAGTAATCTTTCTCGGATTAGCTTCACCTTCTCCATTGCCTGATTAACTAGGTCTGGCCCTAATAATCCTGCTTCTCCAATTTCAAACCATCCCATTGGTGATCTACACTTTCGCCCGTATAAAGCCTCATAAGGAGCCATTTGAATGCTTGCATGGAAGCTATTATTATAAGCAAACTCAATTAGTGGCAAATGGTCATCCAAACTCCCTTTAAAATCTAGTACACAAGCTCGTAGCATATCTTCGAGTGTTTGAATAGTGCGTTCAGCTTGTCCATCTGTCTGTGGATGAAAAGCTGTACTAAGACTTATTTGAGTACCTAAGCCTCTCTGGAAAGACCTCCAGAAATTTGATGTAAACTGAGCACCCCTATCTGAAATGATGGAAATTGGGACACCATGAAGTCGAACTATTTCACCAATATACAACTTGGCATAATCTTCAGCAGTATAAGTTGTCCTAACTGGCAAAAAGTGAGCTGATTTTGTAAGTCTATCTACAATCACCCATATGGAATCATACTTCCGATAAGTACGGGGTAAGCCTGTAATAAAGTCCATGTTGATCACCTCCCATTGCCAGGTAGGTATCACTATACTTTGAGTTAGACCTCCGGGTCTCTGGTGTTCAATTTTTACCTGTTGACAATTCGGGCATTGGGCTACAAACTCTGCAATATTTCTCTTCATATTATTCAACCAATAAATTTGTCGAAGATCATGATACATCTTCGTCGCTCCTGGATGGATCGAATAGCGGGAATAGTGAACTTCTGCCAAAATTTTCTCCCGAAGCTCCCCGACGTTAGGTACACATAGACGACCTTGATATCTCAGAACCCCATCCTCCTTAAGCTCTATTAGTGGTTGCTTCTGTTGTGGAATTTCCTCCCTCAATCTTACTAATTCTGGATCATTATATTGTCTTTCCTTTACCTCTGTCATAAGTGAGGATTCCGCTGTGCTTTGAATAACAACTCCCCCATTACCTTAGTCTAGTAGTCGAACCTGCAAATTAGCTAACTGATGTAGTTCTCTTGTCATCTCAATCTTTCTATTTTCCACGTGGCTCAAGCTTCCCATGGATTTGTGGCTAAGTGCATCGGCCACTACATTGGCCTTCCCTGGATGGTACAAAATATCTACGTCATAATCCTTTAGTAACTCTAGCCACCTTCTTTGCCTTAGGTTTAAATCCTTCTGTTTGAATAAATACTGTAGACTTTTGTGGTCCGAAAACACGTCTACATGGACTCCAAACAAGTAATGGCGCCAAATTTTCAAGACAAATATAACTGCTGCCAATTCAAGATCGTGAGTAGGGTAATTTTCTTCGTGCTTTCTTAGTTGTCTCGAGGCATAGGCAATAACTTTACCATGTTGCATTAAAACGCAACCTAACCCAATCCTTGAAGCATCACAATAAACAACATAACCTTCTGTGCCCTCTGGCAGAGTTAAGACAGGTGCTGAAGTAAGCCTGTCCTTCAACTCCTGAAAACTCTGCTCACATGCATCAGACCCCTGGAACTTGGCAGCTTTATGAGTCAACTTTGTCAATGGTGCAGATATAGAAGAAAACCCTTCTACAAACCTTCGGTAATAACCTGCTAAGCCTAAAAAACTACGGATCTCTGTAGCATTCAAGGGCCTCGGCCAATTCTTTACTGCTTCAATCTTTTGGCCGTCAACTCTAATACCTTCGTCTGTAATTATATGGCCAAGAAAAGCCACTGAAGTCAACCAAACTCACATTTGGAGAACTTCGCATATAATTTATGATTCTGAAGTGTTTGCAATACTGCACGTAAATGATCAGCATGTTCGGCTTTGGACCGCGAGTAAATCAGGATATCGTCAATAAATACGATCACGAATACATCTAGGAATGGCTTGAATACCCGATTCATTAGGTCCATAAAAGCTGCTGGGGCATTAGTAAGCCCACAAGACATTACTAGAAATTCAAAGTGGCCATACCTTGTCCTAAAGGCTGTTTTTGGAACATCTACCCCTTTAACACGTAACTGGTGATACCCCGACCGCAAGTCAATCTTTGAAAAACATTTGGCGCCTTGCAACTGATCAAAAAGGTCATCAATCCTTGGAAGCGGATACTTATTCTTGATTGTAGCTTTGTTCAGTTGTCGGTAATCGATACACATTCTCAAGGACCCATCCTTCTTACGAACAAACAAACCTGGTGCGCCCCATGGCGATGTACTAGGCCTAATGAAACCTTTTTCGAGTAGATCCTTTAATTGTTCCTTTAACTCTCTTAATTCTGCAGGAGCCATCCTGTAAGGGGGAATTGATATTGGCTGAG
>QJPP01003778.1:0-190043 GCA_003996215.1 Jaltomata sinuosa
AACCTAAAGCTCTGATACCAAGTTGTCACGACCCAATTTCTCGGTCATGATGGCACTTACAACCCCCGGTAGGTGAACCAATCCCCGTAGCCCAGAACAGTTAGTAATGGGCTACTATCTAGCAAATAAGGGAACAAGACGAATAAAATAGATAACAGGAGTATATACATATACATATGCGTAAATTAACTCAACCCCAAGACCTGGTATCATAGTACAGAGCCCAACTACACACATGGAGTGTAAATAAACCAAAAGAATATATACAGATGTCTCTGAATGGTAATAGAGTACATGAAGCAAAAGATAAACTAAAGCTAAGCTCCGATCGCCAAGAGCTCACCCTCAGTCTGAAGTAGTCCCCAGCAGATCTCCAAGCACGAATCACAGCGATCTAACGGCGATGGCCCACGCTAGATCTGCACCCAAAGATGCAAGGGGTAGGGGTGAGCACCAAATGCGAAGCATACGGGTACCCAGTAGGTATCATAGGGCCGGACTGGGCACATATAATATAAACAAGAGCATAGATAGACAGAATAGAAACAAGTAGTCACAGAAATCAACGAAAGGTACACAGGAACTAGCCCAGAGGGAAACCAACAGAACCACATATGAGGCTAGTAAGCAGAATATACACACCAAAGGCACAGGTGAAAGTAAGAACAACGCACCTGGGGTCCTTGCAATAACAGTGTATATAAATAAGTTTACGAAATGGACGGTATACCGGTAACCTCAAGTGTAAGAAGAAGAGAGAAAGAGTAATAATAGGCATGCTCAGAGACATGAATCAAACTCAACTAATCATACCAATCTCATACTTATCCATAATAAAGAACAGTTCTGTAAGTAAATAGCAAAAGTCTACCTATAGTCCCCCGGCCGCCCATACAACCGAGGAACACAAACCAGTGAAAACAAACCCTCCGGCATCCCATACTACCGGAGCGTACAATCAGCAAACAGCAAACAAGGGTGGAACCTCGAACCATGAATGATATGATGCATGAAGATCTCAAGTGCCATAGTATCTCTGGATGTACCTCCTCCGGCGCCGATCCGGCCCAGCAGGTAGGTTCCATGGAAGGACTCTGCCCGTATACCTCTACTCCCCCGTATACCCCTCTTCCGGCACACGCAGCCCGTAGCCCCTGGCCCGGATAGCAAGGTCCATGGAGGTCCCCGACCCCATACTAAAACTCAGTATCAGAACATGTATCAAGATAGAGACCCAGTCTCGATATCAAGATAGAGACCCAGTCTCGAATATGCATGCCCAGACCCTGTCAAGGACTAAAAATAGTAGGAAAATATCTCAAAAACCCCTCCAAGGGTGCCCGGGCGTAGCCGGGTCTAAACAGTAAAAAGTCATCTCAGGTGCTCGGTCCGACCGAGGCTAAAAATCATCTCAAGTAACAAGAAACTCAACTAGCACCCCGGCCCTGCCGAGTCTAGCGATAATCATAAAACTGATGATTTTAAACATAATTTTACTTTCTTGCCCCAAAAATCTCCACAAGTGAAATCAACCATTTCCAAATCATTTCCATCAAAAATGGCCCCCCGGGCCATGCAAGGTTTAGAAAACAGTGCCAGTAGGCCCGAAGCCAAAACCACAGTAAAACATGGATAAAACCTCTTTATATGCATGGAAATGGTATGATCACACACAATAGCTGCCCGCAGCTCACAATCAACCTATCGACCCTGCACAGGCCCACAGCTACTCAGCAAGCATAACCAGCCTAGAAGGATAATTCTATGCCCGGGACTCGCGGACATTCCCAAAATCCCACCTTCTATGTTCCAGAGTCAACAAGGCCTCACAGGACCCAAAGGGTAAATAAGATAAAATATATCGGCAAATACTACAAGCAACGGAGGAACAAAAGTAGGCGGACATGAATAAAGCGGTCGAGGTCTGTGGTACCAACCTAATAAACCAACCCAAGGATGCCCATTAATACAATTTTATTCTATATATGCCGGAGTCTAGGGAAAATAAACCGTAACCTACCTGTCGTCCGACGACAAGCTGCTGGAACAACGATGTCCAAGCTCGAACCACTCCGAGAAAATCCAAAACTAAATCGGAATCGGAATCGGATTTGGGACGGAATAACTTGACGTAGATAATTGATTAATTAACACAAAGTTTTCCCCTCACAATACTCCTCACGTAACAAATATGATATACAGTAGTATGCAATCATGTTCAATTCTTAGTTTATATAATGTAGAGCAAATGCAAGTTAGGCAGCCACTATTTAATGAAATCACAACATGCTGCCACCTTTATCACTTGGCTGGCCACTCCCTCCACCTACACGTGGAGTGGAGGTGGCAAGGATAAAAGGAAATTTTTATCCCGCTATTTATATATTCGGGTATTGCATAAATTCGTGATAAAATAAATATAATATTTTAAATATACCATAGTTCATAAAAAATTATTTTGAACAAAACCTATTATATTATAATAATAAATTTTAACATAACTAATTTTACTATCTCCGTTAAAATATTACGGAGTATAAAAACCTTATAAAATAAATACATATATACTTATAACGTATCAAATATATTTTTCATAAACCTTTAAAATATTTTGAAAAGGCAATAATAGTATAATTTGTACCAAATTCAACTTTTAAATAACGTATTTTCAAATACACGCACGGTACTTATAAAATTCTTAAGTTTAGGCTCGTAATTCGCCTACGCACGATTTCGACATTCAAGAATTCTCTCGGGATCCTCCCTTATATTTTATCACTGTTTTGGAACTGAAATGGCTTTTTAAAACGTGACGTCGAGGCTTAAATCGCGTTTAACCCGACCCGGTTCGCGACCCGGTTCGCAACCCATTTTCTGCCAGACAGTCCGCGGTAAAACAGTCATAACTCTTTACTCTGAGATCGGTTGGACGTGAGGTTTTGTGCGTTGGAAACTAGACTCGTAGACCTTCGATTTGGTATTTTGGGGAACTTCTAACTCTTTATATATTGGGAGAAAAGTCCCGAGACAGTTGACCCAAAGTTCAGAAAATTTGTTAAAGGTCTTACGATATCTTTCGTCGATTTGCTTGACTTCAAAACTTAAACGTGAAAATGACCGGAAGGGTCATTACAAGAATGTCTTGGCCGTGAGAGACAATGTTATTGCTAAGCAGAGTGAAATGATTGCTGAACTGGCAACGAAGCTAGAGAAGATGCAGGAGAGGTGCAGAAAGCCAAGGATATGGCAAGCTTGGATATTGCCGCTAACACCCCAACTCTGGGCAACTCCCAAACCTCTCTCTAAATCCCTCCACTCAATTCCCCATTAACCAAAAACCTTCCAAGGGAAATCCCTCCCGCCTCTGCACCTAGACCTTCCAATGGACTCTCTCCAATAACTCTCCCCATATCGGATCCTCATACCAAATCTATACTCCTCCTATACAGCACACTAACCGAATCAACAATCCAAATGCCTACAATCCACAAAACCTCCCTCCGAATTACCAAAATACGCCACCAAACACCTACAACTCCCAGAATAACTGTCCTAATGTCACTAACCTACACAACTATACCTTCACATACCCAAATTCCGTTCCACATGTCCAGCCTCTGCCCGTCCAGAGTATCCACCTACTACTTTCCATGCTATGGTGGAACAATATACCTCCCTCCCAGAAAGTCTCAGGCTCGAACACTATAAGGAAAAGGAGAAAGAGCTGAGGTCTACGAAAAAGAAGCATGATCATGACATGGAGCAGATAAAGGAGGAAATAGCTAGGATCAAGGAATTTCGAGGTTTGTCTTATGAGAAGGTCTATGACTACGATGAACTTTGCATTCATCTGGAGTTGGATCTACCAGACGAATTCAAGACTCCCAAATTCGAAACCTTCAATAGTGTTGGGAACCCTGAGGCTCATTTGAGAAGCTATTGCTTCCAAATGGTCGACGCAAGGAAGAACAATGCCCTGTTGATAAGGTTGTTCAACTGGAGTTTGAGCGAGGAAGCTTTGGAGTGGTTCACCACTCAAGAACTGAAAAAGTGGTCTAGATGGAGCGACATGGACAGAGACTTCACTTAAAGATTCACGTATAATATGAAAGTTATTCTGGACCGATACTCTCTAGGTCGCATCAGGCAGAAATCAAACAAGGACTTCCGAGATTACGCATTTCGATGGAGAAATGAGGCGGTGAGAGTCTGGCCTTTCATGACCAAAGAGAATATTAGCGTGGTGTTCTACGACAAAATGATATCAGCAGTTAAAGCAAAGTTCGCCGACCTAGTTAACATTGGTGAAATTATCAAAGAAGGCCTTCGATGTGGCAATATTACTAAGGCCTCAGCATTCTCGGGATAGGAAGGATTTCCCAAGAAAAGAGGGAAGAAGTATCTTCGGTATCCTCTAGTCCGAGCACAAAAATGAAAAAACCCTTCGGAGCCAACTATAAAAAATCACTTGTTCCAACAACCCCTCCCCCAGCTCCACAAAATCCTCAACTAGTATTCTATACTCAACCCATTTACCAAGATCCACAACCAAATATGCAACCCATTTACCAAGCTCCACAACCAAATGTGCAACCCACCTACCAAGCTCCTCCTATAAACTTCCAAGCGTATCAAAGAGCTCCCGAAAACCAGAATTTTCATCAAGTACCACCCCTGCCTATCAAAATAACAATCTTCCCCATCCAAATTTGGAAAGGAAAGTTCCTCAAACTTTTACCCAACTAGATGAAACCAGAACTCAGTTGTACGAAAGATGTATCTAGCATATTCAGCCCAAACCTGCAAACAGAAATTCTCGTTTCTTCAAGGCTAATAGACATTGTGCTTATCATTCTGGAGGAGCCAGCACGACACCAAAGATTGCATTAACTCGAAGCACAAAATTCAGGATTTGATTGATCAAAGGGTGCCACCAAATGTTAACAACAACCTGCTCCCAAATCACGGGGGAGCTACTGTGAATATGATAGAAGAAGATGAAGAATGGGTTGTGAGCAAATCTATAGTGCCAGCCAATTTCCAAAAAACCAGAAGAATTGGAGAAAGTTGTGGTTGCCCTGAGTATTACTGAGAAACCATAATTCATTGTTTTAGCCGTACCTCCGCAAGCGTTTGCTCTAGTACCCCCGAAAGAGGAATTTGTAGTCAAGGCCGCCGCAACCCATGGTATGACAAGGTAGGGAAGATGTTACATCCCCGATGATCTGATTAATGATACTTACAGGAAGGATCAACAAAAGAGGCTAATTATTGAGGGGGAAGCGGAAGAGTTTTGGAGGAGGACGCAATTGAAAGAGTATTCAATCATGAAGCATCTGGAAAACCTCCCGCCTAAATCTCTATTTGGGCATTACTCATGAGTTCTCAATACTATAGGCAGGCGTTGTTCAAACTCCTAAATAAAGCCTATCTGCCGACAGGTACGAGCCTGGAAAATCTGACCGCCATGGTAAGTCGAGTCTTAGAGTGCTACTGTATTTGCTTTAGTGACGACGAGTTGTCTTTTGAAGGGATGATGCACAATAAGGCCTTATAGGTTACTATCAAGAGCCAAGAAAAGATTGTGAATAGGGTGTTGATTGATGATGGGTCAGGGATGAATATCTATCTATTGTCCACACTTACTCAATTAAACTATGATTTGGGAAAGATTCGCTAGAGCAGGGTCAATGTGAGAGCTTTTGATGGAGGACAAATGGACACTATCAGAGAAGTCAGCCTATACATCCAAATGAGACTCGCTGAGTTCCATGCAGAATTTTAGGTCATAGACATTACCACCAGTTATAACTTGCTTTTGGAGAGGCCATGGATCCACGAAGCTGGAGCTGTGCCATCGACTTTGCATCAGATGGTGAAGTTTGTCTGGGAGAATCATGAGGTTGTAATTCATGGTGAGGGGAGTCACCTAAGCCGTCCTAATGATTTTGTCCCCATAATGGAAGAAGTTCTTAGGGGAAGTAACTTCTACACCGTAGAGATTATCAATTCCACCGGAGAGGATCTTTCTCCTCAAGTTCCATTGCTACATATCTACAAGATGCTCGCGACCACGATGTTGAGAAGTGGATATGAGCCAGGCTTTGGCTTGGGCAAGAACTCTGATGGCAAGAATGAGCCAATAAACATTCCTACATAGCTGACCAGTCACGAGTTAGGGTATGTGGTCCAAGAAGACAAGGCAGAAATCAAAGAGAAGAAGCAGTTGGGATTTCCAAAGCCGCTACCTCACATATATCAGTCATTCCCAGTGCATATTGGTCCTCCAAGAGATGAGTTAGAGGATGTAATGGGAGAGCTGTTCGAGGAGTGCGATGCTATAACAGGAAAAATTCCCGAAGCACCCATGATCAGGGATGTCAGGCCTGGCGAAGAGTTGCAGAACTGGGCCGCAACTTCCCTCATGACTCTCCATTTGTCTGGGTAGACAAAAACTTTGTTTTCACTAAAAATCGGTGATGGTCCGGATGAGGCCCGTGACCCACCCTTTATGTTTTTTAATTTCCTCATACTATTTTACCACTTTCCAAAAGGCATGGACCTGTATTCATGTGGGTTGTATCCATAGTTTGTAAATATTTCTGAATTTTAATGAAAAGCCTCCCTTATTATGAAAACCTTTGTCGTTTAGTTTACTTGTTATTATCTAACTCATTTTGTTTTGGTTTCAGTAATAATAATTTAAAACCTGCCAATGTCATGTCATGTCAAGAGCTTAATGAACAAATCAAGATAGATGACAATGATTTTAAAGAATATGATGAAGAAACTATGGTCCCTGAACAGTTGATAGAGAAGCTAAAAGATTTTGAAAACCAAGAAAAGCCTCGCCTAGAGGAAACTAAGACGACCAATCTAGGGGACGACAAAGAAGTCAAAGAAATCAGAATCAGTGTCCACCTGACTGAAGCACAGAAGAGAGAACTCATCAAATTGCTCCGAGAGTACATCGACATATTTTCTAAGGCCTATAATGACATGCCAGGGCTGAGCATAGACATAGTCTCCCACAAGCTGCCTATCAATCTAGGGTTCGATCCGGTGAAACAGAAGATCCAAAAGTTCAAACCTGATCTGAGTTTAGGATTAAGGAAGAAGTTACCAAACAGATACAATATGGAGTGGTAGAAGTCACAAAGTATCTAACTTGGTTGGATAACATGGTCCCAGTGCCCAAGAGGATGGGAAGATGAGGATCTGCGTTGACTATCAAGACCTTAACAAAGCTAGTCCCAAGGATAACTTTCCATTGCACAATATTCATATCCTTATTAATAATTGCGCGAAGCATAAGATGCAATCATTTGTGATTGTTTTGCTGGGTACCACCAGATCTTATTGGATGAAGAAGACGCGGACAAAATGACCTTCATTACACCTTGGGGCAATTATCATTATCAGGTGATGTTGTTTGGTCTTAAAAATGCAGGTGCCACATACATGAGAGCCGTGACAGCCCTATTCTATGACATGATTCACAAAAGATTGAAGTGTACGTGAATGATGTGATTATCAAATCCCGCGAGAGTTCGGACCACTTGACTCATTTAAGAAAGTTCTTTGATTGGCTACAGAAATACAATCTGAAGTTGAACCCCGCCAAATCTGCTTTTGGGGTACCAACTAGATAGCTATTGGGCTTTGTAGTCAGTAGGAGGGGCATCGAGCTAGACCCTTTGAAGATCAAAGAAATTCAAGAGTTGCCTCCCCCGAAGACCAAGAAATAAGTCATGAGTTTCTTGGGAATGTTGAATTATATTAGCCGGTTCATAGCCCAACAAAAGGTTATTTGTGAACCTATCTTCAAGTTGCTGAAGAAGGATGCACAAAACAACTGGACCGAAGAGTGTCAACAAGCTTTTGAACGTATCAAGAATTATTTATCCAGTCCACCAGTATTAGTTCCTCCAAGAGAAGGAATCCCGTTGTTGCTATATTTGTCAGTCTCGAAAAATGCCTTCGGATGTGTCTTGGGGCTACATGATGAGAGTGGGAAAAAAGAACGTGCAATTTATTACCTGAGCAAGAACTTCACTCCATATGAGGCTCGTTACACTTTCTTGGAAAGGACTTGTTGTGCTTTGACTTGGGTTGCCCAAAAATTGAGACATTATTTGTCGTCCTACACGACATAACTCATTTCCAGAATAGACCCTCTGAAGCACATATTCCAAAAGGCCATGCCTACGGGAAAATTGGCCAAATGGCAAATGTTGCTAAGTGAGTTTGACATCATGTATGTGACTCAAAAAGCAATCAAAGGACAAGCCTTAGCTGATCATTTAGCGAAAAATCCAGTTGATGAAGATTATGAACCACTCCGAACTTATTTCCCAGATGAAGATTATGAACCACTTCGAATTTATTTCCCAGATGAAGATTATGAACCACTCGTTGAAATACCAGAGTGAAATGTTTTCAAACATAACAGATCAAAACTTAATTCCCACGCTATGGTGCTGACCGTCATTGACTTCTGCTATAACGGTAATTTCTCCGCTATAGCGAAGGTCGCAATAGCGATGTGTCAACCGCTATGATGGTTTACACGGAACATAAAGTCATAAAGTTCCCCAAAAGTGTCCATCTTACAACACACTAAATTTCCTGATGTTCCAGAACAACCCCTTCACGTCAACCCACATACTCAGAGTTCTACTTGCCCGAATTCAATTTTGAAAAGTCCCCTGGACTCCTTTATGTATTAGCTAAAAGGGAAACTAACTCAATACAATACACTTTACCCAATTCTCACCCGGATTTCCCTAGACCACACCTCGCTCAGAATCATCCAAGACTAGCCTAGCCTTAAAATTCTAACTCCTAACCCGAGAAAGATCTTAACCTGGGAAACAGGACAGGGATTATGCCCTGCTCATCCTGCTATAGGAATCTGCACATCGCTATGGCCACCCTCAACAGTAGCAGCCTAGAAAATTTTCCATTTCTGCAAGATTCCCTCATTCCTCTTCCATGTTTTCAACATTCACACATGAAATCGCGTTGTGGTGTTAAAACATAACCTCAAGACCAACCTCAACTATGCATAGTTGAGAATTTAGCACCACATTATCACAAAATCAGTTATGAAACACACAGAATTACATACAATAACACATTTCCGCTATTGTACACTACCATCTCCCCCTTTTTCCTTTCTATGGTTCCCAACCAATCCTGAATGTCCCAAAACTGGAGCTTTTTCACAGTCATCAATCCCTTTTTATTCCCTTACCATCTATATCAACGGTAAGTCTATACCCGAAATGTAATGTAAACCATTCCAATTAAGGCATACCACAATTTATCACTAAAGCAAATCACAAACTTTAAAGCCAAAATAAATTTCCTTAAGTCACAATCATGAGTTACCACAAAAATTTCCTTACCGCAATTCCTTCTATCAATCAATAATTGCCCTTTTCCCCATGGTTCCCAACCAATCATGACTCTCCTGAAACTGGAATTTCTCTACAGTCATAATCCTTGTTCCCTTACCATTTTTACCAATGGCAAGTCTATTTACGAATTGGAATACCACTTTACTCATCAATTTAGAAAGTTATTACTAACCAAAGCACACAAAATAAAGTTATGACTCCCCCCAAACCAAAATATTCACCACAAGGCAAGCAATTTCACCCTACACAACTGCAGTCATACAAGTAATACAATACACATAGTTTCAAGTTTCAAGACACAACATTGCAACACACAACGCTAAAATAATAAAGTCACATATAACATTCTCTTTTCGTCCCATGGATGACTATTAGTTGGTCACCCATGCTTTACCACAGCTTCTCAGGCCAAATACCAATTGGAACCTTCCCGATTCCAACTTCTTTTGCTTGTATTATTACAATCGGAGTCCAATAACACCCTACACTTTGTTGAGATACCAATTGGAATCGAGAGATACCAATTGGACTCAACCCATACAAGCAAGTAAAAGAACCGCACAAAAAGAAATGAAAGAAGAGAGATATTTCCTAGAATGCTTCATAGCTTCCCAAAGATTTGATGTGGATATCAACACACCAATTCGTAGAACTCTATTCAACATTTTGCTTTTGTACTGGGAGACCGGTAACCTAGGATTTGATACCATCTGTCATGACTCAACTATCGGGCCGTGCGGGCACCTACTTTAAGTACCTAGATAGGCGAACCCTTACCACCCGATCCAATAGGTAATTAAGGAAAGCAAATACATAATAAATAACCTCATTTTAATACATGAAAATGTTTACAATTTAATGCAAAAAATCTTGTTTATAATACAAACCCTCTCCCTAGGTTCTAGTCTAAACAGGTACAAGAGCTACTACAACAGTAAAAATAGAAATGTAAAAGGACACAACTCCCACCATGGAAACAAGAGTAGAAGCTATTGAAGATCACTGTTATCCTGTACCTATGAAACATCATCAATCCTGTAACCAGACTATACCCAAAAAGGTATAGAAAATATAGAATTAGTACAAACGCACGTACTGGTAGGCATCATCAGTCGACCCGAATCCACTCGTACTATCATATAAGAAATCAAGGGAAATGAATAATTAATTACAATACTCGCCCTTCAACATTCACCTTACCAAAGCCCAATATTAGCCCAAGCCTGCCTATCTCTTCCGCTGCCAACTCCACTACTATGAGACACTATGCTCTGACTCTTAGGACATTCCCTAGTCACCTTGACACCTAGACTTCCCAAGTCACCTTGTCACCTAGACTTCCCAAATCACCTTGACACCTAGACTTCCCGAGTAAACTTGTCACCTAGACTTCCCAAGTCACCTTGACATTACCCAAAAATTACGCCCATACCCAGATTACTATTCCCTTACCCCAGTCAATCACGATGACTCAACAACCCGGAGTAAACCCCATTACTTAGTGACATAGACCACACCTGTGGTACCGCTGCCTACTAGTACAAAACCCCCTCAATGACCCCCAGGGCCATACCTTACAATTAACAATATGCAACATTATAACCAGACCACAAGTCTCTTCCTTAACTTTATCAACCCCAAGTAACAAGTCTAACCGACATTGACAATTCTCAGTGACAATAAAAATGTACCCTTTTTACATAACTCAGACCAAACAAGGATCTCTAGGACATCATCTATGCCAAAAACATGTGACCCCGATTCACATAAGAACCACCTTGTCACTTAAGCACACTAACCTAGCCCTTCACGGACCAACTATACACAAAATAATAATAATAATAATAAGTCTAGCCCTCTTAGGAACCCAACATGTGAAAAATAATAAGTAACAATTAGACCCGTAATAATATAATTTCAGACTCTCAGTCTTCCTTCTAAACTGATCAACCACATAGAAAAGGTTCAACAACCAACTTAAACAATGAGCAGGTAAAAATAGTATATGCCCTTTTATTCCTTCCCGTATCGACCAAGGATCCGTATACCGATACCTAGTGTTAACATATAATACCCGGTCTACCCCAGAAAAAACCCCATAATTAAGTGTAACAACTCGGCCTCTCAAGGACCAACATACACAATTACAAATGCAGCAATCAACTTGGCCCACTCATGGGACCATTGACAAACACAATCAATAATGCATATTAAACCCGTACCAGGCGTGGTACCCGAGCTAATCAATACATGTACCAGGCATGGTATTTGAGCCAATTGATAGAATTTAGACCAGGCATGGTACCCGAGCCAACCGATATAAAACTTGTACCAAGCGTGGTACCCGAGCCAACCGTTAGTATCTCGTACCAGGAGTGGTACCCGAGATAACCAATTATGTATCCCATACCAGGCGTGGTACCTGAGCCAACCAATTATGTATCCTGTACCAGACATGGTATCTGAGCCAACCGAATGTCACACAGAAATCCAACAATCATTAACAATGAACAAAACACACTTGTAAACCCGCAAGCAATAACACCTAGTTTATTTCAAAAGATTAATAACTAGACACTTAGACATTCACAAATCATTACCTAAGCATGAAACTTATACAATACTTAAGCAAAAGAACATGAACATACAATGCATAAAGGGAATCAATAACCATCACCAACCCCTATTCTGGGTACATAAACTCAACCTTGAATCCCATCTGAAGACTAACCCCAGTTCACCCCTTAACACATACTAGTAGACACGCCCATTACTGACCCTCCTCCTAGGATTGAAATACAACATGGTAAGACCTCCCCTAACCTTGGTAATTCATCCATCCTAGTTATTCTACCTTTTTATGCCAATTCATTTTTGAAACCCCCCTTTTTAACTAGTCATTTAATTACCCAAGCATTCCCGGTTCCCCGAACCTTCCTGACATTTTAGTCCTGAGATTCCATCATCATACTAATCATAATAATCATAAATAACCCAGAATGAAAACACACCACCTCGACATTATCAATTCCTAATCAATAAACCAACCAAACCATACAATGTTCCTCCAAACTCCATGCCCGAAGGCCTAAGCATGATTTCTCCTTTACTTCTGTACAATAATATAAAAAGAAATAGGTTAATATCTACGCAAGGTGAAGAAAACCTAGCCTACCTGGATGCCAAGCAGCTGACAATGTACTTTCTGGCTCCTTGAAGGCATTCCCTAATGATTGACAATCCCAAAATCTGTGGTTTCGCGTCCTTTCAGCTGGAATCCCTCCTCTCCATGGCTCCCAAGCTTTGGAGCAGCCTAGAAGGGTTTTTGGAGCAACCCACATTTGTTTTCGACTAAAGAAGGGAGAATGTGGTTATAAAACCCATTTCTGGGCTTTCTGGTTCCGTCAATCCACTATAGCAGACTGCCAACCGCTACGGTGGTACTGCTATAGCGACCTAAATCCCGCTACAGCGGACTCAACTTTTCAGCACGGACAGTCTTCAGTAAAATAGTCATAACTTCTTACTCGGAAAGTGGATTGATGAACGGTTAATAGTGTTGAAAAGAGGACTCAGAGATCTTTTTATTTGGTGGGTTTTGGGATCCCTAGTTATTTATATTCTAGGAGGAATGCTCGTTTGAAGTTGACCCTAGTCTTAACTTAGCCCAAAACTAAGCCAGTAAGGAAACTTTCAACTTAACTTTGTGCTAAGAGTATTGTATGACCTTTGTAAATACCAAATGTACTCTCACTCTAAAGAATCAATCCTAACTCTTATTACAAATGAGAGGCACCTGCCTTGATCGCAGATATTTTCAGTAACGACGGAATAGGTCGTTACATGACCGTTGTTCTTTTTTTTAAATGGCCATCACGCTCCTAAAGTGTGTGTATTACGTGCATCTTGGACACTTATATCAAATAGGATTCCAAGTCAAAAAAAGAGTTTAAAAGATTATGTTCTAATAGTTTTAAGGTTTTCGTTGGTAAAAGAGTGAATAGGAGGGTCCAGGTGAAAAATGGAGACAAGTACAAGGGTCTCTCAAGTCATTTCGCGAACCCACTAATTATTACTCCAACTATAATTATGAACAAGTGAAGTTGAACAACTTAATTTATTGTTGATGATTCTTTATTGTGGTTCCGTTTATGCTTAAAAAGAAGGTGTTTTTACGAAAATGTACCACTGTCAAAAGTTTTTTCAAAAATAATAGTCGCACATATATGCAATGTATATGCATGTATACTTCCAATTTGTTTTAGAATAAATAGCCGCATGTATACTGCATTATATCCAATGGACATTTAGGGTGTCACGCCCCGAGGCTACCCCCTAGACGTAACACAGTGCTTAGTATCATAAGTGACCCCAAGCTAACCCATGGTCTGACATAAGTAAATAATTTCAAATAAAACATGAACTGTGCGGAAAACTATAAGCATTTAACATATCTGAAATGGGAAAGAAGCCCAAATATGTCTGAACAAAATATATATATATATAAGAGTATAGTAAGTCTGAAAGACAACACTAACAACTCAATAGTTGGATCTAGTCTATGTCTGAAAGCCTCTAACCGATATGAGTTGTTGGGACATGCTCCCAGCTAACTCTAATAATCTAAAACTGAAATGTAAAGACTGAAAGATAAAAGCATGTCTATCGTCCTCGAACTATGAGGACTCACTACTGAAGCTGCTGAGTAAGGACCAGAAATTGAGCTAAGCTTGGTCTGGATGCTGAGCGCATGAAGCTACATCATACAATGATATAGCATAAAAGTATGCGTCAGCACTTCGAATGTACTGAGCATGCGTGATATATGCTAAGTTGAACAACGTAAAAATTGAACATAGAAATACATACTGAAGCATAAACTGAAAGATGATCTGGATGTAATGACTAAATATTAACATGAACATATAATATGCTGAGCTGAATAACTGAAATAGATACTGAGTACATGGTCAATACAATATGAGTCTGGCTGTGGGAGATACTATGTACCGGCATACCTCAAACTGAGCTAATTATGGGGCCAACTTGTAACCCTGGATGGGAAGGTGTTCATACTTTGCCAAGGGTACAAACAAAATCTAATGTGGATCCACTAAACTGATGTCCACAAGGGACAAGGGTGACCAGCCTAATATGACATCTGACCCCCTTTTATACCTATGGTAGCGTCATAGTTCTGTGACTTGGGGACTGCTACTAAAGGTCTCAACCTAATCTGACAGCTAAGCCTTCATCCCCTCGTCTTCTCGGTACTAAGTCTACTCCCAACTGAATGTAAGCGATGAAATGCAAGCTGAAATACTTGATAGGTCAAATACTGATAATCATCTGAGAATGCAACATACATATACTGAAACTGATGGCATTCTATTCTGAAGCATGATTGTCTGAATTATCTGCCTAGCAAGTATAATTTATGACTACTGAAATTAACACAAGCTAGGATTTCTGAGTCCTGTACATATGACTATACTAATTCTCTAACAAAACATGAATTAAATATCTTGTAAGGAGTAGCATCTAAATTGCAATGAATTCCTAAGATTTAGGAACCCTAGTTCTGAATAATTCATGGAGAACTGAAGAACTACCTGAATCTAGGGACTCAATGAGTGAAAGGAACCCATTGATGAAATCCCACATACCTGGAAGAAAATCTATGGAGGAAATCCTTGGATTTTTTGGGCTGAGCTTGAAGAAACCTTCTACTTGTTCGTGAGAGAAATGGTCTCCTCTTTTCTCCTTTCTTTTCTAAGTATCTGATGATTTTAGGAGAATAGGTGATTTAGGTAGTTTTTGACTAATTAACTAGGCTTAGACTAAGCAAAATGACATATCTTAGGCCTTACAAGAGATAGGGAAAGTCCAGAATACCCATGGGAATTTTAAAAGAAATTTGCTGAAAATCATGACTCAGGTACCACGACTCAGTTGACGGACCATAGTCCTGGATGATGAACCATCAACAGAATTGTGGTCCTGTCCATGAGTCTTGAGGGCTCTCTGATCTGAGGAAACCACGACTCCACAGGATGGACCATGGTTCTGAACGACGGTTCATCGTGTGACTCGTGGTTCCTGGGACTCTAACTGAGGGTCCTCTAGTCTGAGAATTCCACGAGTCAAAGGATGGGCCATGGTTCTGAAGTACGGTCCGTAGTATGACTCGTGGTTTCTGGGCCACAACTGAGGGTCCTCTGATGTTCTGATTCCATGAGTCCACAGGATGGACCATGGTTCTGAATGATGATTCATCATATGACTCGTGGTTGCTGGGCCCTGAACTGATGGTCCTCTGATTAAGGGGAACCACGAGTGACAGGACGGACCGTGGTTCTAAACTACGGTCTGTGATCCCATCCGTGGTTCCTGGAAACTTGAATTTCTCCTGAATTTTTCTGCTAAGTACAGTCCAGTAGCTGGTTCACATCCTGGGGTGATACATTATCTCCCCCTTGGGATCATTCGTCCTCGGATGAAGAACAAACAAGCTGAGTTTGGAGGGAAAGAGGTGAAATCCCTACCAACCGAGTACTAAAAACTAATATCTAACTGAATTGAGACCTATGGACATGAAAACATGCTGAAACGCAAGGATAACTGAGGGAACATGATTCTGAGACTGAAATACACATGAGTAAACTGAGATACTGGAGAGGAACTATTACCTCAAGCTGAAATTGAATTGGACGGGAAGATTTGAGGGTACTTGGCCATCATGGTTGCTTCTGCTTCCCAAGTAGCTCCCTTAATTGACTAGTTCCTCCACAAAACTTTCACCGAAGCGATTTCCTTATTTCTCAACCTACGAACCTGACGGATCACAACTGGAACCTCCTCATAGGTGAGTCTATCCTTCATAGCCACACTCTCTAGAGGAATAATCGATGTCGGATCACCCCCATACTTTTTCAACAAAGAAATGTGAAAGACTAGATGAACCGCTGCTAGTTCTGATGGCAACTCTAACTCATAAGCCACATTACCAACCCCTTTCAAGATTCTGTAAGGACCTACATATTTGAGATTGAGCTTCCCTTTCTTGCCAAATCTCATCACACCCTTCATGGGTGACACTTTTAGGAAAACCCAATCCTCAACCTCAAACTCTAAGTCCATCCTCCTCACATCAACATATGACTTATGACGACTCTGAGATATCTTTAATATTCCTCTAATGAGATTAACTTTTTCCATAGCCTCATGAACCGAATCTGGCCCAATCAAAGCTGCTTTACCTACTTCGAACCAAACAACCAGTGACCTACATCTACGCCCATAGAGTGCCTCATATAGGGCTATCTAAATACTGGAATGGAAAATGTTATTGTAGGCAAATTTTATAAGAGGTAGGTGATCATCCCAACTACCCTAGAAATCGATCACACAAGTTCTCAACATATCCTCTAAGGTCTGGATAGTATGCTCTGCCTGACCATCCGTCTACGGATGAAATGTTATGCTAATATTTACCTGAGTACCAAGACATTTATGAAAAGACTTCTCGAAATGAGATGTAAACGGAGGACCCCTATCTGAGATGATAGACAAAGGAACCCCATGCAACCTGACTATCTCGATGATGTAGAGTCTGGCATAGTCGTCCACTGAATCTGTATTCTTGATAGCCAAGAAGTGAGCTGACTTAGTAACTCTATCCACTATAGCCCACATTAGGTACACATAAACGACCCTGGTAGCAAAGCACACCATCTCTCCCTTAGGAGAAAAGCTCTACCCTCTGCTAATGAACTGCACCCTTTAACTGAAGTAATATGGGATCACTGTTCTGTTTCTCTTTAACCTAGGCTACTAACAAAGATTCTGACCCGTTCTGGACTATCACACCACCATCTGTCGTGTCCATGAGGAAAACTCCTAAGAAAGTAAGCCTATGAACATCCCTGGCTAAATTCTTCCTCTCATCCTCAATATGTGACACACTACCCATGGACAGTCTGCTGAGGGCATCAGCCACTTTATTGGCCTTACCCAGGTGGTAGAGCACATTCATATTATAGTCTTTGAGGAACTCAAGCCATCTTCTCTGATAAAGATTCAACTCCTTTTGGGTCAAAACATACTGGAGGCTCTTATGATCTGCAAACACATCAACATAAATACCATACAAGTAGTGTATCCAAATATTTAGGGCAAAAACAACTGATGCAAGCTCAAGGTCATGAGTTGGGTAGTTCTTCTCAAGAATCTTAAGTTTTCTGGAGGCATAAGCTATGACCTTACCCTGCTGTATCAGAACACAACCCAGGCTGACCCTGGATGCATTGCAATAAACAACGAAGCCATCTGAACCCTCTGGTAGAGTTAACGTGGGAGCTGTAGTCAACCTAATTTTCAACTCTAGGAAACTCTTCTCACACACATCTGACCACTGAAACTAGACCTTCTTCTGAGTCAACTTGGTCAATGGAGAAGTTATGTAAGGTGGTAGATATACCATTTGTAAATCATTTTTCTGTCCTTAAGGTAAGAGATGAATCGACCTACAAGCACTGAGGTACTACCCTTCCACTCTAAGACTGGCTCATTTGAAAACTAAAACTGAATGATCCTAGTTCTGCAATCAACTGAGGCATAAAGGAATGTAACCAATCCATGCCTAGAATTACATTGAAGTCAGTCATTTCTAACTCTACAAGGTTGGCTGAGGTGACTTTCTGGGAAACCATGATAGGACAATTTTTGTATACTCATCTAGCTATAACTGGATCACCAATTAGAGTAGAGCCTGAGAAAGGTTCCGGGAGGGTTTCTGGATTGACACCAAAATTTACTGTTGTGTAAGGAGTTATAAAGGAAAGTGTAGCCCCTAGGTCTAACAATGCATAGACATCTAATGGAAGTCTTGTAACATACCCGTGACCACATCGGGAGAATCATCCTGCTCCTGTCGAGTTTTAAGAGCATAGAGCTTGTTCTGGCGCTGACCACCACCTGTACCAGATGAGGCACCCTGTTGAATAGGGTGACCTACTAGAGATACTATAGAACTATCCTGATTCTGTGGGTGAGCATCCTTTCCCTTCTGTGAAGCTGTTGGACAATCTCTCATTCTGTGGCCTGGCTTGCCACACCCAAAACAATTTCCATTGCCAGCCATACACTCATCTAGGTGGTTTCTACCACACTTCTTGCAAATTGGATGAGTGCGCTCACTAGTAACTGTACCTTGGGACTTGGAGCCTGGCGCTCTATCCCGTCGATCTTGCCTAGACTTAGGCACTAGGGAACTAGTAGAAGATGGGGCTAGCGCTAAAGATTTCTGGTGGAACTGAGAGAGGTTACCACCCTCTAACCTCTGCTGAGAGTAGCTAAAGTCACTTGTCCTAGCTCTATTACTGTCTCCTCTCCTCTTTTTGATTTTCTCCTCCTCGATCTGTTGAGCATAGGTAACTAACCTGGAGATATCCATCTCCTTAACCAACATAGAAGTCTTGCACTCCTTAACCATTTCATCGGATACCCCTGATACGAACTTACTCATACGGGCCCTGGAGTCAGCTACTATTATTGAAGCATACTTAGACAACTGAGTAAACTTGAGTGCATACTCCTTCACACTCATATCATTCTGCTTCAAGTTGATAAACTCTTGGACCTTGGCTTCCCTGAGCTCAAGTGGGAAAAAATATCCAAAAAGGCAGTCTTGAAATTATTCCAATTCACCGGACTTGCATTAGCATAACGAGATTCCTTTCATTGCTGATACCAAGTATAAGCCACTCCCTTCAACTGATAGGCGGCCAAATATGCACTCTCGATTGGAGTGACACCCATAATATTTGTTACCTTCTGGATGTCACCAAGAAACTCTTGTGGATCCTCTTCGGACTTGGACCCATGAAATTCGAGAGGATTCATTCGAGTGAAATCTCGGATCCTATCTACGGTAGAGTTAGTCTGAGGTGGAGCTGGTACCACAGCCTGCTAATTGACCTGAGCAGTCATGGCCTGAGAAAGGTCTAGAAACATAGCCCTGAATTTGGCATGAGTGACTTACTCATTCAGTGGGTCTGTTGGAGCTGTTGGTGCTGGCTGATTCCTGGCGTTGGCTCTTCTGGGAGGCATTTTCTATAATGCGAAGGGTATGAGTTGGAAGGAGATTAAACAGAGTTCATACTCTATCGCACGAGCTGGAAAATAAATAAGGGAAGTTATTCCTAATGAGGTCTCATATCTTCTCCCCCATAAGTGTGGCGCGCTTCACACCCATGAAGAAGACTCTATTTGACGCGGCTTTCAGACACCCTAGGACACTTGAACCTGATGCTCTGATACCAAGTTTGTCATGCCCCAAGGCTACCCCCTAGACGTAACATGGTGCTTAGAGTCACAAGTAACCCCAAACTAACCCATAGTCTGGTATTACTAAATATTTTTTGATAAAACATGAACTGTGAAAAAAACTGTAGGCATTTAACATATCTAAAATGGGAAAGAAGCCCAAACATGTCTGAACAATATATATATATATATATATATATATATAAGAGTATAATGAGTCTAAAAAACAACACTAACAACTCAATAGATGAATCTAGTCTATGTCTGAAAGCCTCTAACCGATATGAGTTTCTGGGACATGCCACTAGCTAACTCTAATAATCTGAAACCAAAATGTAAAGACTGAAAGATAAAAACATGTTTATCATCCTCAAACTATGAGGACTCATAACTGAAGCTGCTGAGTAAGGACCATAAATCGAGCTAAGCGCGGTCTGGATGCTAAGAGCCTGAACTTACATCATACAATGATGTAGCATAAAAGTATGCGTCAGTACTTCAAATGTACTGAGCATGCGAGATATATGCTAAGCTGAACAACATAAAAACTGAACATGGAAATACATACTGAAGCATAAACTGAAAGATGATCTGGATGTAATGACTAAATACTAACATGAACATATAATTTGCTGAGCTAAATAACTGAAATAGATACTGAATACATAGTCAATACAATATGAGTCTAGCTATGGGAGATACTATTTACCGACATACCCTAAGCTGAGCTAACTATGGGGCCAACCTGTAACCCTGAATGGGAAGGTGTTCATACCTTTCCAAGGGTACAAACAAAATTTGATGTGGATCCACTAAACTGATGTCCACAAGGGACAAGGGTGACCAACCTAATATGACATCTGACCCCCTTTTATACCTATGGTGGCGTCATAGTTCTGTGACTTGGGGACTGCTACTAAAGGTCTCATCCTAATCTGACAGCTAAGCCTTCATCCCCTCATCTTCTCGGTACTAAGTCTACTCCCAACTGAATGTAAGCGATGAAATGCAAGCTGAAATACTTGATAGGTCAAATACTGATAATCATCTGAGAATGCAACATACATATACTAAAACTGATGGCATTCTATTCTGAAGCATGATTGTCTGAATTATCTATCTAGCAAGTATAATTTATGACTACTGAAATTAACACAATCTAGGATTTCTGAGTCCTGTACATATGACTATACTAATTCTCCAAGAAAACATGAATTAAATATCATGTAAGTAGTAGCATCTGAATTGCAATGAATTCCTAAGATTTAGGAACCTAGGTCTGAATAATTCATGGAGAACTGAAGAACTGGATAAATCTAGGGACTCAATGGGTGAAAGGAACCCATTGATAAAATTTCACATACCTGGAAGAAAATCTATGGAGGAAATCCTTGGATTTTTGGGCCGAGCTTGAAAAAACCTTCTGCTTGTTCGTGAGAGAAACTGTTGCCTCTTTTCTCCTTTCTTTACTAAGTATCAGGTGATTTTAGGAGAATAGGTGATTTAGGTAGTTTTTGACTAATTAACTAGGCTTAGACTAAGCAAAATGACGTAGCTTAGGCCTTACAATTGATAGGAAAAGTCTGAAATATCCTTGGAAATTTTAAAAGAAAGCTGCTGAAAATCACGACTCAGGTACCACGGCTCGATTGACAGACTGTAGTCCTGGATGACGGAACGTCAACTGAATTATGGTCTTGTCCATGAGTCTTTGGAGTTCTCTGATATGAGGATACCACGACTCCACAGGATGGACCGTGGTTCTGAACGATGGTTTATCGTGTGACTCGTGGTTCCTGGGACTCTAGTTGAGGGTCCTCTGGTCTGAGGATTCCACGAGTCAAAGGATGAGCCATTGTTCTGAAGTACGGTCCGTAGTCTGACTCATGGTTTCTGGGCCACAATTGAGGGTCCTCTGATGTTCTGATTCCATGAGTCCACAGGATGGACCGTGGTTCTGAACGATGATTCACCGTATGACTCATGGTTACTGGGACCTGAACTGATGGTTTTCTGATTAAGGGGAACCACGAGTGACAGGACAGACCGTGGTTCTAAACTACGGTCCGTGATCCCATCCCTAGTTCCTGGAAACTTGAATTTCTCTTGAATTTTTCTGCTGAGTATAGTCCAGTAGCTGGTTCACATCCTGGGGTGTTACATAGGGTAAGAACTTTGACCATTTTTAGGTAGTAAATTATAAGTAGGCTAATTTTGTGTAAGAAATTTAACACAATGATCATTTTATCTAATTTTTCCTTAAACAAATTCACTATTGTAGTATAGGGTCAATGATGCTTGTACCTTTTTTGTTGGTTGGTGAGTGAGGTAATTGTGTTATTAGTAGTTTTTATTAAAATATTATATCATGATTTTCGGATAATGTATTAGCTAGTTCATTATAAAATAATTATTTTGTGTCAAACTTATGAGTATTTTAATAGTTTTTAGAATTTATCAGTATTTTAAAAGGTAAAATATATTTTTCAAAAATTATGGTCAAACACATATTAAAACTTTACTCAAAACTTCTCCCAAAACTGACTTGCCAAAAATATTTGAAAATCTATGGCCAAACGCTAGCTATAAGTAGTGATTTTCATTTAGGTCAATATTATAGGTTCCACCACATTAATTGAAGGGGAAGGAATACATGACATTTATCCATGAATTTGATAAACTATACTCTCTCGAATTCAAAATAAATAAATTTTTGGTACTTTTTTTTTATCCAAAATGAAAAAAATCAAAGTCTAAAAACGTATTAATTAATTATTTTCAAAATTATCCTCCTCTATAATGAGATTTTCTACTACTCTAGTTTGAAGAGGAGGTCAGCAAAAATGGAATGGTGGCAGAATTATACCTCCTGATAAAGGAGGACCTCCTAAACTCACATAATGAATTGGCTTATTTGGAACATTAGAGGAGTGAATAACTGCTATAAAAAAAAAGAGCTCAGGCATTTTATTAGAGCTAAACAAATAAAGTTAGACGGATTAGTTGAAACAAGGGTCAAACAACAAAATGCAGCCAAGGTTATTAGTAACATTTTCCCAAGATGGAGCTATCTCGATAACTATCAACATGCTATAAATGGTAGGGTGTCAATATGCTGGGATACTACTGTCTACACTGTTCATCATCTAACCTTTACTCCTCAAATAGTGCACTGTCAAGTAAATGATGCTTCTGGTGGTTTTATAAGTTTGTTGACTGTGGTGTATGGTTTTAATTCCTTGGAGAATAGAAAGTACTTATGGGATAAGTTGGAAGAAATAGGACAGGGGATTAATCAACCTTGGGTCCTTGGACGTGGTTTTAATGTTGTTATGTACATAGTAGATAGGCTATATGGATCTCCTGTTACTGTAGTTGAGACTCAAGATATGGTGGAATGTACTCAAAACTTGCACCTATGTGAACTAACTTGGAAGGGAGCATATTATACTTGGTCTAATAAACAACAAGGCTCGAATAGAATATGTAGCAGAATTGATAGGATGTTTGGGAATGATGAGTGGATGATGAAATAAGGGCACACTACTACTCAATATGAACTTCCTCAAGTTTGTGATCATGCTCCTATGATAATAACTATTCAAAACACTCAGATGAATACTAAATATCCCTTTCGATACTTTAATGTAAGGGCTGAACATTCTTCCTTTCAAAATATAGTGATTGATGGCTGGAACACTCAAGTACAAGAGGTGAAGATGGCTAAGGTATGGAATAAGTTAAAAGCTCTGAAGCCTCATCTGAAGAATCTCAACTCTGTTGAGTTTAAGAATATGACTCAAAAGCTGGAGTTGATCAGATTGGAGCTTCAGGTTACTCAGGATCAAATTGTTAAACATTGTACAGATGAGTTGCTAGCTAAAGAGAAGATATGTATGCAGAATTTGGAGAAGTGGTCTTGCATAGAGGAAAGTATTCTTAGACAAAAAGCAAGGGCACATTAGATAAGGCTTGGTGATGCTAACAATAAATATTTCTCAGCTATGATCAAAGATAGAGTGTGCAGAAAATAAATTCTCGAACTTACCTCCTTGACTAGACAAAATCTAACCATTGTCGAAGATATACAAGAGGAAATTATGGGTTTCTACAAAAATCTGATGGGTACTTCCTGTCAAAATCTACTAGTAGTCAACCTTATTACCATGAAGAATGGGAAAACACTAAATCATGCTCAAGGTATATAATTGTGTAGAGAAGTAACAAATGAGGAGATAGTCGAAGCACTAAAGAATATTGAAGATGATAAAGCTCCGGGCATCGATGTCTACAATGCTCACTTTTACAAGAACACTTGGCATACTATTCAGCATGATGTAGTAGCAGCTGTTAAGGATTTCTTCACTACTGGTAAGATGTATAAACCAGTTAACTGTACCTTGATTACTCTAATTCCTAAAACAGTTTGCCCTATTACTGTGAAGGAATTTAGACCAATTACTTGCTATTCTATACTCTATAAGTTCATTGCAAAGATACTAACTTCAAGACTCCAAAAAGTGATTGCTACTATTATCAATGAGGCACAGTCGGGTTCATCCCAGGGAGAAAAGTTGCTGACAACATTATCATGTCTAGTGAACTGGTTAAGGCCTATTCCAGAAAGCATATCTCACCTAGATGCATGCTTAAGATCGACTTACAAAAAGCATATGACTCTGTGTAGTGGGTGTTTTTGCAATAAGTTATGGAGGCTCTATGCCTAAAAAGTTTATTCAATGGGTGATAGAATGCATTCAGTCTATCAACTACTCAATTATGATAAATGGGGACCTTTTGTAGCTGCTAAAGGATTGCGACAAGGGGATCATATTTCTCCATTTATGTTTGCCATTGCTGTGGAATATTTGAGTAGGTGCCTTTCAGAGTTGAATGAGGAAAAACAGTTTAACTTTCACCCTAAGTGTGCTAGACTTGGTGTTACGCATTTGTGTTTTGTTGATGATCTCTTGTTATTTGCTGGGGTGATTTGCCCTCCATAGATGCACTATACAAGAGCTTTCTTAAGTTCTCTGAGGCATTTGGTCTTATAGCTAATAAAGAGAAAAGTTGTTATATAGGTCTGAAGGATGAAGAAAAATTACACCTCAGTCAACAGTTTGGTTTCCAGCTAGGTGATCTCCCTTTTAAATATCTTGGCATTCCCCACTCTACTAGAAGGTTAATTATGTTGCAATAGACCTCTATGATTGACAAGATAGTTGCGAAAATTTCCTCCTGGACTGCCAAGAAACTTTCCTATGCTGGAAGGGTACAACTAGTTCGATCTATTCTGTTTGGACTGCAAGCATATTGGTCTTAGATTTTTCACATCCCTTCTAAGGTACTCAAAGCCATAGATGCTTACTGTATAAGTTGTCTTGTCGGGAACAAATACTATAACTAAATGAGCTCTGGTGACATGGGACAAGGTTTGTGCACCTGTTTCTATAGGAGGGCTTAATCTCACCAACATCACCAAGTGGAACAAGGCCGCTCTTGCTAAAACATGTTGGGACTTGGCTCACAAAAGTGATAAGTTATGGATCAGATGGATCCATAGTTGTTGACACCCAATTTTGGCCTGATTTTTTTAAGTTAATATTTTTAAATTTTTTATTCGTTAAATTGCATAGAATATAATTTTCTCACATTTTTAATGTTAACACAATTTATTGATAATTATTCTCATTTTTTAAAAATATTGTGATTTTAATCTATTTTTTATTATTTTAATTAATTTTACTTATCATTAATTTTTATTGCAATCATTTGCATGTAAACAAATATTATTTTATTTTTTTAAATCACAGTTGTCTTTGTTCAAATCAGATTTTTTAAATATTATTAAATGTATTTTTATTTTTTTAAAATATTGTTCTGTATGGGTGATCTGAAATCTGTAAAATGTCTATGCAAATTTTTCCATATGTTTTCTCAGGCCTCAGGTTTGGTGGCAAACACAGGCAAGAGCAATGTGTATTTTGGTGGGGTGAAGCAGGCTCTACAAGATCAGATTCTGCAAGAGTTGCACTTTGCTAAGGGAGAACTGTCATTCAGATATCTAGCGGTGCCTTTAAGTACTAAAAGGCTATCTGTGGTGCAATGTAAACCTCTCATTGATAAGTTGATAGGGAGAACAACCAGTTGGACTACCAAATTCCTTTCCTATGCTGGGAGGGCTTAGCTCATCAGGAGTGTGTTATTTGGCATACAAATATTTTGGTCTCAGATTTTCTGCCTGCCTAAGAAGATCATTCAAACTATTGAGGCTATATGCAGGAGGTTCATGTGGATAGGTAATGCTGATGCTTCAAGGAAATCATTGATTTCTTGGGAAAAACTATGCTTCCCCAAGACTAGTGGTGGTTTGAACTTCCTAGACATCTCCAGTTAGAATAAGGCAGCTATAGGCAAGTGTCTCTGGAACTTATGTAAGAATAAGGACAAGCTATGGGTAGAATGGATACATATATACGATGGTACTGAGGGGGTCTGGGGCATTCAGGCCACTCAGGATTCTTGGATAGTTCAAAGGATACTGAAGGCACATAAGAACTTGCAGGAGGCTGGTTATGATGAAGATGCAGTGCTGGCTATGCACTCCTACTCTATTAAAAAGATTTACCTGCAGATGAGAGGAGACATGGGGAAGGTAGAATGGAGAAAGCTGGTTTGGTCTAATTATGGTGCTCCAAAATAGTTGCTTATACTCTATCTTGCAGTTAATAGAAGATTGGAAACCAAGAAAAGATTAGCAAAATGGGGGCTCATTGATAATGTCACTTGTCCATTCTGTCAAGACAAGGAGGAAGACATTGATCACCTGCTAAGATATGGGATCAACTACTAGCGTGGCAAGGTGTAGGCAGAACTAGTTTGACATAGCAGGATGAAGTGTAGTGGACAGATGAGAATATGAATGGTAATGGTAGTACAGCTCAGGTGTATCGAATGACCTTGGTGTGTGCTGTCTACGCAATATGGTTGGATCATAATGCAACGATATTTTAGCATAAGTAGAAAGCGTACCAGGTTATTATTAGGCAAGTGGTTAATGATGTGCATGGGAGAGGGATCCACCAGGCTAAATTAGCGCATAAGTTACAGCTTCTGAATGTATTGCCTGTGTTGACATAGTAGATAGATGTTGTGTGTAGTAAGGCATGGGGCTTTGATTGTCCATGTATACTGGTTTACTTGCTTTGTAACGTTTACTTGATAAATAAAATATTTACTTACCAAAAAAAAATAGTCTGTTAATACATAAGTTAGAGGAGATATTCTTTACACAGATAAATAAATAGCCTATAATTTTAGGTAAACCATGATTTTGAACACACGATTTAGATAGCCCATGATTTTATTTTTCCACATAGATGGTTTAGGATTTTAAGTTATCTATAAAGTCTCTCATACAATATACATATTTTTTTGTGGTGGAAATTTTCAAAATTGGCAAAAATCTCAAAAAGGAAAAAAAGTCTTCTCTCTTCAAGATCCCCAAAATAGCTTGAGCTTCCTTTTCTGGCCACCACCCCATCGGAATCTGACAACCTCCGTTCAACTCCGGTGAAATCAGAACTAGCTCCACCATCACTGTTCTCTCACAACCTTCGTCACTGCCAGACCACGAGCAACCCCATCTCCGATGAACCACGAGCTCCACCACCCAACACCACCGGTTACAACTAACCCAAAATAGCTCCAAACCACTGCCTCTCTCTCTCCCTTTCATTGCTCCATCGAAGCTCCAACAACAACCACCTAACTGTTGTGACTCCATTAACGGCGAGCTCCAGCAATAACAACTCTAAACCACCACCACAATGCCCGATACTCCATCTTCGACGAACACCATCACCACCGACCAGACCCATCACGCAACAGCCGTTAACCTTCCTCCTTTCTCCCTCTTCTCTAACCACTGGCGGACAACAACAAACAGTGAGTTTCAAGCTCCACCGAATCTGCATAAATGAGCTCCGGTCAACCACGAACTCAGGCGAACCTCGTTACTCATCTGATTTCTCGGTCATCACTGTAAGCCCCAAGTTTTTGACCCTCTTTGTTTTGATTTTAGTTTTTTTAATGTTTATTTTGAATTTCCTATTCAAGAAATATGTTCTGTTTAACTAATTTTTTCACTATTTTAATTTTGTCATTGTCTAATTATTTATCTATTGTTATTCTATTTCCATTCATATAAAATTGCTCTTAATTGATTGATATCACACCTTTCTCTATGAATTTTCTAGTAAGGTGTGTTGTTATTACCACTGAGCTATAGTTTATTGTTAGTTTTATCCCATTTAATTTTAATATTATCTATTTTGTTTGTTTTATATAATTTTGAGTTTGGAAGTGTTGATTTAATTGGACAATTAAAGAATCTCTTCATCGGATTTTCGAGGTCTCCCCATGATAAAAAAGGATGTTATTTTGAGTTTGATTAATTCATATCGAATATCAATTTATTGGCCGATGAAGAAATTTTCATCAATTTTCAAGGCCTCCAATGTATATAAGATGGATTTTATCTTTTTCATTTATTATTTCATTGATTCATTTTGATAAATATTCGCTCAATACTAACACTTTTACTAAGTGTGCTTACAGGTACATGGAGTCAATTTTTAAAGAAGGCGTTCAAATTAAAATTTGAAGATTTTGTATAATTCTTTATTGTATTTATTTATTTTAACTAACGATAGGTAAATATTATACCATTTTGTAAAGTTTTCCTTAGATTCTTAGAGTTTTGGAGAGTCTTTTTCTCTAACTCGAAAGAATCGGGATATTTATTTTATCCCCTCCTCCATTAAAAAAATAAGTTCAGTCGGGAACCACCATTGTGGATTCTGAAGGATGCCTAACCCTTTCTCTTTGGAATAACTTGAACCCTTACCTAGAATCTAACTGGTTTCATAGACTAAAATTTATTTAATTATTAAAAGGTTTCTTGATTTTCCTAAAATTAGGTGGCGACTCTCTTTCTCTAAATATATTCTCTCTAATATTATTTTTTAAAATTAATTATTTAATTATTTTTTTGTAGAGTCCCGAAGTTGTGTCCTATCATGAAAAAATAGGATCATAACAGAATGACGACTCCACTGGGGACAATCAAGGTTCTAACATTATGGGTTTATTTTTTCAATTGAGGAGATTGTTTTTTACAATTTTAATTTTTTATTATTTTTGTAATTCTTTATTTGCACATTGCATATTTTTTTCATTATTTGTAAATTGTATATTCTTTACATTTCCTTTATTAGTCATTCATTATTTATTTCATTATCTGTATATTGTCATTGCATACATAGCATATTTCTGCCACATGGCATGGAATTTTATTTATCTTTAATGGAGGTTCACGATCCCGTGGCCTCTTTTCATAAATAACACTTTCTCAAAAATATGATAGTTATGGGTACGTCATGCGTCCAATGGCTGTCGTATTTCTAACTCAAGTTGTCTGTTTGGGACCCGGTCTGTTTTGAAGGAAGCCCACTCTTAGACACCTAGCAAACGTAGAGCTAAACTGAAACCTTTAATTAGGCATTGATCTAAGTTGACCCGATACTCAAGCGATTGTTGGGTCCATTAGTAAGATCACCTTGTGTCCAAATTGGCCCATGGCCTAAAAGGACAATCATTCAATTTTTTCTTTTAAATTGAAGGATGCGTATGTCGAGTTGTACAAACCATTGTCTAGGGGTTGAAAATTTAGTATTTTTATAGATAGTTTCTTTTAGTGTAATCAAAAAAAGATTTTCATTCGAAAAATACTTTTGAAAATGTCAAGAAATTCAACATTAGAGGGCCTCCAATGCGGCTTAGTTTAGGTTGTACCTCTGCGTGAGACTGATATTTATTTGTACATCCCTCTCATATTTTATATCCCATTTAATTTATTGATAAATTTGTATATATATATTTTTTGAGGCAATGGAGCATTTCACAAATGACATACACATCCTTCCAACGTTAGGCCTACCTTTGGCTTAAAAGGTCACATGTATGCTAGGACGCGTTATGCATTATTTATGTGTTAAATGCTACCTAATTTGTTTATGTGTACATATTTTGTTGTAGATATGATTATTTATTTCAAAGGTTGGAACTACGTTTGACCTGATTCCTGCCTCAACGAGATACGTAGGCGCCTTATAGGCTCGGTCATATTCCCTGTAAGCTTTCCAATTATTTGCAATGGAAACTGGGACAGAATTTTTGAGAAGGTCTTAAAAATTCTACAGGAGATTACATTTGCTACAAGATTGAATACACAGAGTTGTTGAAGTCGAAACTGGGGCAGAATTTTTTAGGAAGATCCTCAAAAATTCCGACAGAACAGCAAAGAGAGCAACAACTTATGTTGAACTCCATGAAGCGTCGAACAGACAAATCAGGAGAGAGTTTTTGATTGGGTTGTGACACTCTATTTTATTATTTTTTTCATGATTATCCTATTTTCACTCATTTCTCTTTGCATTAATTTAGTGCATATGTTTGACAATTCTTTCAAAGATGATATATTTTATGACATATCTTCATGAACTACGCACACCTGATTCTCATTTCTCAGGATGAAATACGTAGGCAGACCTCTTGGGTTCAGTATTCTTTATTTATAAAGATTAATATATATATATATATATATATATATATATATATATATATATATATTATTTTCTTTTAAGAATCACATTTTTGACTTTGTTGGTGCCAAAACAGTTAAAAATGTCCAAAATAATTGTTTGAGGATGTTGACTTTGGGTGAATCATAGATTCTTTTGGTACCTCTTAGTCGTATCTTTGTGACACTAGAAAATATTCTCTTGTATGCATTCAAGATAAGAATAAAATAAACCTCATTGTTTCATGTGCATTGTGTGGTGAGCTTTTAGATTAAATTTAATTACATTGCATTGTTGACGTAGAACTTGGCCTGAATGTTTATTGAGGTGAAATTTTGAGTAATATTTGATTTGGGAAAGGATCGTAGGCCTTTTTTGATTTGTTTATGCCTTTTAATGCCTACCAAATAACATTAATCCCTAGTGTCCCCCTTTGAGCCTGAAGCCTCTTCTTTGGACAACCACATCTTAGTTAATACCCTTCTTAGTGCTTACATGCACTGTCCCTTTTTTGGCCTGACCTCCTTGAGCGCACTAAAAATGTGCAAATCACAGAAGAAAATTTGAGTTTGAAGCTGTCAAAAGCAAAAGATGTTGCATCCCTGAAAGTCAAGGATACAAAATGACTTCAAAAGAAAATAAAGGAGTCAAAAGCTCTCCACAAGGTCAAGATAAGAAGAAATAATGAAGAAAAAATACTCCAACAATAATGGAGAAACTTCAAAAGAAAGAAAAAGTGTCAGACAAAGGGAGAGAAGACTCTGACAAGCAAAAATTCAAAAGAAGTCAAAGCAAAAGAAAGGGACAGCGAAGAAGTTCAAGCACAAAAGTACAACGAAAGCACAAATTTGATTCAATGCTCAAGAAGGGATTAAGTCATTTTTATTCTAAATGAATATCCTACCCATCCCTATGCCTGCATTACAAGCCGATAACAAAGTCCTACATGATTTTATTTCAAATGTTCTCACATTAGTGGAGACTAACATGAAGGGCAAGCATATGACATCACAATTGCATGCGTTGATTTTTTTTTTCCTGAGTGTGAGTATACTTCAAATATATCATCAAATCAAAATACTTTAGATGTGTGCAAATGAGGACTTTCTTTGCGGTAAGGGCACTTGAAACATGAGGATAGGTATAGTTCAAAACCTTTGTTTGAAGCAAGACGAATAAATTTTGTCGATACTTAGGTATGTTTGAGGTACCACTTGAAACTATAGAATTATCTCGAAGTCAATCTCTATTAAATGAGAAGCAAATGAGCAAATTTTTTATGCAATGCTAATTGTTGGTACCAACTGCAGTCAAGAATTGATTCTCTCTTCACATGCTTCATTGTTCAAAATAAAATTAGGGCAAGCACCCACCTTTCTAAAGACCTGCCAAGTGCATTTTCTTGTTAAAGTTGTTGTCAACTTGTCAAACTGACATGTTGAGTTTTTACCTTGTCAAATTGACATATTTTTTAAAATTGGATTATCGTCCCATTCAAAATGACGTGTTGGCTCGTCACTTTTGTATTTGTGATGTGCTATGTTGAATCATCACCTCTTTAGTTGTGAAATATTGCATTTGATACTAATAAGTTTTGTTCAGATGGTTATTAGATGTTGGGGTGCCACCCCATTAAAAGTGGCATATCAAATTTAAGTTGGGTCATCTGCCTTTCAATGAGACATACGTTGGATTGTCACCTTGTTCAAAGTGACATATCAAATTCAAGTTGGGTCGTCCGCCTTACAATGAGACGCATTGGGTTGTCACCTCGTTCAAAGTGACATATCAAACTCAAGTTGAGTTCCTCAGCTGTCACGACCCGATTTCTCGGTCATGATGGCACCTACAACCCCCCAGTAGGTGAACCAATCCCCATAGCCCAAAATGGTCAGCAATGGGCTACTATCTAACAAGCTAAGCGGAAGAACACTTTAAATAAGCGGAAGCAAGGGTACAAGATGAAGAAAGTAGATAACAGGAATAACATAACAATGTGAAAGCTAAACCAAACCCAAAACCTAGTATCATCGCATATAAGAGCCAGATCTACATAAGGAGTACAAGGGTCCAAAACAATATATACACAAACATGTCTCCCAGTAGAAGTAGAGTACATAGTCAAAGATAAGCTAAAAGCTAAGATCCGATCGCCAAGAGCTCACCCTCAGTCCAGAATATCACCAAAATAGCACCTTGCACGAGTCTCCACGAGCTAACGGCTATGGCCCACACTAGGATCTGCACCAGAAGATGCAGAGTGTAGTATGAGCACCAAATGCGAAGCATAAGGTACCCAGTAGGTATCATAGGCCGACTGGGCACATATAAGATAAAAGAGTAGTAACATACAGAGTAGAAGCAAGTAGCCACAGAAATCAACGAAAAGTACACATGCACTAGCACAGAGGGAAGACAACAGAATAACATACAAGGCTAGAAGGTAGGATATCTACACACAGGCACAGGTGAAAGTAAGAAATGATGCACCTGGGATCCTTGCAACAACAGTATATACATAACAAGTTCTAGAAATGGATGGTATACCGGTAACCTCAAGTACAAGAAAAGTAAGAGGAGAAAGGAGATAGGCATGCTCGAAAACAGGAATCAATAACCCAACTAGTCATACCAATCTCAAATCCAACAAGTAACAAATCAGTCGTATATAATCGTATAAGCATAATCGTAACAGGGGGATAATATCGTGATAAAGTAACAAAAGACTACCTACAGTCCCCCGGCCACCCATACAACCGAGAAACACAAACAAGTGAAAAAAAAAACCCTCTGGCCGCCCAAACAACCAGAGTGTACACTCAACAAATAGCAAACAAGGGTGGAGCCTCAAACAATGAATGATATGATGCATGAAGATCTCAGGTGAAATAGTATCTCTATATGTACCTCATCTGGTGCCGATCGGGCCTAGCAGGTTGGTTTCATGGAAGGACACTGCCCGTATACCTCTACTCCGTCATATACCCTCGCTCCGACACACGTAGATCGAAGCCCCAGGCCCAGATGGAAAGGTCCATGGAGGTCTCGGACCCCATACTAAAACTCAGTATCAAAATATGTCCTCCGGAAGTAAGTCCGGGTTAAAGATAGAGACCTAGTATCAAATATGCATACCCAGACCCTGTCCAGGACTAAAGCAGTGAAAAGATGTCTCAAAAACCCCTCCAAGGGTGCCCGGGCATAACCGGGTCTAAAATAGTAGAAAGTCATCTCAGGTGCTCGGTCCGACCGAGACTAAAAATCACCCCCAAATCAGTAAAAAACTCAACTAGCACCCCAGCCCTACCGAGTCTAGCATTTATGGAAAAACTAGTGATAGAAATCATAATATAACATTCTCTTACCCCAAGAAGATTCACAAGTTAAATCAAACCATTTCCAATTTATTTCCATAAAAAATGGGCCCTCGGGGCCATGCAAAGTTTAGAAAAACAACAACAGTAGGCCCGAAGCTAAAACCATAGTAAAACATGGGTAAATCCTCTTTATATGCATGGAAATGATATGATCAAACACAATTAGCCGCTCAGCAGCTCACAATCAAACTATCGGCCCTGTCAGGCTCCAAAGCTACTTAGCAAGCATAACCAGCCTAGAAGGATATTTCTATGTCCGAGACTCGCAGACATTCCCAATAACCCACCTTCTATGTTCCAGAGTCGACAAGGCCTCACAGGACCACAAGGGTGAATAAAACGTATCAAGCAAGTACTACAAACATCGGGGGAAGGAAAGTAGGTCGGACATGAATAAAGCGATCAAGGTCTGTGGTACCAACCTAATAACCCAACCCAAGAATGACAGCTAGTATAATTTTATCCAATATATACTAAGTCTAAGAGTTTAGACCATAACCTACCTGTCGTTCGATGACAAGCTGCCCGAACAACAACGTACAAGCCCGAATCGCTCTGAGAGATCCCGAATGACAATCAAACTATTATAACCATAAATAAAATGTTAAAATGAGCCTAACGATACCCATATTGCTACAATTGTAGCCGGGTTGAAATTCACACCAAAAGCGAGCCCGCGGAGCCCACAACCCGAAACCAAAAACGAAGAGAAGCACAATGACCACCCCAAAACCAAGATGACATGCTCCAAAAATCAAGGAAATGGGGCAACAATTTTGGGCTAAAATAGCCCCTACTAGACAAGAACCCAATTTAGGATTAAAGGGAAGGAAACCGGAGTTTAGGAAAGAATTACCTACTAAGAAGCTGGAAATTTCAAGCCACGACGGAGAATTCTTCAACCCACGAACATGCAACAGCTAGGAAGATTATAACATAAAAATCCAAGCTTGGAATGAGCAACAATGGTGGAATTTAGAGAAAGAACAAGAGTATTAAAGTGAGGAAGAAAGCTTACCAATAATCGGAGAATCACTAATAGACGATGAACAAATATTTTCCCCAATGCTAGGAATGATATGGAGCAAGTTTGGGAGATAGTTAACTGTTTGGAGCTGGGAAAAGTTGAGCAAAGTGCTGGAAAAATGAAGAGAGAAGTTTATATACTGCCAGGGGTCCTTCATCGCGATCGCAAAGGGACTCCTCGCAGTTGGCTAGACCATGCTGGCTAGACCATCGCAAACGCGAAGGCTAGCCATGCGGTCTTGAGAAACAAAGAAGGAGGGGCTTCATCGCGATCGCGACCGGCGATCACGCGATCATGAAGAACATTGTGCCAGGCGCTTTATCATGATCGCGAAGGGTGAGTCTCGCGATCGCGATAGAGGCTTGATGCCTGCACCTGCAACAAGAAAAATTCTGCAACTTTCCAAAACTCGACGAGGAATTCCAGGCATAATCAAAAACCAATATCCAGAAAGTAATAGTGCTAACAGAGTGGAAACAATGTTCTGGACTTAACAAAATCGACAAAACTTCCATACGAGGTCGTTTCGGAGAAATATTGACCCAAGTCAATACTAATGAAAAGGAACCTAAAGGCTTGAAATGAGTCCGGCACACCCGAAACCCAAACCAACCACCTTGCCAACCCAAACTCATCATTCCGGAGCTGATGGAATCGTCGTATTTTGAATCCGACACTTCGATCATCGAAAGTCACCCAAAGTTACACTTTTAACTCTAAATGGCCTGAAAATTGAGAAAACCATACAAAACCAACACTGGAAGTTCTCAGGCCTCAAGTGAAGGTCCAACTAGACCACACTCAATGCTACAGAGCTAACGAAACTCTCAGAATTTAATTCTGAGCACGTTAGATAAGAATGTTGACTACAGTCAATGATATTCTAAGTTAAATCTCTAAAACAGGAAAAGGGCAAAACAACTAGATGAATGATTAGGGAACTAAACTATCGGTCCCAGCAAGCCACAAATGACTTGGGGCCACTACAGAAAAGCTCTAACAGTACAATAAATGCGTAAATGTGAAGATGACCGGAAGAGTCATCACAACACCCACTACTAAAAAGACTTTCGTCCTCGAAAGTCAAGAAGAAGGGAGTACCTGAAGACTCAAACAACTGCGGGTACTGAGCATGCAACTCACACTCGGTCTCCCAAGTAGCCTCCTCAAGCGGACGATGTCTCCACTGAACCTTCACAACCAGAATCTCTCTAGATCTCAACCTCCTGATATCTCTGGCCAAAATACTATCGGTTCCTCAACAAATGACAAACTCTCGTATAATTGAACCAAATCCCAATGCAACACATGAGACTCATCTGACACATATCGGCACAACATCAAGACATGAAAAATTGGGTGAACAGCTGAAAACATCAAAGGAAAAGCCAATATGTAGGCAACACAACCAACCTTCTGCAGGATCTCAAACGGCCTAATAAACCTGGGGCTAAGCTTGCCCCGTCAACCAAATCTCATCACGCCCTTCATGGGTGATACTCGAAGGAAAACCAAGTCACCAACACTGAACTCCAAGGTATAAAGTCTACTATCAGTGTAGATCTTCTGCCTACTCTGGGCTGCTCTAAGTCTATCCTGAATCAAATGGACTCGGTCCAAGAAATCTCTAAGCAAATTTGTACTCTGCGGTCTGGACTCTAACCCATCAAACTAACCTATCAGTGTAGATCTTCTGCCTACTCTGGGCTGCTCTAAGTCTATCCTGAATCAAATGGACTCGGTCCAAGAAATCTCTAAGCAAATTTGTACTCTGCGGTCTGGACTCTAACCCATCAAACTAACCAATTGGCAATCTACAACGCCTACTATACAAAGCCTCGAAAGGTTCCATGTTGATGCTCGAATGGAAACTATTATTATGAGCAAACTCGGCCAAAGGCACAAACTGATCCCATGAACATCTAAAGTCAAGTACACAAGCCTGAAAAATGTCCTCCAGGACCTGAATAGTCCTCTCAGAGTGGCCATCTGTCTTAGGGTGGAAAGAGGGACTAAGCTGAACCTCTGTACCCATATCTCTCTGTATAGCTCTCCAAAACTGAGATATGAACTGCGTGCCGCGGTCAGAAATGATAGAAACTGGGACCCTGTGCAACTGAACAACCTCGCGAATGTAGATTTGAGCTAACCTCTCAGCATCGTAGGAAGTCTGAACCAGCAAGAAGTGGGCCGACTTAATCAGTTGATCCACAATCACCCAAACATAATCAAAACCCCAAGTAGTACGAGGCAAACCGACAACAAAGTTCATAGTAATACCTTCCCATTTCCACTCAGGAATGGAAAGTCGCTGCAACAAACCACCCGGTCTCATGTGCTTGAGCTTCACTTGCTGACAGTTCAAGCACCGAGATATAAACTCCGCTAGAGATCAATGTGTGTATGTATATGGGTTGATCTGATGTTCCTATTGAACAAACAAGTTTGATTTGATAGTATAGATAGTTTCTCTTTTTCTAGTACTTATTATTCATTTCATTTCCTTTGCATGACACAGCTTACACCGGGTTCAATTGATCTATATCCTTGCATCTCCGTTGGGCTAGGCCCAACCCATGTCAAATTTGGCCTAAATCCAAGCCCAACAATTGATCGAGTTGTCCATGTTACGAAGGGATCAAATATACAAATTTGGGAAGATGATACACAGTCCATACATGGGCTGAAATATAAGCAGGAAATGGGCCAAAGCCCTAGTTGAAAATGCAACAACAGCAACAGCCAAAAGGGGCTGAAAATTAGAAAAGAAATGGGCTAGAGCCCATGCGGCAGTAGCAGCAATCCAGAAGGTGAAAATTTGAAGAAAATTGGACTCAATGTCCAAGTCTTGTGAATGGTGGTCCCAATCCCACAACTTTGATTTGTAGGACAAGTGTTGATTGAATCAAAGTTCAATTTCTGTTAAGCCGAAGGCTTAAATACTTCTTCTGTCTCTTTTCCTCTTTATTTTGTCTATGTTAGAATTATATTGTATAATTTGGAATAACTCTAACTTAGTTGAAATTCCCCTATAAGAGTTGTTACTTCTGATTCTAATATTTACTTCCCAAATATACTTACACGAAAGATACTTACTGTTTCTTCAAACGATTTTGTTATCTTCTTTCAATTGATTACCAAATTCTAGAATTTCATTTAGATTTAATCAAGTTATGGTTCTCATATTTCCTCAAAATACAAGATCTTTTCAAAAGTTAGTCAAAATAAGTTATTTTCAAACAAGTTCGGATAACCGCAAGTTAGCGGATATCCCGAGTGCCTTTAAAACCTTCTCGGGATATTAATTTGAACCCTTATCCAAAATCTCAAAATGTTTTCTAAGTCTTTATCTATTTTAGACTTTAAAACTTTTATAAGTTTTTATTGGTTTTACTTTTATAAAACTAAGTGGTGACTCTTGCTTTTAAAAATTCAAAACGTTTGGAAACTTTAACTAGATTTTCGAAATGATTTTCAAATGATAAGTCATTTTTTCATAAAACTGAAATGGCGACTCTACTGGGGATAATTCAACTAGGTTCTAATCTTATTGTTTGAAACTAACTTATTTGACTAACCCGGTGTAATAGATAGTAAAAGTAGTTATTTGTAATTTACGTGTTTAATTTTTGCAAATTGTAAACTGTTATTGCATTCATGGAATACAGGTTCCGCCAAATGGCAAAATTAGAATGCATCAGGAAAAAGTGATTACGCATGTCTTCGCGGTCACTTCTCTACTTAAAAAATCAAAATTTTCGAAACAATGAGCAATTAGTTGGTTCCAGGTTGGCCGGCACTTGTTCATTGTTTCAGCCCGTAGTTGTCCACTCGGGTTCCTGGTCTCTTTTCGAAACCTATTCTAGAAACTCAGGATAGAGAGAAACCAAATCTCAAAATAGGCATTGACCTAAGATGTCTTAATATCCAAGGGATATTAAATCCATTAGTAAAACCACCATGTGTTCGAAAAGGCCCATTGCCCGAAAGAACAATCATCCCATACGTGCTCAATTGAAGGATATGATGTCGAGTTGTACGAACCATTGTCCCTCGGGATTGGGATGTATTTAGATAGTCTTTTATTTTGAAGATTTACATCCGAAAGGCATTCGGAATTTGCAAGAAGTCCAAAACGTTTGAGAACGAAGGACCAACCACGACGGCCTAGTTTAGGATTGTACCCCTGCGTGGGACTGATTTTAATGTACATTCCTTTTCTCGCAATTTTGTACCCCCATTTTATTTAATCAATATGTATAAATATTTTTGGGGCAATGGAATGTTTACAAACGACATACATATCCTTCAATTCGTTAGGCCTACCTTTGGCATAAAGGTCACATATCTGTATAGGACGCGCTATGAACTGTTATGTGATGTAACTACTTTATGTGCTATGTGTGTTGCTTGAATCAAGGAAAATTTATCCATTCCGTGTCAAAATTTTCTAGAACACAGCAAAATATAAAGCCCACTACACAAAATCTCTCTTGGAAGTTCTTCAAATTTTCCCAGAAAAATTCAAAGACTTCTTAAAACCCTTTTAAGTCTTGTTCAGAAAATGAACTTGCCTTATCCAAACTACTTCCTTTCAGGGCCCATCCCTATCCTTAAGAAATTTTCATTTTTCCTACTTGGACTGAAATACCGAAAGGTTCACAAGATGAGTATCAGAAGATAAAGACTCGACGAGTCAACTTTCTTGATAAAACCTACTTATCCAAAATCGATGGGCAAATTCCTGTCTATCAAACCCTCGAGTCAACGATTACCCGTGGATCAATTTTCCTTGACAAAAGCAACTTTATGTGTTTATTTCCAGTCAAATGTCATGCGTTGTTTACCACTTATGGAATCTAACATATTCTCCCTTTTGAGTTATTTTTCCTGTAACAGGTAAAGAAACTGATTTTTGTTGAGAAAAGATGGCAGAATTATCTTACCTCACAAAATTAAGAGAAAGCAAGGTTTCCTCCCCTGATCGTAACTTAGGGAAAACAATAATGACTGAGGATACTGAGAGCATCGCTTTAACTAGGATGACTACTCTCTTATCTAAGCAAAGTGAGTTGATTGCGCTATTGGCGTAACAAGTTGATAAGATGAGAAATGAGATGAGAGAGACAAGAAGTATGATTAATTTGATCATCCATGCAAAATTACCCACACCAAGTGAAGGAAGGTCTCTACTTCATGTCCCTCCCTTGAATACGGCGACACCTGAACACTCTTCCAATAATACCCTGGCAATTTCTTATAATTGGAGCACGGAAAAGTCTCTCAAATACGACTAGATAAAGCCTTCACCACAAAAAGTCTACCCTTCAACATCGCAAAGCCCCTATCCCGTCTTTATGCCCGAGCTAAATATCAAACTCCGTCTCCAAATTACCAACCGCCTCCACAAACATACCAAAACTTTCAGTCAAATTTTCAAGCACCAATTCCTTTCTACTCAAATCCATAAATATACCACGAAGTAGCTACCCCGACATACCAAAATAAAATATTTCATCTAAGCTATAAGAAGAAGCCTCCCCGAGTCTTTACTCCATTAGCTGAAAGTTGAACTCTACTCTTTGAGAGACTGAAAGCAGCTGGACTAATTCACCCTATCGAACCAAAGCCTGCTAATCCAGCATCTAAATTCTTCAAACCTAATCGACATTGCCCATATCATTCAGGAAGTGTTGGACATACCACTGAAGATTGCATCAATCTGAAACACGAAATTCAGAACCTAATCGATTAAAGAGTCAACATTCTCCAAACAGCCTCCCCTGGTAGAAATACTTCACAAAAGCATAGAGGAGTGACCATCAGTATAGACGAAACTGATGACGAATGGTATGAAAGAACTATTCTTAATAAAGAGGATGATCAAGAATTGCCAAGACCTTTGACTCATCTATCCCAGTCTTTCCCTACAAGTAACGATCTAGGGGATAGAATAGGAGACCTATTCAAAGAATGTGATTCCATATTAGAAGAAAACCCTGAGGCACCCATGATTAGGGATGCCATGCCCGACAAAAAGCTACAGAATTGGGTCACAACTTCCCTTGTGACTCTCCGCTCGGCTGGGTAGACAAAAATTCTATTTTATGAAAAATCAATGATGGTCCGGATGAGGCTCCATGATCCACCCTTTATGTTTTAATATTCCTCATACTATTTACTGTTTTCCAAAAGGCATGAACCTACATTCACGTGGGTTATAGCCATAGTTTGTAAATATTTCCGAATTTCAATGAAAGCCTCCTTATTTTAAAAAAATATTTACTGTTCAAAATTTATTTATGTTTACTTGTTATTATATAACCCGTTTTGTTTTGGTTTCAGTAATAATAAGTTAAAATCTGCTAGTGTCATGTCATGTCAAAAGCTTAACGAACAAACCAAGCTAGACGATGATGAATTTGAGGAGTATGTTGAAGACATCATGGTCCTTGAATGAACAACTAAGAAGTCTAAGAATTTGGAAGACCAGAAAAGGCCCCACCTAAAAGAGTTTGAGGTGGTCAATCTGAGAGGCAATGGTCAAGAAATCAGCGTTGGTATTCATTTGTTAAAAGCACAAAAGAAAGAACTTATCAGTCTACTCAAGTGATACATCAACATTTTTTACTGGTCCTACAATAATAGGACAAGAATGAGCACAAACATAATCTCCAAAATTTATGGGTCAATCCAGAATTCAATCCAAGGAATGGATAATTAATCCTTCCCTCCCAGAGACGGAGAAAAACTTGCACCAAATTGGCAAGGCCCGTATGTTGTCCAAAAAGTGTTATCCGGAGGAGCCTTGATTTTGTCCGAGATGGATGGTCAAGTGTGGACTAAACCAATCAACTCTGATGTTGTGAAGAGATACTAAGCTTAAAGATGGTTTTTCTTTCATTTCTTTCCCATCGCATTTTCTGATTGTAATCGTTTTGCACTTAGTAATAGCTTAAAAATGTCCATATCTTCCTTGTACGAACTACGTTTGACCTGAATTCTCAAGAATGAGATACGTAGGCGGCCTGTGTCGGCTTCGGTCAACCCCTTAAGAAAATCTATATTTCCCCTTTCTGTCTTGAACTACGTCTGACTTGAATTCTCAAGAATGAGATACGTAGGCGGCCTTTGTCGGCCTCGGTCATCCCTTTAATTATTTCCAACATTCTCCTACTTTGAGTGTGGGAACTACGTTTGACCTGATTTCTACCTCAATGGGATACGTAGGCGCCACAATGGCTCGGTCATATCACCCTAGGAAATGGAAACTGGGGAAGAATTTTTGATAAAGGAGTCTCAAAAATTCAGAAGATGAAGGTCATTTCCAGCAAAACAAGAGAAGGCTTGTGGATACATAAACGCCACAATGGCTCGGTCATATCGCCCAAAAAATGGAAACTGGGGCAAAGTTTTGAGAAAGGAATCTCGAAAATTCAGAAGGCAACGAGCATCCTCCAGTAAGTCAAAATACAGAATGAGCCGAAGAGCAACCAAAGTGAATATCGAGAAAGAATCTCGTAATCCCCAAAAAATCTCAAGTCTCGTGCCAATGGAATGAGATTCATCATGAAACCTTTAACTGGGGAAGAAATTTTGAGGAAGACCTCAAAATTTCCACCAAGCCTCATCCAAGAAGTTCAGCATTAAAATCCGAAAGTCCCCCAGCACTAAGAAAATCACCAATTGTAGCAAGTCTGAAGTGGATTAATCCCCAGCTATGACAGATTTCCTAAAAGATCATTTCCAAACTCCCCAGCTAGGATGGCGAAGGATATCTAGAGTCCGCCAGCAGTATGTCAGAAAATGTTCAAGCCTCGAGTAAAGGACATGACATGACGGGCAGAGACCTTTTCAAACTATCCTTTTTCAAAATCTTTATTTTACAAAAAGCCAGTTTGAAAAATCATTACGAAAACTTATTTTACTCCTTATAATATATTTTGTCATATGTTTACCGTGGCCCGAGGAGTATCGAGAGTGACGAGTACCCCATATTGGAAAGCATCCAGAGAAGACAAAATGAGGAGCAGAAGATCGAAGGAGGTCAACATAGACCAGTTTCGGCAAAAAATTGACAATTCTTCTGTGGATGCAAGTTGTACCCAAAAGTATGTTAGAAAGCAGTCCCTCATTATCCAACGCGTTCAAAGAAATGCAACGAGACCAGATGCCCCAAAATTTGGCGAGAAAAGCCAAAGCAACAGAAAGAAGCCAAAGATGGCAAAAGTCCCTAGGATGGGCAAATCTTCTTGTAGTTCACAGAAACTACCAGATAAAGAGAGATGGACAACGTCCTCAAGTCCCCAAACGGATCAGGACATTTTGGTGAGTTTCGAATTGGGACACCAAACAAGATATTAACGTCATTCTCTGTCAATCCCGGATAAGTCAGAAATTATCACGAACAGGAGATGTTCAAAGAAGGTATTTATAGTTGTCCCCAGAAATGGACACGACCATTTCATTCACATTTCAAATGAAAGTCTGTTTTGATTAGCTTCATAAACATCGTCTTTAATGTTTTTCAAATTTGACTGTGGTCGCTAGTAAGAGCGACACCGTGTCTACTAACCATTTGCCTTGAGCACAGTTATCCATAAAGGAGTCGACATAACAAAACAAAGACCAGAGGTGATATTTTATATGACTTTCCCATGGTCCAGTGCATCATACGGCACTATATTGCATCATATTTTGCATTCATATTGCACCACGTCACATCGCATCATACTACATTACATGACATAAGCATTATGTCGCATCATATTATGTCATATCGCATTGCATCATATTATACTATGTTGCATTAAACTGTATGGCATCATATCGCAGGAACCATACCATGAGGGCTATCATATTTGAATATCGCGAGAGCCATGCCACAAGGGCCATCATATTTGCATGTCGCGAGGACCATGCCACGAGGGCCATCATATTTGCATCTCGCAAGGACCATACCAAGAGGGCCATCATATTTACATATCGCGAGGACTATGCCACGAGGGCCATCATATTTGCATGCGAGGACCATGCCACGAGGGCCATCATATTTGCATGTCGCGAGGACCATGCCACGAGGGCCATTATATTTGAATGTCGCGAGGACCATGTCACAAGAACCATTGCATGATCATCCACATTATTATTCAATACCATAGATACACATCCCCTGTGAAGACTATTCCCCTCTACCCGTCGGTTTCAAAGAGGATGACATTCATAAGCGTTCCTACGTCGCACTTGTTGCGCAGGATCGACCCTCAGCATGCTTATATCTGAGATCGCGTGAGACGGTGGAGTCTAACATTGAGGATATCATTATCATCATCACCATTATCATCATCCATTATGCCAAGTCTGGCACTCAGCATGCTTATATCTGATATTGTATAAGACGGAGGAATCTGACATTGAGGGTGTATTTTCTCCTTTATTATGTCAAATTTGGCATTCAACATATTTATATCCGATATCGCGTATGACGCAGGCGTTGAGGATATTATTACTATTTATCATGCCAAGTCTGGCATCCAGCATATTCATGTCTAATATCGCGTAAGATGATGGAGTCTGACGTTGAGGATATCTATGCACTCTTATTCGAGAGCCTTGATTACCGGAAGAGGCAATTATATTTGATTGTGTGGCAAAGGCCTTGTCACCCCGATAATCAAATATTGTTTTCCATTGAGATCGAAAGCATATAGTCTGAGGGATGTCTGTAAGATGCCATTCTAATCGGACGATGAGCTAAATTTCCCCAAATTGGAAGGCCAAAGGTCGTCTGTAAGTCACAGCGATATCTGAAACCAGATAGTGTGCAAGATTTCCCAAAACTTGATAGACTAAGAGTTATTTTTAAGACGCAGTGATATCTGAAACTGGATAGTGTGCAAGATCACCTAAAGATTTAAAGTTCAAGGGTAATGCATAAGTCGCAATAATATCTGAAATTGGATAAAGTGCAAGACTCCCAAAAAATTGATAGTCCAAGGATTATCTATAAGCCACGACATATCCATATTGATATTGTGCAGGACTACCAAAGGTTCCCAATTCAAGGGAAATGTGTAAGTCGTGTTACATCCAAGATCGGATAAAAGTGCAGGATTACCCAAAAAATTGACAATTCGAAGGACGTCTGTAAGCCACCTCTATCCAAATTCGAATGATATGCAAGATCACTCGAAAGCTGGCAAGATAAAGGAATCTGTAAGCCGCCTCTATCCAAAGTCGGATGATGTGCTAGATTACCCAAAGCTTGACAATTTAGGGAATATCTGTTAGTCACGTCAATATGGATAATGTGCAAGATTTACCCTAAAGGCATATGCAAAGACTACTGCCAATAGCCACAAAGGCAATCACGTTCAAGAGAACGCCGCAAACGGTTGCAAGGACCGTCACGTCAAACGGCCACAAAAGTCGCCTTACTCAAAGATCGCCATAAAGGCAACCTAATCTGATAGCCATGATGGCTATCACATTTGATTATCATAAAAGTCGCTATTTCCTAACACAGAGACAAAAAATGACGACATCTTATTCACGAAGCAACAAACACGAAAATGAGGTACAACATTATCTCTCTTTATTAAGCTGCTTTACTACTAACAGTATTGTTTCAAATATTGCCGAGGACATTTGAGAGGATGAAAATCTCGAACCTAAATAACAGGTACAAAATGCATCAAAAAGATGTCACAACATGGATTTTGAACATAATTCCAGGATGAGGTATGGCGAAGAAACTACCTCCTCAAATGGAATTATGTTATTACTAACAATTTTATTTTGAGATATTGTCGAGAGCATCCGAGAAGGATGAAATTCTCAAAGCAAAACCACAGGTGCGGACTACCTCAAAAGGGACGCATCACTACGTGGAACTTTTTCTTAGCAGCAAACTGGGACATAGTCCGAAAAAGGGATATCAAACTCTTTGGACGTGAGCTGAGGAACGACTACCATCGCTATCAAACCACACCCCTATCAAAAGAAATGTGGGTATTTCCAATCTTTGGGTCTTAGTTTCGCATCCAGGGTATTTTTAAAACTCACGCTGGAAATAATATTTCTTCTCTTCAAATCCGAGTGACAATACACCTCAAGTTATAGAAATTATGCCCAGGTAAAATCTTATTTATGGGTGTGAAGTGCACCACATTCATAGTTGGGAGGTTACATGCCTCTTTTCTATAGCTTAAATTATTCATCACTCATCCCGAGCCAAAGGTTGTCTTAACATAAAGATTACCTTTTCCACCGATTGAGTCGAACTACAAGCAGCCTGAATCCCTAAGTCTTGGGATATGTAGGTGGGCTCTATGTTGAAAACTCGGCTGCATTCCTAACTTCCCCCAATCCTCTAATTCCCTAGCTTTCCGGTCTCTTCGTACTCTGAAATCGATATAGTTTGGAATTCTTTCAAAATCATGCGTAAAATAAAGCATCTTGAACTACAAGTGGCATAAGTTCTCATGTAACCTGGGATATGTAGAAAACTCGATACCAAAGTTCGGCCATGATTTCGTAAAATTCGTGCTAGAACCAACCGCTTTCTAAAGATGAATCTGTGGTCGGATAAAATTGGGAACGTCAATTCCCTTTGCCCAGGGTTCATTACACTCACCCTACCCAAAGGGAGGGGCAGTTGTTGACACCCAATTTTTACCCTCTACATTATGAATTAACCTTAAGCCTTTTTGATTTTTAAACAATTTTTTGAAAATAATTGTTTTGTGAAAAAGGATAAAATATTTTTTCAAATCTGCTTTATAATAGTTTTGAGTAAGAATTTATATTTTTCATATTTAATTATGTGAGATTTATATAAGTTTACTTAAAGAACTATTTAAAAGTTTAATTTCATAAGAAAATCTTTTTAAGAGATTAAAACATTTCATTTTCCTCTAAATTAATTCAAAACGAGAGATTAATTAAATAAATTAATTTCATAATTTTAAAGAGGTAAGTATGTGTTGAACGCAATAATTATTTTTAATTGTTTAAACTCATTAAAATCTCGAGAATTGATTTTAACTTATTCATCTCTATTCCAATTCTAGCCTAATTCCTTAAAACTATTTTAGCAGGATTTTCCTAAATTCCTCTTAATTTGGCTAGTCCTTAAACTTAAAATGGCCACATTTTGCAAATATGGCCATATTTTAAATAGCCCTTTACAACTCCTTGTTATCAGCCAAAGAGTTGGGCCAACAAATCCCTCAACCCACTCAAAACCGACCAACCCACACCCTTTTCCCTCAACCCGGCTGGCCCAAACCCAAAACACCCTTTCTCTTCTTTCTCTTTTTCTCTTTTTCAACAGATGACCAAATGAACCCCTTATCTCTCCTCCTTCGCTCTTCATACAACAACACCCAAGACCAGACGAACCCTAATGTTGTTGATGACTCACTTTAAACGATGAGTAACAACAACAAACAATGCTCAATCCCCGATAAAATTCCCAAATGCCATCCACCCTCCGTCAAGATGATGAGCTGGCAACCTCGAAGGCTCTAGAAACAGCCCCATGTGGCATCACCTTTTCGAGATCAGCAAAGGAGTGGTACGATTTCGTATAATTTCTTGCCCTCCAAGCTTATCTCCTCTGAAATTCGAATTTCCCCAAGCGAAATCCCCAAAAACCCATCTGCTTTTCCCCCCCAATTTCATCTGATATTCTCCTATATAAACCCCTATCCTCCATAAGAATAAGGGGGAGTTCTTTTGGGGGGAAATTGGGGATTCTAGAGAGTCTTTTCTCTAATCTCACGTAACCAAAAGAATTTTGGAGACAAACATACAAAAGTGGGTGTCCGACGAATCAAAATTAAAACTCCGGTGGTGTCAAAGTTCCCCTTGAAGCTTGTGATCTCAGGCGCTGCTCCGAAGAAGGTAAACACTTCTCATTTTCTCATTTTTTTTAGCATTACATAAGGCTATAATTTCTTCAGGATGCTCTAGTTCTAGTCTGGTTTTGAGATAACTACGAGTTCTGTTGTCTTTTCTTAGAATTGTCTGGTTTTAGGCTAGTTTTGTTTGAAAGCAGGTGTGTGATTCCGATGATTGGTTAAGGACTGTTGTATTGACCGTTCTTGCTTTTCTTCTTTACTGTGTGAATCCTGGTGGTAGTTTTGTGTGTAGAATAGAAGTTTTCTTGAAGGGTCTTCTTAGTCTACAATGCTACGCGAGACTCGTTAAAAAGAAACAGTTTTTTTTTGGTTTTTGGGACTGCTCTTTAGCTCCTCCAATGCGCCAAATGCTAAAATAAATTAGAACTCTATCATAAATTTTGAAATTTCTAGTATTCTCTGTATTTGCTTTCATACTTGGATGTATTCTGTTATTTGTTTTCTGTGTTGCTAAATTTTCAAAACACTAAAAAGCTTCCACTGGTTTCTTCACATTAGTGTATGCTCTCAAAGTTATGTCAAGTCTTTGGTGTTCCATTAAATGAGTATAAAACAGGATGTTTCAAGAATAAGTTTGGACACATTTTAGTTTAATTCCATTTTCCATGATGTGTTATATGATAACTCTTGGCATGAATTCCATCTCTGTCTTCAGTGCATGTTTTGCCATCTCGTCGACGTTCTCCCGTCCTGTTTCCCTTAAAAATAAATGAACGCATTGGGTTATTGTATCATTCCTCTTGTTTTTTTTCCAGATTCAATGTTGCCTTGAGTTTTACTTCAACAAATCTTTTGACTTAGAACAAGTATGAACTAGGCTGGCTCAAGATGAGTTTGGATTGATTTTTTGGTTGCCTTGATTTCATAAAATCTGCTCGATGGCTTGTAATGAATGTTTCACGCTCTACATGTTCAAAAGTGTTGTCTAAACATGAGCGTCACTCACAGTTTTATCATGATAATTAAATATTTTAGACTGGGTTCACATTGAACAAATCGCCAATCAGTAATAGGTTGGTCTTGGGTGATTATGCTTTGATCTCTATTGGTTTTGAATAAAACTTTGTTGCATATTTTGGGTTTTAACCTGGGTAACTTTCTGGTTTATAATGGTGAGAATAGCTCCATAAGGATTTGTTTAAATTCATTTGTTCTTCATTTATTTGCAATCTGTCCATCATGTCATTACATTGTAGAATGCTTGAATGTTTGAAGAATTGTTATCCCTGAGCTTTATCTAACTAGGATTGTCCAAACATCTACCAACATCAAGTTGTAAATCCCTTACTTTATGTCTGTTTGTCAAAAAGAAAAGGGTTGATCTTATTTCCACTTTTAGCGACTGATATCTTTGTCTCTATTGCTCACAAAGTCACATAAGCAAATTAATGAAAGTTACCCCAATTCCTTTACTCCCAGGTCACTACTTCCATTTTGATTACCCATCAAATATCTTCTAGAACCATGCGTTACATTATTACGTTGAATGATTAGCCTATATCATGACTAATTTTTCCTTTGTGGCATGATTTATTCTTTAGAGATCAATGTGTGTATGTATATGGGTTGATCTGATGTTCCTATTGAACAAACAAGTTTGATTTGATAGTATAGATAGTTTCTCTTTTTCTGGTACTTATTATTCATTTCATTTCCTTTGCATGACACAACTTACACCGGGTCCAATTGACCCATATCCTTGCATCTCCGTTGGGCTAGGCCTAACCCACGTCAAATTTGGCCTCAATCCAAGCCCAACAATTGATCGAGTTGTCCATGTTATGAAGGGATCAAATATACAAATACAGGAAATGGGCCAAAGCCCTGGTTGAAAATGCAACAGCAGCAATAGCCAAAAGGGGCTGAAAATTAGAAAGGAATGGGCTAGAGCCCATGCGGCAGTAGCAGCAATCCAGAAGGCAAAAATTTGAAGAAAATTGGACTCAATGTCCAAGTCTTGCGAATGGTGGGCCCAATCCCACAACTTAGATTTGTAGGACAGGTGTTGATTGGATCAAAGTCCAATTTCTATTAAGCCGAAGGCTTAAATACTTCTTCTGTCTCTTTTCCTCTTTACTTTGTCTATGTTAGAATTATATTGTATAATTTGGACTAACTCTAACTAAGTTGAAATTCTCCTAAAAGAGTTGTTACTTCTGATTCTAATATTTACTTCCCAAATTTACTTACACGAAAGATACATATTGTTTCTTCAAACGATTTTGTTATCTTCTTTCAATTGATTACCAAATTCTAGAATTTCATTTAGATTTAATCAAGTTATGGTTATCATATTTCCTTAAAATACAAGATCTTTTCAAAAGTTAGTCAAAATAAGTTATTTTCAAACAAGTCCGGATAACTGCAAGTTAGCGGATATCCCGAGTGCTTTTAAAACCTTCTCGGGATATTAATTTAAATCCTTATCCAAAATCTCGAAATGCTTTCTAAGTATTTATCTATTTTAGACTTTAAAACTTTTATAAGTTTTTCTTGGTTTTACTTTTATAAAACTAAGTGGCGACTCTTGCTTTTATAAATTGAAAATGTTTGGAAACTTTGACTAGATTTTTGAAATGATTTTCAAATGATAAGTCATTTTTTCAGAAAACAGTACTATCCGGCTAAACCAACAAAGTTGTGAACCTCGGTAGGAGTAGTAGGTCTAGGCCAATCACGAACCACAGAAATCTTACCCGGATCAACTCTAATCCCATCCTTAGACACCACATGCCCTAGGAATGCAACTGACTCGAGCCAAAACTCACACTTTGAGAACTTGGCATAAAGCCGATGATCTCTCAAAGTCTGAAGTACAGTCCTCAAATGATGCTCATGCTCGTCCCTACTCCTTGAGTATATCAGAATATCATCAATGAAGACTATCACAAACATATCCAAATATGGGATAAGCAACCTATCCATCAAATCCATAAAGGCTGCGGGGGCATAAGTCAACCCAAAAGACATCACGAGGAACTCATAGTGACCATAACGTGTCCTGTACCCCTCCCTAATCCTCAACTTATGGTAGCTGAACCTCAAATAAATCTTTGAAAACACGACTGAACCCTGGAGCTGGTCAAACAAGTCATCAATCCTCAGCATCGGATACCTATTCCTCACTCTCACCTTATTCAACTGCTGATAGTTAATACACATCTGCATCGACCCATCCTTTTTCTTCATGAAGAGAACAGGAGCACCCTAAGGAGACACACTCGGTCTAATGAACTCCTTAGCTAATAAATCCTAGAGCTGCTCCTTAAACTCTCTCAACTTAGCAGGAGCCATACGGTAAGGTGGAATAGAAATGGGCCTGGTGCCCGACTCTAACCCAATGGCAAAATCAACATCCCTCTCAGGTGGAAGGCCTGGAAGGTCAGTAGGAAATACATCTAGGAAGTCCCTAACCACAGGAACAGACTCAGGAGACGAAGGGTCAGCACTAGTATCTCGGACATATGCTAGATAAGTTAAACACCCACGGGAAATCAACTTCCTAGCTCTAAGACAGGAGATGATCCCAGATGGTGCATGGCTAACAGAACCTTGCCATACAACTGAGGATACACCGGGCATGGCTATGGTAATGGTCTTGGCATAACAAACCAAAACCGCATGGTGAGGGGATAACCAGTCCATGCCCAGTATCACATCAAAATCTAACATATCAAGGATCATCAAATCACCCCAAGTCTCCAAATCACCAACAGATATCACACAGGATCTCACAATCTGATCCACTACTAAAGAATCTCCTACTGGGTCGAAACAGACACATACACAGATAATGGCTCACTAGCCTACCCCAAACAAGGAAGAAAGTAGGCAGATACATATGAACAAGTAGATTCAGGATCAAATAAAGTTGTAGCAGACTGATGGCATACAGAGATCGTACCTGTAATCACAGCATCTGAGGCCTCTGCCTCTGGTCTCCCAGGGATCGCATAGAACTGACGATGACCTCCACCTGCCCGACCGCCATCCCTACCACCTGCTTTGCCACGTGGAGCACCACCCCTAGCCTGACCACCACCCCTTCTAGCCGGAGGCTGTTCTACTCGTAAAGGCTCGATCGGCTGCCCCGTACCCTATTGGGGGCAATCTCTAGCAAAAAATGACCAATCACACCACAAGTAAAACAAGACCCTGACAACATACTATGTCAGGATGAACCAGCAGAACCCGTATGGCCACCACAGCCTGATGCCACCGAAGTTGTACCCCTCGAAGACTGGCCGCTATAGCCCTGATGGCTGCTCTGGCCTTGCTCGAACTGGGTACTACCAGAAGTTTGAAGTGAAGCCTAAAATGGATGGCTGGACTGACCCTGGTGCTGCTATAGCTGATAACCCCGGCCTCACTGGCCTAAACCTCTACCACCATGCCTGGAACTGTTGTAGCATCCTGATGTCGAGGCCTCTTATCTCTGGCCCCCTAATCATATCTCTGTAAGTCCTCCAAAGTAGAGGCATAGTCTGTGATAGCCTAAAATAACCGACCACCAGCAACAAATATCTCAGCTGGCTGCCTAATCTCTGGCCTCAAACTCCATACAAATCTGTGAATCTTATCTGCCTCGGTAGGAATGATCATAGCTCCAAATGGTGCTAGCTGATGGAAACGGATCTCATACTCTGAGACAGTCATAGATTCCTGCATAAGCCGAGTAAACTGCTCCCTGCGATGCTCACGATCACTTTGAGGCAGGAATTTGGCCATAAAGACCTCATAGAACTCAGACCAGGTCAAAGGAGGCAATCTAGAAGATCTGCAAGCAACCTGTGCCCTCCACCATAACTTCGCTGGACCCTCCAGCTGATACGTAGTATATCAAACTTCGTGAGTCTCTAGCAATCCCAGATGGTGTAAGATCTCCTCACAAGTAGCAAAGAAGTCATGTGAGTCCTGACCCAACATACCAGCACACCTCAATGGTGCCAATCACAAGAACCTACCCAAAACCTTCTGCTCCCCATCTATCATAGTTGGGCGAGGAGCAAGAGGTTGTGCAACTGAAGGGATTGGAACAACCTCAGCACGAGGAGCCAAAGTAGCAGGTTGCGCTCCTGAACTCTGAACACCCAGGGATGCCCCTTGAGTGGGTGTCTGTACTACCTCAGAAGGTCGCTCTCCAATCATACCCAATAGCTGAACAAGTAAACCCCTAATATCCGAAGACTGAGCTGGGGCTGATGCTGGCACAGAAACTGGTGTTGGAACTAGTACTGGAGCTGGTGGTACCTGGGCTTCCCCCGGGTCCACATGTTGCTGCTCTGGAGCAAACTCTGGGTCGTAGTCATACTTGGACTCTACCTCAAATCTAAAAGCCCTAGAAGGTGCTACTGCTCTGGGGCGTCAATAACCCCTACCTCTACCCTTGCAACCACCCCGACCCCTAGCTGGAGTCAGAGCTTCAGGGGTAGGAGGCTCTCCTCTGCCAGAAGCTGAAGATCTCATATGAACCATCTGCGGAAGAGTGAACCAGAGTAAGTAAGATTTCCAGAAACTTCCAAGGATACTACACACGAGATAGAAACAAGAAAAGTCCAATTTTTCCTAAGATGTCACTATAGCCTCCCAAAGATTGAGTACGGACGTCTCCGCCCCGATCCGCAGGACTCTACTAGACATTGACTCCTATACCTATGACACTGATGAACCAAGAACTATGATACCAAACTGTGACGACCTGATTTCTCGATCATGATGGCACCTACAACTCCTCAATAGGCGAACCAATCCCCGTAGCCCAGAATGGTCAATAATGGGCTACTATCAAACAAGCTAAGCGGAAGAACCATTTAAATAAGCGGAAGCTAGGGTACAAGATGAACAAAGTAGATAACAGGAATAACATAACAATGAGGAAGCTAAACCAAACCCAAAACCTAGTATCATAGTATATAAGAGCCAGATCTATATAAGGAGTACAAGGGCCCACAACAATATATACACAAAGCTGTCTCTGAGTAGAAGTAGAGTACATAGTCAAAGATAAATTAAAAGCTAAGCTCTGGTCGCCAAGAGCTCACCCTCAGTCCAGAATATCACCAAAATAGCACCTCGTACGAGTCTCCATGAGCTAACGGTGATAGCCCACACTAGGATCTACACTAGAAGATGCAGAGTGTAGTATGAGCACCAAATACGAAGCATAAAGTACCCAGTAGGTATCATAGTCGACTGGGCACATATAAGATAAAAGTGTAGTAACAGACAGATTAGAAGCAAGTAGTCACAGAAATCATCAAAAAGTACACAAGAACTAGCCCAGAGGGAAGATAATAGAACAATATACAAGGCTAGCAAGTAAGATATATACACACAGGCACAGGTGAAAGTAAGAAATGACGCACCTGGGATCCTTGAAACAACAGTATATACATAACAAGTTCTAGAAATGGACGGTATATCGGTAACCTCAAGTACAAGGAAAGGAAGAGGAGAAAAGAGATAGGCATGCTCGAAAATAGGAATCAATAACCCAACTAGTCATACCAATCTCAAATCCAACAAGTAACAACTCAGCCGTATATAATCTTATAAGCATAACTGTAACAGGGGGTTAACATCGAGATAAAGTAACAAGAGACTACCTATAGTCCCCCGGTCGCCCATACAACCGAGGAACGCAAACAAGTGAAAACAAAACCCTCCAGCCACCCATACAACCGGAGCGTACACTCAATAAACAGAAAACAAGGGTGGAGCCTCAAACAATGAATGAAATGAGGCATGAAGATCTCAGGTGAAATGGTATCTCTGAATGTACCCCCTCTGGTGCCGATCGAGTCCAGCATGTAGGTTTCATGGAAGGACACTGCACGTATACCTCTACTCCATCGTATACCCTCTCTCCGGCACACGCAGCCAGAAGCCCAAGCTCGGACGGCAAGTTCCATAGAGGTCCCAGACCCCATACTAAAACTTAGTATCAAAACATGTCCTCCGGAAGTAAGTCTGGGTTCAAGATAGAGACCCAGTCTCGAATATGCATTCCCAGACCCTTTCCAGGACTAAAGCAGTGAAAAGATGTCTCAAAAACCCCTCCAAGGGTGCATGGGCCTAACCGGGTCTAAAACAGTAGAAAGTCATCTCAGGTGCTTGGTCCGGCCGAGACTAAAAATCACCCCTAAATCAGTAGAAAACTCAACTAGCACCCCAGCCCTACCGAGTCAGGCATTAATGGAAAAACTAGTGATAGAAATCATAATACAACCTCCTCTTACCCCAAGAAGATTCACAAGTTAAATCAAACCATTTCCAATTTATTTTCATCGAAAACGGACCCCTGGGGCAATGCAAAGTTTAGAAAAACAACACCAGTAGGCTCGAAGACAAAACCATAGTAAAATGTAGGTAAATCCTCTTTATATGCATGGAAATGATATGATCAAACACAATTAGCCGCCCAACAGCTCACAATCAACCTATCAGCCCTGCGCAGGCTCCAAAGCTACTCAGCAAGCATAACCAGCCTAGAAGGATATTTCTATGGCCGAGACTTATGGACATTCCCAATAACCCACCTTCTATGTTCCAGAGTGGACAAGGCCTCACAGGACCATAAGGGTGAATAAAATGTATCAAGCAAGTAATACAAACATCGGGGGAAGGAAAGTAGGTCAGACATGAATAAAGCGGTCAAGGTCTGTGGTACCAACCTACCAACCTAATCCAAGGATGCCAGCTAGTACAATTTTATCCGATATATGCTAAGTCTAAGAGTTTAGACTGTAACCTACCTGTCGTTCGACGATAAGCTGCCTGAACAACAATGTTCAAGACAGAATCACTCTGAGAGATCCCAAATGACAATCAAACTATCATAAACATAAATAAAATGTTAAAACGAGCCTAATGATACCCATTTTGCTACAATTGTAGCCAGGTCAAAATTCACGCAAAAAGCAGGCCCATGGGGCCCACAAACCAAAACCAAAACTAAAAGGAGCACAGACCACCTCAAAGCCAAGACGACATGCTCCAAAAATCAAGGAAATGGGGCAACAATTTTGGGCTAAAACAGCCCCTACTAGACAAGAACCCAATTTAAAGATTTAAGGGAAGCAAATCGAAGTTTAGGCAAGAATTACCTACCAAGAAGCTGGAAATTTCAAGCCATGATGGAGAATTCTTCAACCCACGAACATGGAACAGCTAGGAGGAAGATTCTACCATAAAATCCAAGCTTGGAATGAACAACAATGGTGGAATTTAGAGAAAGAACAAGAGTATTCAAGTGCGGAAGAAAGCTTACCAATAATCAGAGAATCACTAATAGACGATGAACAAATGTTTTACCCGATGCTAGGATTGATATGGAGGAAGTTTGGGAGAGAGTTAACTGTTTAGAGCTGGGAAAAGTTGAGCAAAGTGCTGGAAGAATGAAGAGAGAAGTTTATATACTGCCAGGGGTCCTTCATCGCGATCGCGAAGGGACACCTCGTAGTCGCGGGGACCATGCTGGCTAGACCATCGCGATCGCGAAGGCTAGCCATGCAGTCACGAGGAACATATAAGGAGGGGATTCATCTTGATCACGACTGGAGATCATGCGATAGCGAAGAACACGGTGCCAGGCGCTTCATCGCGGTTGCGAAGGGTGAGTCTCACGATCGCGATAGAGGCTTGATGCCTGCACCTCCAACAAGGAAAAGTCTGCAACTTCCAAAACTTGATGGGGCATTTCGGGCACAATCAAAAACCAATATCCAAAAACCAATAGTGCTAACAGAGTGGAAAGGATGTTTCGGACTCAATGAAATCGATGAAACTTCCATACGAGGTCATTTTGGAGAAATGTTGACCCAAGTCAATACTAACAAAAAGGAACCTAAAGGCTCGAAATGAGTCTGGCACACCCAGAACCCAAACCAACCACCTTTCCAACCCAAACTCATCATTCTGAAGCTGATGGAATTGTCAGATTTCGAATTCGACACTCCAATCATCGAAAGTCACCCAAAGTTACACTTTAAACTCCAAATAGCCTGAAAATAGAGAAAACCACACAAAAACCACACTGGAAGTTTTTAGGCCTTAACTGAAGGTCCAACTAGACTAAACTCAGTGCTATGGAGCTAACGGAACTTTCAGAATTCAATTCCGAGCACGTTAGCTAAGAATGTTGGCTACAGTCAATGATATTCTAAGTTAAAGCTATAAAACAGGAAAAGGGTAAAACAACCAGATGAACGACCAGGACACCGAACTATCAGTCCCAGCAAGCCACAAATGACTTGGGGGCACTACGAAAAAGCTTTAATAGAATAATAAATGAGTAAATGCAAAGATGACCGAAAGGGTTATCACATCCGTCTTTCAATGAGACACGTTGGGTTGTCACCTTGTTCAAAGTGACATATCAAATTTAAATTGGGTCATTCGCCTTTCAATGAGACACGTTAGGTTGTCACCTTGTTCGAACTGACATATCAAATTCATATTGGATCGTCCGCCTTTCAATGAGACATGTTGGGGTGTTACCTCGTTAAAAGTGGCATATCAAATTCAAATTGGATCGTCCATCTTTCAATGAGACACGTTGGATTGTCACCTCGTTCAAAGTGACATATCAAATTCATATTGGGTCATCCGTCTTTCAATGAGATATGTTGGGTTGTCACCTTGTTCAAAGTGACATATCAAATTCAAATTAGGTCGTCCACCTTTCAGTGAGACACGTTGGGTTGTCACCTAATTCAAAGTGACATATCAAATTCAAATTGGGTATTCTGCCTTTCAATGATACATGTTGGATTATTACCTCATTCAAAGTGACATATCAAATTCAAATTGGATTGTCCGCCTTTCAATGAGACACTTTAGGTTGTTACCTCATTCAAAGTGATATATCAAATTCAGACTGGGTAGTCCGCCCTTCAAAGTGACAAGATTGGGTCATCCGCCTTTCAAAGAGACAATATTGGGTCATCTTCCTTTCAAAGAGACAAGATTAGGTCACCCGCCTTTCAAAGAGACAAGTTAGGTCGTCCGCCTTTCAATGAGACAATTTGGGAAGCCACTTTATTCAAAGTGGCATATCATATTCAAGTTAGGTCATCCGCCTTCCAATGAGACATGTTGGGTTGTCACCTCATTCAAAGTGACATATCAAATTCAAGTTGGATCGTTTGCCTTTCAATGAGACATGTTAGGTTGTCACCTCGTTCAAAGTGACATATCAAATTGAAGTTAGGTCGTCTGCCTTTTAGTGATATGCGTTGGGTTGTCACCTCATTCAAAGTGACATATCAAATTCAAGTTGGGTTGTCCACCTTTCAATGAGATACGTTGAGTTGTCACCTCGTTCAAAGTGACATATCAAATTTAAATTAGGTCATCTGGCTTTCAATGAGACATGTTGGGTTGTCACCTCATTCAAAGTGATATATCAAATTCAGATTGGGTTGTCCGTATTTCAATGAGACATGTTGGGGTGTCACCTCGTTCAAAGTGGCATATCAAATTCAAATTGGATCGTCCACCTTTTAATGAGACACATTGGGTTGTCACCTCGTTCAAAGTGACATATCAAATTCAAGTTGGGTCATCCGTCTTTTAATGAGATATGTTGGATTGTCACCTCTTTCAAAGTGATATATCAAATTCAAATTGAATCGTCCGCCTTTCAGTGAGATACATTGGGTTGTCACCTCATTCAAAGTGACAAATCAAATTTAAGTTGGGTCTTCTGCCTTTCAATGAGACACATTGGATTGTTACCTCATTCAAAGTGACATATCAAATTCAAATTGGGTCATTCTCCTTTCAATGAGACACATTGGGTTGTCACCTTATTCAAAGTGACATATCAAATTCAGACTGGGTCGTACGCCCTTCAAAGTGACAAGATTAGGTCATCTGTATTTCAAAGAGACAAGATTGGATCATCCGCCTTTCAAGGAGACAAGATTGGGTTGTTCGTCATTCAAAGAGACAAGTTAGGTTGTCCGCTTTTCAATGAGACAAGTTGGGAAGCCACCTCATTCAAAGTGGCATATCACATTAAAGTTAGGTCGCCCGCCTTCCAATGAGACATGTTGGGTTGTCACCTCATTCAAAGTGACATATCAAAATCAAATTGGGTCGTTCGCCTTTCAATGATACATTTTGGGTTGTCACCTCATTTAAAGTTACATATCAAATTCAAGTTAGGTCGTCCGCCTTTCAGTGAGATATGTTGGGTTGTCACCTCATTCAAAGTGACATATCAAATTTAAGTTGGGTTGTCCGCCTTTCAATGAGACATGTTGGGTTGTCACCTCGTTTAAAGTGACATATCAAATTCAAATTAGGTCGTCTGCCTTTCAATGAGACACGTTGGGTTGTCACCTTGTTCAAGTGACATATAAAATTCAAGTTGGGTCATCCGTCTTTCAATGAGACATGTTGGGTTGTCACCTCGTTCAAAGTGACATATCAAATTCAATTTGGGTCATCCGCCTTTCAATGAGACATGTTGGGTGTCACCTCATTCAAAGTGACATATCAAATTCAAATTGGATCGTCCACCTTTCAATGAGACAAGTTGGGTTGTCACCTCGTTCAAAGTGACATATCAAATTCAAGTTGGGTCGTCCGCCTTTCAATGAGACATGTTGGGTTGTCACCTCATTTAAAGTGACATATCAAATTCAAGTTGGGTCGTCCGCCTTTCAATGAGACATATTGGGTTGTCACCTCGTTCAAAGTAACATATCAAATTCAAGTTGGGTCGTCCGCCTTTCAATGAGACATGTTGGGGTGTCACCTAGTTCAAAGTGACATATCAAATTCTAATTGGGTCGTCCACCTTTCAATGCGGCATATTGGGTTGTCACCTCTTTCAAAGTGACATATAAAATTCAAGTTGGGTCATCCGCCTTTCATTGAGACATGTTGGGGTGTCACCTCGTTCAAAGTGATATATCAAATTCAAATTGGATCATCCACCTTTCAATGAGACATGTTAGGTTGTCACCTTGTTCAAGGTGACATATCAAACTCAAGTTGGATCGTCCTCATTTCAATGAGACATGTTGGGTTGTCACCTCATTCAAACTGACATATCAAATTTAAATTATGTCATTCGCCTTCTAATGAGATAAAAATGGGTTGTCTGCCTTTCAATGAGACAAAAATAAGTTGTTCGCCGTTCAAAGATCAAGATTGAATTGTCCGCCTTTTAATGAGACAAAAATGGGTTGTTCGTCGTTCAAAAAACAAGATTGAATTGTCTGCCTTTCAACGAGACAAGTTGGATCGTCCGCCTTTCAACGAGACATGTACACAACTTTGTATCCCCAGCGTATCACAATTTGACACTGGGTGATTTTGGAAAAAAATGTCAAAGGTACGTGATTATTTTTTGTCCTAGAACATTTTTTTCTCATTTATCATTTTTCTTTTAAAAATAATTCAACCTCGCCAGCAAACGAAGAGTATTTTCAAAGCTCTATCAAAGTCTAACATCGTTTTGTGCATATTTCATTCTTTTCTTTTGTGTAGTCAAAATTGGCTATATGTCAACGTCTTCGCTCAAAGATTCTTTCATCATCTCTTAGCGAACAGGGGCAGTTGTTGACGCACAATTTTGGCCTGATATTTTTCAAGTTAATATTCATAAATCTTTTATTCGTTTAATTGCACAGAATATAATTTTCTCAAATTTTTTAATGTTAACACAATTTATTGATAATTATTCTCATTTTTTTGAAAATATTGAGATTTTTATCTATTTTTTATTATTTTAATTAATTTTAATTGTCATTAATTTTTATCGCAATCATTTGCATGTAAACAATTTTTTTTTAAATCACAGTTGTCTTTGTTCAAATAACATTTTTTAAATGTTATTAAATGTATTTTTATTTATTTTTAACATAGTCTGTTAATACATAAGTCGGAGGAGATATTCTTTACATAGATAAATAAATAGCCCATGATTTAGGTAAACCATGATTTTGAACACATAGTTTAGATATCCCATGGTTTTATTTTTCCACATAGATGGTTTAGGATATTAAGTTATCTATTAAGCCTTTCATACACTCTACACATTTTTTGGTGGTGAAAATTTTCAAAATTGGCAAAAATCTCAAAAAGGAAAAAAGTCTTCTCACTTAAAAATCCCCAAAATAGCTTGAGCTTTCTTTTGCGGCCACCACCCCACCGGAATCTGACAACCTCCGTTTAACTCCGGTAAAATAAGAACTAGCTCCACCATCGTTGTTCTCTCACAGCCTTCGTCACTGCCAGACCACGAGCAACCCCATCTTCGACAAACCACGAGCTCCATCACCCAACACCACCAGTTACAACTAACCCAAAACAGCTCCAAGCCACCGCCTCTCTCTCCCTTACATTGCTCCGTCGAAGCTCCAACAATGACCACATAACCATCGTGACTCTATTAACAGTTAGCTCCATCAACAATAACTCCAAACCACCACCACAACGCCTGATACTCTATCTCCGATGAACACCATCACCACCGCACCAGACCCACAACGCAACAGCCATTAACCTTCCTCCTTTCTCCCTCTTCTCTAACCACCGGCGGACAACAACAAACAGTGAGTTCCAAGCTCCATCGAATATGCATACATGAGCTCCGGCCAACCACGAACTCAGGCGAACCTTGTTACTCACCTGATTTCTCGGTAATCACTGTAAGCCCCAAGTTCTTGACCCTCTTTGTTTTGATTTTAGTTTTTTTTTAATGTTTATTTTGACTTTCCTTTTCAAGAAATATGTTTTATTTAACTAATTTTTTCACTATTTTAATCTTGTCATTGTCTAATTATTTATCTATTGATGTTCTATTTCCATTCATATAAAATTTCTCTTAATTGAATAAAATCGTGTACTTTTCTAAGAATTTTCTAGTAAGGTGTATTGTTATTACCATTGGGCTATAGTTTGCTGTTGGTTTTATCCCATTTAATTTTAATATTATCTATTTTGTTTGTTTTATATGATTTTGAGTTTGGAAGTGTTGATTTAATTGTCCAATGAAAGAATCTCTTTTTCGGATTTTCGAGGTCTCCCCATAATAAAAGAAGGATGTTATTTTGAGTTCGATTATTTCATAGTGAATATCAATTTATTGGCTGATGAAGAAATTTTCATCAATTTTCAAGGCCTCCAATGTATATAAGATGGATTTTATCTTTTTATTTATTATTTCATGAATTCATTTTGATAAATATTCGCCCAATACTAACACTTTTACTAAATGTGTTTACAGGTACATGGAGTTAATTTTTTTAAAAAGGCATTCGAATTAAAATTTGAAGATTTTGTATAATTCTTTATTATATTTCTTCATTTTAACTTACGATAGACAAAAATTAGGCCATTTTGTAAAGCTTTCCTTAGATTTTTAGAGTTTTGGAGAGTCTTTTTCTCTCACTCGAAAGAATCGGGATATTTATTTTATCTCCTCTTCAATTGAAAAAATGAGTTCAGTCGGGAACCACCGTTGTGGATTCTGAAGGATGCCTAACCCCTTCCCTTCGAAATGACTTAAACCCTTACCTAGAATCTAACTGGTTTCGTAGACTAAAATTTATTTAATTATTAAAAGGTTTCCTGATTTTTCTAAAATTAGGTGGCGACTCTCTTTCTCTAAATATATTCTCTCTAATATTATTTAAAATAAATTAATTATTTAATTATTTTTTGTTGAGTCCCAAAATTGTGTCCTACCGTAAAAAAATAGGATCATAACAATAGTTACTATATCAAAAACGATCAAGTAGAGACTATCCCTGTGCCTAAACAAGCTTCATGGGTGGTGAGGAAGATTATAGAAGCAAGGAGGTTCCTAGTTCAGTCACATCTTTTGAATATCCACAGTTTGCTCAATATTCGAACTATTTATCTCAAGATGTTAGGAGAGGGTAGCAGGGTTCAGTGAAAGAATTTGATGCTGGAAAACAAGGCCAGACCTAAAGCTAAGTTTACCATGTGGTTGCAGCTACAAGACTGATTGTTTACAACTGAGAGACTAAGCAAATGCGGAATTGATGTTGAGTTACACTGTAAGTTATGCATTGGACAACGGGAAACTAGAGAACACTTGTTCGTTCATTGTGAGTATACTAAGAATCTATGGTATAGGTTGCTCCAGTGGATGGCAAAAGGAACATTTAATGCTGCAAATTGGGAGGAACATGGTGCATGGATGCTCAAAAATGCTAAAGGAAAGTCAATAAATTCCCACATCTTCAAAATGATATACACAGAATATGTTTATGCAATATGGATTGAAATGAATATGAGAACTTTTGAAGGCCAGAGTAGTCATTGGCACCAACTAGCTAAAGAGATTGTCTACACATATTATGTGAGGGCTCCTCTGGGGATTAGTACTAGACTACATGAATTGAAGTTTTAAGTAGTTGTTTTTTTTCTTAGATTGTAGTCTTTGAGTTTTCTTCTTCTGGATAGTAGTCCTGTGATAGGATTACTATGGAATTGTAATTTGTTACTTGGTAATGAATGAAAATGTTCGTTACCAAAAGAAAAAGTTTGGGAAGTAACAAAGGTGTAATATTGACAAATTACTCTCTCCATTCACTTTTATTTGTCACATTTGAACTTGATACTGTGATGACCCTTCCGGTCATCTTCGCATTTTTGCATTCATTGTATTGTTAGAGCTTTCCTGTAGTGACCCCAAGTCATTTATGACTTACTGGGACCGATAGTTCGGTGCCCTGGTCGTTCGTTTGGTTGTTTAGGTTGTTTGCCTGTTTTAGAGCCTTAACTTAGAATATCATTGATTTTAATCAATATTTTTAGCTAACATGCTTGAAATTGAATTTTGATAGTTCTGTTAGCTCCGGAGCGTTGAGTTTGGTCTAGTTGGACCTTTAGTCGAGTCCTGAGAACTTTCAGTTTGGGTTTGCTGTTGCTTTTTTTGTTTTCAGGCTAATTGGAGTTGAAAGTATAACTTTGGGTAGCTTTCGATGATCGGAGCATCAAATTCAAAGTTCGACTATTCCATCAGCTCTGGAATGTTGAGTTTGGGTTAGGTGGATGGTTGGTTCGGGTTCTGGGTGAGTCGGGCTCATTTCGGGTGTTTGGTTGCGTGTTGATTAGAGTTGACTTGGGTCAACATTTCTCCAAAACGACCTCCTATAAAAGTTTCGTCGATTTTGTTGAGTCTGGAGCATCGTTTCCACTCTGTTTGCATTATTAGTTTTTGAATATCAGTTTTTGATTGTTCCCGAAATACCACGTCGAGTTTTGGAAAGTTGCAGACTTTGTGCTATTGCAAGTGCAGGCCGCAGGCCTTAATCGCGATAGCGAGCCTCATCCCTTGCGACCGCAATGAAGCTCCTGGACTCTTATTCTTCACGATTGGGTGATCGCCTATCGTGATCGCGATAAAGCCTCTTCCTCTTTGTTCTTCGTGACTGCGTGGCTAGCCTTCGCGATCGCGATGGTCTAGCCAGCGTGGCCCTCGCGACCGCGAGGGGTCCCTTCGCGATCGCGATGAAGGGCCCCTGGCAGTATATAAACTTCTCTGTTTATTTTTCCAGCCTTCTTGGTTACTTCTCCCGACTTTAATCACAAAAACACTCCCTACACTTTGCTCTTATCAGTTCTTAGATTTGGGAAAATCAGTTGCGCATCAAATTTGTGTAATCCTATTAATTTGGTAAGTTCGTATTCCTCAAGCTTACTTCTTCTCCTTTAATTTGCTAAAAACTCCATTGTTGAAATCCTTGGAGCTTGGGAACTCTTGTAGATTCTGTTCCCCCTTATGATTGCATGATTGTGGGTTCGTGAGCCTCACTATCCGGGTGTAATTCCTCGATTTGGTAATCTCCCTTGCTCAAATTCCCAATTTTATTCCTTAATTTCACTCTTTGGATTCGACTTTACGGGTTGTTTTAGCTCGAATTTATTGCCCAATTTCTTTGATTTTACGGGCATGTACTCTTATGGTCTCGGTGATCATATTATGCATTTTTATTTTTAGTATTGGGTTACGCGGCCCACGAACTCGTCAGTGACCCAAATTTTGACCCGGTTGGAATTGTTGCGATATGGGTATTGTTAGACTCGTTTAATGTTTTATCTATGTTTTTGATAGTTTAATTATCATTAGAGATTTTTTGGAGCGATTTAGGCTTGGATTTCATTGTCCCAGCAGCTTATCGTCGAACGACAGGTAGTTTACGGTCTAAACTTTCTAGACTTAGCATATATCGGATAAAATTATATTAACTGACATCCTTGGGTTGGGTTATTAGGTTGGTACCACAAACCTTGACTGCTTTTCCATGTTTCGCCTCGTTTCTTTCCTCCGTTGTGTGTAGTATTCTTCGTAGTTGATATTATCACCCTTATGGTCCTGTGCGGCCTTGTTTTGACTCTGGACCATAGATGGTGGGTTATTCAGGGGTGCTTGTGAGTCTTGGGCATCGTTATCGTGATATTAGGCTGGCTATTTATGTTGTAGAGCGATTAGAGCCTGTGCAGGGCCGATAGGTTGATTGTGAGCTGTTGGGCGGCTATTTATGTTTAATCATATCATTTCCATGCATATAAAGAGTATTTACCCATGTTTTACTACGGTTTTGGCTTCGGGACTACTGGAACTGCTTTTCCAAATTTTGCATGACCCCGAGGGCCCGTTTTCAGCGGAAATGGTTTGACTTATCCTGTGGATCTTCTTGGGGTAATAGAGAGTTAAATTATGATTTCTATCACTAGTTTTACTCTTAACACTAGACTCGGCAGGGCGGGGATGCTAGCTAATTTTTCTTACTGATGAAGATGGCTTTAGCCTCGATCGGACCGAGCACCTGAAATGGCTTTCTACTGTTTTAGACCCAGTTATGCCCGGGCACTCTTGGAGGAGTTTTTGAGACATTTTCCCACTACTTTAGTCCTGGACAGGGTCTGGGCATGTATATTTGAGATCGGGTCTGTAGCTTGAACCTCGACTTGCTCCGGATGACATATTTCGATACTGAGTTTTAGTATGGGGTCTGGGACCTCCATGGACCTTGTCGTTCTGGACCTGGGGCCTAGGGATGCGTGTGCCGGATGAAGGGCATACGGCGGATAGATGTATACGGGCAGTGTCCTTCCATGGAACCTTCCTGCTGGTCCCGATCGGCACCGGAGGGGGTACATACAGAGTTACCATTTTACCATGAGATCTTCATGCATCATATCATTCATTGTTTGAGGCTCCACCCTTGTTTGTTGTTTGTTGAGTGTACGCTATGGTTGTATGGGCGACCGGAAGGTTTTTTTTCACTTGTTTGCGTTCCTCGGTTGTATGGGCGGCCGGGGGACTGTAGGTAGACTCCTGTTACTTTATCGCGGTGTTATCTCCTGTTATGGTTATACTTATGAGATTGTATACTGCTAGGTTGTTAGTTTCTGGATTTGAGATTAGTATGATTAGTTTGGTTATTGATTCCTGTTTACGAGCATGTCTATCTTTATTCTCCTCCTCCTTCCCTTGCTCTTGAGATTATTGGTATACCATCCACTTCTAAAACTTATTATGTATATATTGTTATTGCAAGGATCCCAGGTGCGTCATTTCTTACTTTCACCTGTGCCTGTTGTGTATATATTCTACTTGCTAGCCTTATATGTTACTTCTGTTGTCTTCCCTCTGGGCTAGTTCCTGTGTACTTTCTCGTAGATTTCCATGACTACTTACTTCTATTCTGTCTGTTACTACACGTTTATCTTATATATGCCCGGTCAGCCTATGATACCTACTGGGTACCTTATGCTTAACATTTGGTGCTCATACTACACTCTGCATCTTCTAGTGCAGATCCTAGTGTGGGTCATCGCCGTTAGCTCGTTGGAGACTCATGCGAGGAGCTGCTTTTGTGATATTCCAAACTGAGGGTGAGCCCTTGACGGTCGAAGCTTAGCCCTAGTTTATCTTTTTGCTTTATGTACTCTATTATTACTCGGAGACATTGGTGTATATTTTATTTTGGATCCTTTCATACTCCTTGTATGTAGATCCGGCTCTATGCTGTGATACCAGATTTTGGATTTAGCTTCCGCATATGTATATATATATATATATATATATATATATATATATATATCCCTGTTATTAATTTTCTTCATCTTGTTCCATTACTTCCGCTTATTAAACTGTTCTTCCGCTTAAATTTTTAGAGTGTAGCCCATTACTAACCGTTCTGGGTTACGATGATTGGTTCGCTTACTGGGGGGTTGTAGGTGTCATCATGATCGAGAAATCGGGTCGTGACAGATACACCCCTTAAAAACATAATAATTGATATTGTTATTTTACTACACTATTCGTATTAATTGACATTTAGTATTAATCATTGAAAAATAATTCGAGGAATAAGTAATTAATAATAAAGGTAAAATATGAAATAAATAATTATCTTTTCTTAATATATTAAACGTGATAAATAAAAGTGAAAATCTATTTTTATCGTAGAAAAGTAAAAATGAACGAAGGGAATAACTTTTAATTAATGTCATTAACTTACTTGATTAAGGGATGTACAAGACCTCACAAATTTTATTTATTTTGAACTAGGGGAGTACCTGATAAAAATAATAAATGGCATGTTGTAATAAGTTGGAAATAATAAATGACATTTTGTAATACTCTCTATGTCTCATATTAGTTGGTCATTTTATTTACACACATTTTAAGAAATCATAAATAAGAAGGTAATTTTATAAACTCACCCCTTAAGAATTTTTTTTGAAACTTTACAAACAATTCACACTTTCAAAAAGAATTAATTTCAAGGTTAATATAGGAAAATTTTAATTAATTCTCTCTTAATTTAATAAGATGAACAACTAATATGAGACAACTATTTTTAGTAAGATGACCAACTAATATGGGACAGAAGGAGTAAGTTAATCTACTTAATACATTGAGGACCCGTTTGACCATAAAAAGTGCAAGATGTTTTTCGGAAAAAAATTGTCAAAAATTATTTGTCCATACAATTTGACAATTTTTGAGAAAATTATCTGCCAAAAAATCCAAGTTCCCAAAAATTAAAAAAAAGTAATTTTTGGGCTAAATTCTATTTTTTAGGAACTTTTAAGAATTTAAACTTTACCCCATATTTTTATATTTTATAACAAAAACTCCACCATTTATTAATCCCAATTTATATCTATCTGTCGACCAATCCTATTAATAAATCTTGTTATTTGACTCTCAAACATGTAATGATATTGTTGCATAACATTTATTAAAAGTAATGTAAATAGAAAAATTGATGCTCCTTTGTGAGTTGAGAAAAACTTCAGTAGCTCCTACACTGATCTGTGAAGTTTTTTATACCCAAGTTGGAGCTTATAATCTATGAGTTTTATTTTTATCATGGAACATGTACATTATAAATGATATGTAATACAAAGTTATAAATATTTTTAATAATTTTTAAAACTTAAGGATATAAATCACATTTCTTAAAAAAATTAGTAATATTTTTTAAAAAAGTTATGGCCAAACACATAATAAAACTTCACCCAAAACTTTATCTAAAATTGACTTTGCCAAAAATATTTGAAAATCTATGGTCAAACCTAGCTAACATTACTTATATGTATAATGCCAATTTCCCGCCAAAAGAATTTAAAAAAAAAGGAAGGCGAAAATGAGTGGGACGATTCACGCATCCAGCTCACGCCTATAACCGTCGTCATTTGTCAGTATCCAACATTGCAGTAGCACTGTTACCACAACAACACCCAGCATTTTCATCTTCTCTCTCCTGACTTTGATTTGAGATAACCATGTCTTCTGGTGGAGGGATGATTATTCTCATCAACTCCCAAGGAGACGCATTCGAAGTGGACGTTGCGGTTGCGAAGAAATTGCAGATCATCAAGCACATGGTGGAAGACAACTGCGCTAACAAACCCATCCTTCTTCCCAATGTCAGTGGCAAGGTTCTATCTATGGTCATTCTGTACTGCAAGAACCATGTTGACGCCACCGAAGCTGCAATGAGATCTCCTTCTCTTTTTGCTGATATTCAGGATAAACTCAAAATGTGGGAAGCTGATTTCGTCAACGTTGATATATACACTCTCTTTGACCTCATTCTGGTATGTCTCTCTATATTAGTTACATCTCTCTATTTCCCCCCTTTTTTGTGTACGATTACGGATTATCTATTTTGTATATGTGTTTTATATAATTTCGCTAGCATTATATTACTTCTCATTGTGGTCTATCTTTCTTTTACTCAACGTCTTTAATTGCTTTGTTATTTTCACAAGCATTTCTCGTTCTACTGCCTTCCTTTTTTCTTATGTTTTGCCTTTATATTTTGATTGTTCTGGTTTGGGGATTTAGACGTCCAATGTTGACGTAGGAAATATAATGTATTTTTGTTATTTTTTCAGTCTATACAATTTATTTTGTTTCTGGTCATCCATCTTTTTTTGAAAAAAGATTGGGGGAAGGGGAAGGGGAATTGGGAGAGGGGATTACAAAGTGGGGGAATGAACCCTCACCAACAACGTGAACATTCAAGTAGTCAACCAACTCATGGGCTACTGAAATTCCCCTCTGGTCATCCATATTCATTAATTACCTTTTAGGCTTTTCAAGTTGGTGAACATATTGGATCCTTTGCTCTTAAAATTTGATTTGTGTCTGATACTGCAGCAACTGCTTTGATATCTGAGTTCAGTTGCTATAATAAACGTCAAACTCTAGTGGTAAAACTCTGTACCTGAATGCATATAGTCGTATACCTCATATTGGTTTGTGATTTTGGGTTTTGAGCCTGTGCCTAAGTTTATTCTAATTTCACCAATGCACCCTGTTTTAACTTATGTAGCATCGTTTGCCTGCTCATGTGTTTAAGAGAGAAACAAAGACTTGTAATATAAAACATGTCATATTTGTGTGGCAATAAAATCATTTCATTAAGGTGAATATGAGAAGTTCTAAGTTAAATTGTCTCCTGATATATAAAGGTGACAATCTTTTTGGGAAAAACTAGCAAGAAGATAATGTCACATAAAATGGAATGGAGGTAGTATATGGTTAGTATTCACTATTAGAGCAAATGTTTTGATTCTGACTCTGCTACAATCTTAAAGCAAAAATTCTGTTAACAATGATGTTTTCATGGAGTTACATCTTAGGCTTGTATTTCGACATTTATTTTTTGTTCACAACTGTAGTAGGATTGCTAGTTATTGGAATGATAAATTCTAGCAAGAGTGTAAATTCATAATACCCTTGTTGATTTGGTTTTCTAATCAACTATGGAATTAATTACTGGTTCTTTGAGGTGCCTCTGGTGTCATTTTTTGAACTATGTCGTTGGCCATTGGGACCTTAAATTTAGTAGGCAGCTCCCCTAATGTTCTGGTTTAGGAACCCAATAAGATGGGCTATTGCTAAAAGCTAGTTATATATATGGTTAATCCTTGCCTTGGCACTGTGGATGAGGATTTGAAATTAGATCAACTACAAAGTGCGGGGCGGTAAGCTCGCAATCAACAATAGTGGGTTATTCATTTTTTAAAACTACTAGACTACATGGATTCCAACTGAACTTCAACTTCACATGGTTGATTAATTCAGGGTGCTTAGTGGGGAAAGCTATGTCCCTGAGTAACACATCTTCTGAAACTCTTTGGCCCCAAGTAGGGAACTGTTTGTGGTTATAACTTCCGATATCTCTAAGACAAGAAGAAAAGATGTATGAAAATATAAAGTTTAGACATCATTGATCGAAGGACAAAGCGGCTATGGAATGATTTAGACAGCAACCTGTGATGTCACTTAATGGTTCGATCTCAGACTCAGGTTTCATTTGCTACTTTTTATTCTTAAATTTTATGGAGGAATCTGGGAGTTTGCAAGATCAGAAAAAGTGATGATCACGATGACTTTAACCCAGACTTTTCTGCAGTCGGGTGAAATGCATATTTTCTCAGGACCATTTGGCGCAAATTTACACTCTTCCTCACCTTTCTCTCTTCACATTGCTTCTTAATGTGTGTGTTTTGGTAATCTGATGTTTCCTACACGGCATTGTGAACTTAATACCTCTCATAAGGAAGAAAAATTTAACACAAGTACAAGACCACTATTTTCCTTCCACCATCCTGATCCTATTCTGTTATCAACCTTTGATATGCTTCAATAGCTGGGCTCTCACTAATGACATTCCCTTCTTTTACTCTGTTTGGGTTTATTTAAAAGCTCCAAGCAGCATTTCTCTAATTATGGTCTATACTAATATTTTTATTTTTTCTCTCTACCTGTACCTGATGAACACTACATTAGCGGGAAGATCTTTTTTTCTACTGCCATCCCGTAGATGGCCTACAGATACGTCCAAAAGTTTCTAGTTTCTTGATCAATGTAATTTGAGGCGACTTATGGAAAAAATACTTTTTATCTACTAAGTTGATCATGCCTTTTTTATTCTATTTCAGGCTGCAAAACACTTGGACGTCAAAAGCCTCTTGGACCTCACCTGCGCGACAGTTATTGATATGATAAAAGGGAAGAGTCATGAAGAAGCTTACAAGATGTTTAACATCAAGAATGACTTTGATTCAGCAAGAGGAAGAAAAGGTTAGCAGGGAGGACCAGTGAGTGAACTTACTGACATGATCAATTAAACTATAAGCTCTTTAGGAAAAGAAATACAATTCTCAGTATAGGCAATGAGTGTTGAACTCTCTTGTTGCTGATTATCCTCTATAGACATTAGTTTTCCATATTTTCTGTGGATATATGTTGTTAGGCTAATATTGCTGCCGCACACCAGATAATAATCTTCAAACAATGTTAGCAGCTATAAACACGACCAATGTTTGAAAGGTGCAGTTCCACATACATCTGATGTTCGAAATGAAACGGTATTGATCGTAAATTGTGGCATATATCATAACTGCGTGCAGCTGAGGTTAAAAGAAGAAAAAAAGTAGATTAAGAAATGGACACAGTATGCACATCTATCTTGAGCTTCGACATGAATATCCATTTTCCGTAGGGTTGATATTTCTATCATTTTTCAATTCCAAGAGAATTGAGAAGGAAAAAATTTATTCTCGTCTTTCCGGTGGAGTTCTTTTTATCATCTAGAGTCTCATAAAATTAAAGATTACATATCACTTAACCATGATTAATTGAAAAAACTTTGTATGCAAGATACATGTAAACTTTGTATGCAAGATACATATGTTGCATTTATTAAGTTGATGTAAATATTGAGTGTTGACTTCACAGCCAAGCCGGTTGCCTCAACTCACAATTTGTTACCGCTTTATCATATTTGGATTCATCTTCTTTTTTTTTTTTGTGAAGTATAAAAAAATTCACTTAAACTATCCAATTTTATTGAGTTTCATACCTAAATTATTGAAAGTGTGAGTTTCATACCTAAACTATCACTCATTAATTTGAGAAACACATCTCAACTAATATGTGATGGTGTGTGTACTACACTCTCTATTTTATTTTAAAAATCCTTCCATGTGGCACTTCTTGTGGAATTTTTTTTTCACTTTGGCAAAAATTAAATAATTCTTAGTATTAGTTTAAAAATTAAATATTCATCGTGTTGAGAAATGACGAAGGAGAACGGGAGAGTTTAGAGTAAAATCAATTGAAAAATTAAAAAAAATGACGTGTCAGCTAAAAAAATTAAAAAAAATGACGTGTCAGCTAAAAAAATTAAAAAATATACCACGTCATCAGAATATTTAGTGGTCAGTCGCGCCTAAATGTTTTAGGTATGAAACTCACACTTTCAATAGTTTAGGTATGAAACTCAAAAAAAGAAGATAGTTTAGACGCGTTTTTTATACTACACTTTTTTTTTAGAGTATCTATCTTGTGTTAGTTGGTCGTTCCGTTAACGCTTACTCTGTCTGTATATTAATATCCACGAATAAAATACTACAAGAGATAAGCCCAGTATGCCTGATCTCATTTCGGAATTGGTGAATAGATATGCCTATTCGGTTATTCCTTTTATACTCCAATTGTGAGTGAAGAAAAATAGATGATCACTAAAACAAAAAGTGAGATTACAGAAGTTACATGACTTCATGCAAAAAGAAAAGGTTTTATAAAAAATCTGACCTTTTAGTCTTTAGCACCTTTACTAGTACACTTTATTCGTGTAGGAGGACCACAGTCTCTCCATTGTATTAAAACCTACAGCTGCTCTAAGAAGATGGGACAATATGTTTAACATCATTATAAAGTTGCCTCCACTCCAGTCAAGAGCACTAAAAAATAAAAGAAGATAATTATCTGGCTTCTACTAGCAACTACATCCACATCTCTAAGATTTAGCTGCATCCCAAATTGATATTTGGTTTATACTATTTTCAAAAGGATGTTCCTATCACCCATTTGTTGGAAACTAGTACACGCAGCTACTTCAGGAACTTACTGCTTACATGAATAATAGACAATAAATACCAACACGTAGTATAAAGCGTGCTGAAAATTAACCGAGAATTACCTCTTGAAACGTGAGCAAATATCTTGAAACAAGCCCGATTTTAGTTCTACGATCTTCTCCAGTAATCCAAATTCACAGCTGAATTCTCTCAATACTTGGGAGGGCAAGTATTGTGCAGAAAATCAAAACAAAATTCTTTCTAGGTTGGAAGAACCCCTATTTATAGAGGAGCTCTCCCAATTCAGAAGGGAGAGCCAAAAAAGAAAACGAGCGCCTTTTCCAAATTGAAAAAGAACAAACCACACGTATGGTTTCTTTTGAAAATAGAAAACACATACTTGTTTTCTTTTTTTTTTCTTTTTCCCCTAGAAAATAAGATTCTGAGTTCTAGTTAAATATGGGCACTGTAGGGACCACATAATTAATTAATGAGGCTCCCTATTATGGAAATAATTTAAAATATTAATTTAAATTATTCTTCGGTTCTAAAGGACTTATAATATCTGCTTTTGTCTTTATTATAGGTAGAAGATCCGGGTAAACCAAACTGGGTGCAAAAGTCTCCAAGCTAACCTATATATAGAAAAAGAAAAGAAAACAGAAAGAATCTATAAACAGTATAAAGGGTCCCATGTGGGTCCCTGTACAATGTATCTATTGTAGAGCAACAATATATCTCCTGTTGTAACATTGTATCTACTGATAGGTGTCCTGTCTTCTATTATTGTTGTTTCTTCTTCATTTCTTGACCAGTTTGCTATGTCTTTCATCTATGGCTTTCATTCGTTGCATAAATTCTTCTGCATCTTCGATTTCGTATGTTGACAGTATTTTGTATGTTTCTGCTGGCTGAGCTTCTTCAACTGCCTCCTCATCGCTCGTTACACTTTTCATCGAAGTGTCCGATTTATCTATTTGTGATATACTTTGAAGAAGATTTCTTTTTACTTCTTCGAGATAGTCGTTGATCATTTTGTCTTTGTCTCCTTCTTGGTAGGAAATCTTCCTAGCCATATGTTTCACCGAAGGTTGCTCCATAACTTCTTTTCTAGGAGCTTTGATATAGTACTGAATTTTATCAGTAATGGAGTCTATCAACTCTTGGCCATGCATAACTTTAGTCTGGGGGTTGACCTATGTTAATTTATCCCGGAAATTGTTATAGAATGCCCTATAAAGGCAAGGGATTTGATCCGGAGGCAGAAATAATATCCTTGTCGGAACTATCATCATTTACCTGAACCATATTTGTTCGGGGGTTAATTTTAACCTTTTCTACCATCGGATTACTATCAGTTATAATGGTGTGTAAAGAAGCAGCACATTTACGAGCTGTACCTGGTTTGTTATACACTTCTGGTTCGGATGCAGATTACTCCGATTCTAATTCTAGTTCTGATATAGAACTTTTAGATTTTTCCGATACTGATAAAAAGGGAAATGATCTTTGTACTACTTGCAAAGGTGATACGTGCAACTGTGAAGACGATGAGATTTATAAGTTGCAATCATAATTCCAAGATTTTGGTATTAACACGATCACCTCGGACAACGTGATCAAACTTTTAAAGGAAGTTTTTGATAACAATCTTCGAGAAAGAATTATCAACCTAGCTACCGCTAATGAGGCTAGTTCAAGTTCTTCAAGACCTCCTGATAATAAAAAAGATGATTTTGAATATTTTACTCCTTATTCTTTAAAAGAGGTTGATAACCGTCTTATGAGTAAAAATGATTTTTTTGAAAGAAATTCCTCTTTAAATGATTTAAAAGCAGAAATTGAGAATTTGAAAAAGGAGATCAAATCTTTTAAACAGAACCAAATGATTTTCGATCATAGAATTACTCAGATTGAGACTAATAATTCTAGTGTTGCTAAAAATGATTATATTTCTTCTAATAATAAAGAAAAGGATATTTCTGAACCAGACCCTAAAAATGACATATTTTTGGGACTTATGCAAGTTATTACTGCTCATAAATGGTATGTTAAATGTACTATTTCAATTGATAATAGTTTTTTCATCACTAACATTGCCATGATTGATAGCGGTGCTGATGTTAGCTGCATTCAGGAAGGCTTAGTGCCTACAAAATATTTTCAAAAGACAGTACTAAAAGTACTAGACTAGAAGAGGTAGATATACCTCAAAAACTTGATTTGTTAAACAAATGGACTATTCCTAAAGTTCCAATGAGGACTATTTATGATTATGGATGGTTTGATAAACTTTCTTCTAAACAGCTGTTAAAAACTACTGAGCAATCTCTTGCTTTAAATTCGTCTGAACAGACTATTCATTTGTTAAACAAGCATTATATTGATTTATATAAAAATCGATATAATTACCTGCATATTGATATGGTTCAAATTGCCTTTAAACCTTTAACTCTTAAAGGGTTGCCTGAGACTTTCCTAGTTGCTCTCAGAGATGCTAGAAATTTAAATTTTCGACAGTCTTTAATGGGTTCGATAGAATCTACAGTGGCCTATGGTCCCGTGTATTTTAATACACAACCAAATTTGCAGTTATCACTTTCTGATGTAAATATTATAGATGCTTTAACTTTGAATGTTAAAACGCATGGTTATAATTACGTGCATGGTTCAGAACTGATATGTCTATCTTATAGAATTTATTCAAATTATTATCGACTTTAAATCTAAGATGTAAGTTATACGATACATCTGATCAAACTATATTGGTGGAAATCAATTTTGCAAGGTCCAAGGTCACCACTAGGAGACCTATTAAGTGAAAGAAATTGATTTCCCAACTACATGGACTCTAAATTCGGTTATATCCCCAAGTCAGCTAACAGATGCGGTTATAAATTCTGAGTATTCTCATATTTCACAAAATCCCGTAACGTATTCAAAGGGCGATTGAGTTTGCATCCAAATTTCCTGATATTATTACTGATAGAACTCAATTGCAAAGATTTTTGGGAAGTTTAAATTACATATCCCCTTTCTATAAAAATCTATCCTGTAATTTGGCCCCTTTATATGATCGACTAAAAAAGAATTATAAATCTCCTTGGACTAATAGTCATACTACTTTGGTAAAGAATATTAAACTTCGTGTTCAGTCTTTACCTTGTTTGAGCCTGGCTAATCCTGCTTGGAAAAAGATTATTGAGACGGATGCGTCTAATATTGGTTATGGTGGGATTCTAAAACAAATCAATCCCAATGATACAAAAGAGTATTTGGTAAGATTTTACTCTGGTAAATGGACTGAGGCCTAGAAAAAATATGCTATTGTGGCCCATGAAATGCTTTGCATTGTTAAATGTGTTTTGAAATTTCAAGACGATCTTTATAATTAAAAGTTTTTAATAAAAACTGATGCTCAATCGGTTAAATATATGTTTGACAAAGACTTCAAACACGATGTTTCCAAAATGATATTTGCAAGGTGGCAAGCTCAATTCCTCTATTTATATTTCATAATTCCCTATTAAACACTTATGTAATTCCCCATGTTAAGATTACAGATACTAATCAATAAATTAAATTACTGACGAATTTCATTAATGATTAATTTCCTTTAGAGCAATACTTAACTTATTTCATATGTCGGATCCATAAATCCACCGACTGGGTTTACACATGAAAACTTATAAGCTTCTCATAAAAGGTGTATCATCAATCTCTATACCGAGACATGGATTCCATCAACTAACTAATTATTTCACCAATATATATTATTATCATCCAATCTATCAAGCATATTCACCCATCTCAGGATCTCGCTTTTTAATAAATCAAAACGATAATTAATATATACAACTCATAATAGTTATATCAAGATTAAGAATATAAGTACATTTAATAGTTTAGAGAATATGTTTTTAACAGTCAGTCTAAAACATCTATCTCTACTCGGTCCTGTTCAATACATACAAAATGCACTAGCACGAGAAGTTAGAACTATACCATTCTCGTAATCAAGATAAATTACTTTTAATCTCGTGCTACAATCATTCTGATGGATTGTCCAAATTTCCATCTACGATTGTGAACTATAATTTTAACTTATAAGAACTGATGATTTAATTTTCTGTGTATAAGCTTAAACTCTATACACCAAATCATCTACTATATAAGTTGATGACACATATATGACAAAATTATCTATTTAATGTAAAACTTTATTGAATTAAATAAATAAATAAATAAATAAATAATCGTTCAATAAATAATACTATATCAAAATCGCATGGTTAATAGTATATCCTAACACCATTTTCAGCCAAGCAAGTTGTTCCACAAGTATCTACAAATCTGAGATAAAGTCAGTTACTAGTATTTCTTTAGTAAACTATGATAGTACATGGACAAATATATTCATATACATATGAAATTGTTATTAGTGAGAATGCATTGTTTTCTTCCACATTGTAATTGACTTGTTAAAAACCTTTCCAAACTAGTTCGACCAGAAATTAGGAAAGGACGGAAACAAAGAATTATGAAAGAGAAAGTCAGCATACCAAATCAATTGAAGTTGGCTAGTGTAACACCTCGAACTTTCGAACTAAGATTCCAATCGGATTTTTTTCCGTGTGAAATTAGACCTGAACCCGTAGAATTCTATTGTACATAGGTGTTAAGGTCAAGTAACATGTGTGGGAAGAGTGCTGGATGAGAATTAATATCCTAAGGAATCTCTAGCACAAAGTTAAGTTGAAAGTTTTTCTACCGATTAAGTTTTCGTATGGGTTCATAACAGGGTCGATTTCAAATGATCATTCCTCCCATTATATGAAGAGACATGGTCCATGACCTACCAAATTAAAGATTTTTGAGTTTTCTTTCCTACGCTGTCGATCGCTCATTAATTCGAGTTCTGAGTAAACAGTTATGCATATTTTACCAGGCATCAGCAGGCTGGGGCGATGGCTGGCGCGCCGCCCCAACCACAAAACATCAGCACGATGAATTTTTCAGCCTTTTGGCGCACTGACTGGCGCGGGGCGCCAGACCTTGTCGGATGATATATTTTTCAGATTTTTTTTTATAATAGAGAAACATTGGTCTTTTCTCTTTTAGAAATCGTACATCCTACACTAAAAATGCCTCAATTCGTCAGAATCGCTTACGCTTTCAAATCAAAACCCCCTCTTGTTCTCTCAAACTCCCAACTCTCAAGATCCAAAAAAAAGTGTCAAGGTTAGGACTTCTCTTCAAGATTCTTTCTCAAACTCCAAGATAAGATATGTAAGGGTATCATTTCTCATGTTATTCCTACGGATTTTCATTCCCTAGATTTTGAACTATTCTGATGAAAAGGTTAAGGTAAAATCCTCATGACTTGAAATCTCTTTAATTCCTCAAGCAAACTTCATGATATCCTTACTCATGTTACCTATCTCATGATAAATCTAATCCATGTGATTTCTATGAATTCTTCTACATGAACTCATGAACTTATGAATATGATGAAAGATATATAACCCTTATGCTAATTACCAAGTCTTGATGATTTTCAAAGAGAATAATGAATCTTATGAATCCCAAATGGTGAACTCTTTCGAAGAATATATGTTCCATGACTCACGACATGAATCTTCTTGCTTATGCTTGTAACATGAAGACTATGAACTTAATGACCCCTATAAGTCTCCAAATTGTGAACTCTTTGTGATAATGTAACTTCCATGGATTTTAACGTGAACTCTCTTATTTATAATCTTGTGATAAGAACCTTCTTGACCATACCCTTGATATGATCATATGATCTCCTTAACTATAAACTATGTTAAGACAACTTCAATCTTTCAAAGATCTCCATAACCTTCATAATGTCACGAAATCCTTTTCTTATGAACTATGAGATAATGATATGATCCTTATGATCTAGTCTTCATAATCTAAAACTATGCTAAAAATGATATGGACATTTTAAAATCTCACTCTCCATAAAGTTATGAAAATTCTTAACTTTTAAATTAATATGGCATAATGAATTACGAGTCTACCTTCCATGAGTCATCAATGATGCTAATGAATGATGTAACTTATGAGCATGAGCCCAAAGTGGCTAATCCATGACTATGAGCCAAAGTGGCTAATCCATGATTATGAGCCCTAAAATGGCTAAACCATGTATATGAGCCTAATATGATCAATCTATGAACATGAATCAGTAAGATAAATGCATAACTTTATGAGCTTAAGGGAGTTAGATAATTGACTGATAAGGCATAGGTTTAAATGACAAATTATCACGCTCCGAGACTACCTCCTAGACGAAACACAGGACCTGAGACCACAAATGATCCCAAGCTAAGACTTGGCTTTAGCATGACTTAAACATAACATAGACATTGATAGTAAAAGCATAAATAGAAGAAGTAAGCAACCCAACTCACATAATGATAAATGTCTAAGAGTATCACAATCTGAAATATTAAATACTGACTGTCTAGCTATGTATGAAAAACCTCTAAAACTGATGGAATGAGTTGCTGAGACAAGACCCCAGCTAACTCTAAGTACTGAATGAAAGACATCAAAGCTAACTAAGAATCATAACTAGCCCTCGAATGATGAGGACTCATCAACTCTGACTGAAAATCCTGCTGGGTCTAGCCACGAGTCTGGGAGTGAGTTCCTGAATCTACATCATGATAAGATGCAACACAAATAGGTATGCGATCTATGAAATATACTGAGTATGTAAGTTATGCATAATTCATAGTAAAACATACTTAAAGCTGAAACCATGTAATAGTAGTAAACGTTGTAATGTAATGACTCAATGCAATATCATAGGCTGAAAACATGTTTATAATCATAAATCATAAGTAGTAAGTTTAAAACTTGAAAACAAAGAGTCGAATACATTCATATACTTAAAACTGTTTCTGCGAGAGATTCTCATAATCAATATAAACTATGTGAGCTACATGGAATTCAATGTCATACACCCACACTGAAAAAGGTTATCCTAATTGGCCAAGGTTAGAACCATAAACATAAGGATCCTGAAATATGCCAAAAAGGTAACCTATGGTGGAAATGTAGTTTTGAACTTGAATTATCTAGAATCTTTATTAACTCGGTGCTAAATACTACTTCCAAAATATATATATATAGCTCATACATAATATATGACATATCTAAATGTCAAAACCATTCGTAAAGCATATGGACATATCTAGATATCATGCTATTCATAAAATTATAAGTCTTGAAAGCATAGCATAGCCCTAGTTCAAACATACTTTCTACTAAAATTCATAGCTTTAAGAACTAGGCATGCAAAATTTTATATTTTGCTTGAGGTCATGTTATCTAAACATATCAATTTACTTGAAAACATGCAATATGGTGAAATTATGCTAAAATCATTCTTAATTTATGGGCTTGAAGAAATACTTGTAGAATTTCATATAAAATCATGCATAGAGGGTTAGAAAATATATTTCAATACAAGTAAATTAGTTTCATAGAAAAATTCATAATTAGGTAAGAATCTTAATTTCTCAATTTCATAAAATCAAGTAAAATCATAGGTTTTTGACATAAGGATGAAAAAAGACGCTTATTGAATACTCACATACCTGAACCCTAAGATTTCTTAGTCAGAATCTTGAAGATGGAGACTTGGAGGAGGAACCCTAGGCCTTGGAGCTTTAGAGAATGAATAAAAACCTAACTAAGTGGGAATAAAACCTTTTTAATTTGACCTAAAATGTCTTAATTTTAGAATTAAAGAAGTAGAGAATTACAAAAACACTTCTGAAAAATAAGCCTGAAAAACCATTAAAAATTCTCGATCCAGGATTCCACGGGCACTAACCACAGCCCATAGAATAAACCACGGGTCGTGGTTCATGCTCGTGGTTCCTGACCAAAAGTTGCCTGCTGCAGATTTGATTCCACGAGAGGCAACCACAACTCGTGAAAATTTTCACGGCTCGTGGAAGCCTCTCGTGGTTCCTGAGAGATTTGATGACCCTCAGGTATGATTCCACGAGGGCCAACCACGACTCATGGAATCTTTCACGGCCCATGAAAACCTCTTGTGCTTTCAAGACTAGAGGTTGCAGGGAAGGTTTCCACGAAGGTCAATCCATGGCTCGTGGTTCCATCCACGACCGGTGGACTTAGTCTGTGAACCCTGAAAACTTACAGAAATTTTAAATATAAATGCTGGTTTGAATTTTGGGGTGTTATAATATCTCCCCTCTTGGGAATATTCTTCCTCAAATAAAGACTGAAACAAGCTGAGCTTAGAGGGAAAGAACTGCAATTCCTACCAACAGAACATAAAAATCTGAGGTACATGTACAATGACTGAGTTCTAACTGAAACATGTATAAACTAAATTCGTAAAACATGAATGCATACTAGGAACATGAGAATGACTGATGGAATAGAACTAGAGAGGCATGTTAAGGAGAAAACTATTACTTCAAGCTGAAACTGGATCAGAGGGGAAGCAGTGAGGGTACTAGGTCATCATGACTGCTTCTGCTTCTCAAGTAGCTCCCTCAAGTGACTGATTCCTCCAAAGTACTTTCACTGAAGCGACCTCCTTGTTCCTCAACCTTCGAATTTAACGATCAAGAATCTCTACCGGAACCTCTTCATAGGCGAGACTATCCTTCACACCCACATTCTCTAATGGCACAACTGATGTTGGATCACCAACACACTTCTTCAATAATAAAGTATGAAATACTGGATGAACTGCTGCTAACTCGACTGGCAACTTTAACTCATAAGCCACATTACCAACTCTCCTGAGAGTCTTGTAAAGACCCCTATATCAGGAACTAAGCTTCCCTTTCTTACCAAATATCAATACACACTTCATGGGTGACATCTTTAAAAAAAACCAATCATCCACCTCAAACTCTAAGTTTCATCTCCTCACACCTGCATAGGATTTCTATTGACTCTGAGTAGTCTTCAACCTCTCCCTAATGATCTGAACCTTTTTTATAGTCTAATGGACTGAATTTGGCCCTATCAATGCTGCTTCACCTACCCAAACCAGCCTATAGGTGATATATACCTCCGTTCATAGAGTGTCTCATACGGAGCCATCTGAATGCTAGAGTGGAAACTGTTATTGTAGGCAAACTCTCTAAGAGGTAAGTGATCATCCCAATTACCTTTGAAATCAATTACACAAGCCCTCAACATATCTTCTAAGGTATGGATGGTACGCTTTGCCTGCTGTCTACAGATAAAAAGTTGTGTTAAGATTAACCTGAGTACTAAGACCCTTCTAGAACAACTTTTAAAACTGGAATATAAACTGAGTGCCTCTATCTGAGATGATAGACAAGGGAACCCCATGCAACCTGACTATCTCATAGATGTAGAGTCTGAATCAGTAATTTTGACATAGAAGGGTTTTAGGAGTTGTTCAGGACTGACTCGAAACTTGCAAGCAACTGGAGTAGAGACATAGAAGGGTTCTAGGAGTTGTTCATGACTGACTCAAAACTTGCAAGCAACATATGGGATCACAAAAGACAATGAATCCCCTGGGTCTAACAAAGTATAAACATCAAAAGAGAAAACTCGTAATATACCAGTGACTACATCAGGTGATTCCTCCTAGTACTGGCAAGATGACATAACATAGAAATTGTTCTGGCATTGACCACCACCTATGTCAAAAGTGGTACCCTACTGATGTCTCCCTCCGGACCTCTATTGACTAAAACTCAAATTCTCTATTCTGGCCTTCTTATTTTCCCTTTCCATTTCTTTCAATTTATCTTCCTCAATCTTCTAAGCATGTGTCATGAGCCTAGAGATATCTATATCCCCAAACAATATAGTAATTCTGCACTCTTTCTTTACCAAGTTAGATACCCCAGTAATAAACTTACTCATCTGAGCCCTCGGCTCGGCCACCATAGCTGGATCATACATAGAAAGCTGAGTGAACTTCTGCCCATACTCTTGGACTAATATCGATCCTTGCTTCAAATTCATGAACTCATCAGCCTTAACCTCCCTCATCTCCCTGGAAAGAACCTATCCAGAAAATCCTCAACAAAACACTCTCAAGTCACAGGAGCTGCATTCCTGCCCCTACTTTCCTTCCACTCAGTGTAACAAATGTGAGCCATATCCTTGAGCTGGTAGGAAGCTAGCTCAACACTGTCAGTACTAGTCACCTGCATCACCTTCAGAATCTTTTTTACCTTGTCTATAAAATTTTGTGGATCCTTACCAACTTTAGACTCTAAAAACTCTGACGGGTTCATACGAATGAAGTCTCTAACGCTGGCAGCAGCTATCCCACCATTTGGGTTAGTAGGAGCAGGCGCCTGCTCATTAGCATGGTTGGTCATCGACTGAGCTAACATATGAATGACATTTCTGAACTCAACATTTATAACCTCGTAGTACATAATTGGAGGATTAGCATTATAGGTGTTGGCTCTGCGAGGAGGCATGATGTGAAACACATAAAGAATCCATTAGAGAGGAGAAATAGAGTTAAACTCTATCGCATGATATTAAACATGAAAAAAGTGAAGTTTTTCCTAAAACGTCTCGTAGCCTCTCCCTCATAAGTGTGGCACGCTTCATACCTATAAAAGAGACTCTACTTAATGCGGTTTTAAGACATCCTAGGACTCTTGAACCTAATTCTCTGATACCAAGTTTGTCATGCCCCGAGACTACCCTTTGGACATAACAGGGGACCTGTGGCCACAAGTGATCCCAAGCTAATCCTTGGCCTTAGCATGACTTAAACATAACATAGACATTCATAGCGGAAGCATAAATAAAAGAAATAAGCAACCCAACTCATCATAAATATAAAGGTCTAAGAGTATCACAATCTGAAACATCAAATACTGACTGTCTATCTATGTCTGAAAAACCTCTTAAACTAAGAATCATAACTAGCCCTCGAATGATAAGGACTCACCAACTCTGACTGGAAATTCTGCTGGGTCTAGCCAAGAGTCTGGGAGCGAGCGCTGAATCTACATCATGATAAGATGCAACACAAAGAGGTATGCGATCAGTACTATGGAATGTACTGAGTATGTGAGTTATGCATAATTCATAGTAAAACAGGCTTAAAATATACTTAATGCTGAAATCATGTAATAGTAGTAAAATCTGTAATGTAATGACTTAATGCAATATCATAGGCTGAAAACATATTTATAATCATAAATCATACGTAGTAAGTCTGAAACTTAAAAGCTAAAGAGTCAAATACATTCATATACTTAAAACTATTTCTGTGGGAGATTCTCATAACCGATATAGACCATGTGAGCTACATGAAATCTAGTGTCATACACCCACACTGAAAAAAGATAGTCCTAACCGGCCAAGGTTAGAACCATAAACATAAGGATCCTGAAGTGTGTCAAAAAAATAACTTACGATGGCAACGTAGTTTTGTACTTGGGTTATCTAGAACCCTCATCAACTCGGTACTAAATACTACTCCTAAAATATACATATAGCTCATACATAATATGTGACATATCTAGATGTTGAAATCATTTGTAAAGCATATGGACATAACTAGATGTCATGCTATTCATAAAATTATAAGTCTTGAAAGCGTAGAATAGCCCTAGTTCAAGCATACTTTCTACTAAAATTCATAGCTTTAAGAACTAGGCATGCAAATTTCATAATTTACTTGAGGTCATGTTATCTAAACATGTCAATTTACTTGAAAACATGCAATAGGGTGAGATCATGCTAAAATCATTCTCAATTCATGAGATTTTAAAAACACTCTTAGAATCTCATATAAAATCATGCATAGAGGGTTAGAAAGCATATTCCAATACATGTAAATCAGTTTCATAGAAAAATTCGTAATTGGGTAAGAACCCTAATTTCTCAAATTTATAAAATAAAATAAAATCAAGATTTTAGGTATAAGGGTGGAAGAAGACCCTTATTAATTACCTACATACCTAAACCCTAAGCTTTCTTAATCAGAATCTTGAAGATGGAGACTTGAAGGAGGAACCCTAGGCCTTGGAGCTTGAGAGAAGAATCCCTTTCTTTCTTTTGAAACTTGATTTGAGAGAATGAATGAAAATCTAACTAACTGGGAATAAAACCCCTGTAATTTGGCCTAAAATGACTTAATTTAGGAGTTAAAGAAGTGGAGAATTATAAAAATACTCATGAGTAATAAGCCTGAATAACCATTAAAAATTCTCGTCCCAAACCTCCACGGGCACTAATCACGGCCCGTAGAATGAACCATGGGTCATGGTTCATGCTCGTGGTTCCTGGCCAAAAGTTGCTTGCTGCGGATCTGATTCCACGAGGGGAAATCACGGCTCATGGAAATTTCTATGGCCCGTGAAAACCTCTCGTGGTTCCTGGAGGATTTGATAACTCTCAGGTCTGATTTCACGAAGGCCAATTCACAGCTCGTGATTCCATTTATGGTCCATAGACTTGATCCATGGACTCTGAAATTTGCAAAATTTTAGAAATTATGCTAGTTCAAATTCTGAGGTGTTACACAAATGCCCGAAATTACGTTTGCCGACGTAGGATAGAGATTATTTTTTCAAGTCAGAAAACTCTTTTCATGTGTCCCGAAAAGGACTTATTATGGATCTAGCAAATTTCATGTCTTGTTCTATGCCTGGCAAAGTATAAGATGACTTAGCTGATTGGCCGAGATCAGACTCCATGCACTCACATGGTGATTTATGTTGGTTCACCACCTACTCCCATAATGAACTAAAAGAGGATTAATGTACTTAACTCCAACAGTTACTATTCAAGCCTATGTTTTTATTGTGTCCTGATTACCTCTTCTTGGTTGTACTTGTTAGATATGTATATGTTTTCTTCATGTTCCTTCTTGCCATTTTACATATCGTACATTCAATGTACTGACATCATTTGGTGCTGCATCATTTTACGATGTAGCTTCAGGTACACAGGCCCGTGATCAGGCGCTCTATTAAGTTCGTCCTTATCAGCTATTGGTGAGCCTCCCTACTTCTTGGAGGCCTAGTTTAGAGTTATTTATTTTATTCTCAGTTATTAAGGTATATCGGGGCCTTGTACCGCTAAACAATATTCAGTATGTCAATAGAGGCTTCATAGATAGTCAGTCGGTTCAGTTGTAATAAGTTTTTAGATGACTTTATTTTTCAGTTATTTAAAAGTTTATTTAATTTAATTTTATTATAAAAGTTCAGTCCATGTTTTAGATTTTACAATTTTTGCTTATATTTCAGTAATATGTCAAGCCAAGAGTACGCTCGGACCAGCAACGACATCGGGTGCCAATTACGTCCAGAGTCTAGGCTCGGATCGTCTAGCTATATGAATTTTGTGTATACAATAGTTAGATGATTCATCATAATTAATTATGACTTCCTCACATGTTAATTGTTTGGGCTCAATTTATTTATAGAGTCGAATAAAGACAAAAACGGATGTGTCAATTACTTAGCACAACACCATAAAGTACTCTCTCGCCGAGAGCATGACATGTCTAATTTCTTAAAGGTGAGATGGTTGTTGTACAACATTTTCCTGGACCATGTCAAGTGTTCCACTTCATCCTCCACTTCTTTGAAACGTGATAGAATTATAATACAGGTCACTCTTTATTTGAGTACTATGTTTTTTTACTATGTTTGAGTGTAAATATTTCTTTTTTAAACTTTATCTTTATTCTCTTGTAGTCACCATAAAGGTCAAGATTATTCTGTGTTTGAATTCAACTTTCCAAGCTGAAGAAAAGAGTAGTTCTACAAAGAGGGGAAAAAACCAACATTATCCTAATGGGATTGTTTCTTCATCAACAAATTTTAATTAATTTATATCAACACTAAAGGTGGAAAAATGTTGTTACTTAATGTTAGGCTGCAAGAAATGCAATATATTACTATGCTATTTTATTTAATCCTTTTATGAATTTTCTTTCAACAAACAATTTTCTTGTCACAAGTTGTCTTCACACATTTACCTTTATGATAGCATGCAAACGTTTTATATTATCAATGCATTTAACCTGTTAATAATATGTTCTTACCATTTATATTAGGTGACTGAACACGATTTGTTAAATTAATTTAAAATATATAAACTCATCAGTATAAAGAATTATTACTTTATTATTGTATTTTAACCTATTAGAGTATATTCTGATCTGCTGGTTTAGACTAATTTTTCTCTAGTATATATACTTAGCAGTATAAAGAATTATTATGCTATTAATATATTTTAACCTATCATAGTATATTCTGATCTGCTGGTCTAGACTAACTTGCCTCTAAATAGGTCAAGTCGATCCTGAATAAGCATAAAGTAAAGTATTGACCAAAAGAAAAAATAGAGTTTTTTTCTTTGTTTTCTTTTGGGTATTCAATATTCGTATTGCAATTCAATTAAATACACTAAAAACTTTTACAATAAAAATAAAGTGGTTCTTAGGTAAAAACGATTCCATATCTAAAATTCAAATCTAAATTTTTTAATTAAAAATGTAAAAGTACTTATCCATTTATGTTGGTGAGTAGAAGTAGAGTTAAGTATGAAGCTAGTGGGGCAAAGAACAAATGTTGTTCTCATGGTTGAGGTTTGAACTTTTCAATAAAATCTGGAGAAGTGGCACAATATATAAACTAAAATATATTTGCAAGTTACTTTTGCCATTTTAAAATAAGTGTCTTTTAATTAACTTATTTCACGCCTATTAATAATAATAATAAATTTAAAGTATAATTTATTAAATTATCCATGTTTATTAGATATTTTTTAAAAATTGAGCACTATTAAAAAAAATTGCTCTTTAATATAAGAATATAGTTGAAAATAATTAATTTCTATCATTCACTTTTACTTGTCTACTATACTAAAAATATATGTCTACTTTTATTTGTCCAGTTTGAAAAATCAAGAGATAAATTATCATTTTGTGCCTATTTTATCCTTATTATTAAATATTATTCATTATTAAAAAATCACTGAAATTTTCCACTGAAAAAAATGTTCAGTTATTTTCGCAAATATTTTAATTGAATCAGGGAGAAAAGAAAAAATAGTAGTGTTTTTACACAAAAAATTAGAAAGCTTCCAATGTTCCAATGAGAATTTATTTCCATCATGTATTTTTTTCAGTGAGCTAGTTCGATAGGAAATGAGTGAAAAAATCATATTTTATAATACAATTTCTCATTGATTCGCGTTAGAAAAAAGCCTCTGTTTCTAGTAATGATTCATTTTTAACATTTAGATGATTTATATAATTAATAGCGATGATATAGTAAAATTATCCTTTTATTTATTATTTCTTAAGAAGTGTGTCAAATCAAACATGGACAAATAAAGATGGACGGAGAGAGTACTATGTTTAGTCTTGAATTTTCAAAGCGATACTTATTTTGGGAATTTCTTTTACTAAGGGTGTGTTCAATTATGGAGGAAAGTATTTTTTTGGAATTTTTTTTTTCAAGAAAATATTTTATTTCTAGGAAAACAAAGGATTTTTCACTTATTTATTGTGTTCGATACGCAAGTAAAAAATATTATTCTAAAATTATTTATATATATTTCACACAAAACAATGAGAATGAATAGAGATAGGGTGACGGCGGTGAGAAGGAGGGCAGGGCGTGGGTGGGTTGTAGGGTGGGGGGTGGTGGATTGCTGCTGGGGTAAAAATTTTTGTAGGGGTGAGGGTGGGGTGGGGTAAAATAAATTAGTTTTTTTTAAAAAAAAAAAAAGTTGTTGAGGGTGGGGTTGGGGTTGGGGGTGAGGATTGGTTAAAAAATTTGTGTGTGTGGGGAGGGGGGGTGGGGGGTGGGGGTGGAATTGAATGGGTGGTTGTGTGAGAGAGAAGACAATACCATTTATTTTTTTTTATTTTTATTAAGGAACTCATTTTTCTTATTTTCAAGGAGCTTATTTTTCTAAAGAAAATATCTTTTAAAATTTTTAAGCAAACAAACATGAGAAAATAGGAAAATATTTATTCCTTTCATATCAAACCCACCCTAAAGCCACACTTATTTTGAGAGGAAATAATATTGACCAATGTATTGTAAAATAAAGATAATATATTAAATAAAAAGATCAAGAATAGAGGAGAGAGAGAGGGGGGAAATATGTAGAAAGAGAGAGGATAGTAGAAAGCAGTAACCTTTTTATATTTTTGGGAAAAAAGACATCAAATGCACCCTGAAATTGTCTCAAAAAGTTGAATTCACACTCAAATTAATTTGATCACCTATCACACCCCTAACCTTGTTCAAAGTGATATCAATACCCCATCTTAAGACATTCTCAGATTTTATGTGGAACGATGTTATACACGCGCTTGACACGTGTATAATATCATTTTTAATTTTTTAAAATCTTTTTCTCTTAATATTTTCTTCTTTTTTTTCAAAACACTTCTCTTCTTCCTAGATTCTTCCTCCTTCACTATTTCTCTCTCTTTTAAATCTTTTCTTCTTCCTTCTCCTTCATTGATAAATTAAAGGAAAAAGAGAAATTCGAAGAGAAAACAAGGAACGACAACACAATTATGTGATATATAAGTTGCTGACTGTGGAGCATTGATAGGGGGCGATTACGCCATTATTGCCAGTGAAGCAAATAGAAATTGTCAGATCTGTAAAATTCTTCAAAAAATTTGATATTTAAGAATGAAAATCAAGAATTTTGTTGCTTGGGATTGAAATTATATTGTGGTGGTCGTAGGTGATGCTCCGGCGTGAATAGAGCAGATAAAGAGAAAGTAATTATTTTTTTCAATGAATTTTTGATAAGTTTAGGCAAAAAAATCATCGATTTTATGCATAAAGATCATAAATTTTCGATAAAATCTGTTGTTCCTCAATGTTTTCTTTTGTGGCCTTTTTCAGTGGATTTTTTGGTGAGTTTGAATAAAAAAATCATGAATTTTAAGAAAATAAATCATGAACTTTTCGATGAAAGTCATATCTTCTTCACTCTTTTTCATTTCTTCCTTAGAATTCCTCTTTAAATTTCAAGGTAGAGAATTGGAGACGTGCTTCTATGGAGATAATGAATTGCCGAAGAAGAACTCAAAATGAAGGAAAATAAAAAAAGTTTTATGGAATGTGGGGCCCACAAATAAAAAAAATACGAAAAAGAATTAACTTAATGTATTAAAAATTATTTTATATTAATGAGAAGAAAGAATATATAATCATATAATGATCAATAAAATATTACCACATGTGCAATTTTGACATTTTAAGATTTTTCCTCTTCTTTTCACGCACCTGAAGGAAGGTTAATGCACTTTCTCTGCCATGTCACTTTTTAAGGTGGTATTTATCACTTTGAATAAAATTAAAAATATAATAAATTATCAAATTAATTTAAGTGTAAATTCAACATTTTGGGATAACTTTAAGATGCATTTGATAACTTTTCTCTATTTTTAGGTGTACACCATTCATATACAAGGTAGACTTTTAAAGTCTAAAGTTACTTGGAAAGCCAAGCTTTCTACGGTACTTGTGGGGCCATAAACATTTATTAAATATTTTATTTACAACACAATGGATAATTTAACACTAGCTAGTATTTAGTGATGTGCCTTTATTGGAGCATCCTACCTCTTTTTCAAAAAGAGTTAAGGGTAGCCAGTGTACACTCCTAGGAAAGTTGGTAGTACTATAATAGCCCATTGGTCTATAAATTCATTGATTGGTTTTTGCCCAACCAAAACTTTCTTGGTCGTATTTGATGAAACAAGATAAGATAAAAATGAGACCCACACAAACAAAGGAACAAAATGTAAAAAAAGGATAGGTCCACATGAACAGAAGCCAATTAAGACATTGGTCCACAGTGATCCATCAGGAAATGGGGGTAAATTTGAAATTAAGTGTTCTTTTTAGATTTTTTATGCGTAAAAATAAAATCTCTTACCTGTAAAAAATAAAAATTTCTTATAAAAAGATCATAAAACTAAAAAACTTTTATAATGGATTAAATCCCCATTTCCCCCTATCTCCATTGACAAGGTTCCAATAGGGAAGGAAGGCATTTCTGGTTGTTGTCTACTCCTCAGAAAGACACCTTGTCTGTGTTTCCTCTCTTGTCAATATTGGCATTAAATTATGTATGATACTATATTTTTTTTTTCAATTTATTCGTCTGATTTTGATATGCCACCAAAATTTTAAAAAGGTAAAAAAAAACTTTTAGATTTTATGATCCTAAATTAAAAATATATCGAATGACAAAAATGTCATTTAATTTTGTGGTATTAAACATGTTACGTGAAAAATTATAGTTAAAAAGTTATCAAAGAGATTTCTTTTAAACGGACAAAAAAGAAAAATAGGAGAAATAAATTGATACAAATGGATTACTAGTATTGTTTATGTGAACCAAAATATGGAAAAGAAATAAGAATATTAGTAATATAAGAAATCTTTAAATACCTAAATTAAATTATTTTTTTACATATAATATAAAAAGATATTATATAGATGGAGAATTGAAAATGTCAAGAATAAAATAAATATTACGTAAGATTATCGAGGGGAGGGCGTGGGAGGGGGGGGGGGGGAAGATGTCTATTGGTCAAAGATATTTCACCTTTATTTGACTTTGGAATTTTTATTTTACCCTTAAAGAAATGATTTATAATTACACAAATATTTAAAGTTTACTTAGACCACAAGTTGTTCCTTCGGGGACATCCGATTAAAAAAAACTTAGACCACAAGTTGCAAAACTTCTCCTTTCTGTTGTAAATTGTGTAGCCCATCAAATTTCGCAACAACAGAGTGTCAAATTAAATTTTGCTCCTAAATCACATTACAATAGCTAACTCGAAGAGAGGAGGATTGTCCAAATATCTCATCTCTCACTTATTTGGTATTTGGTATTTCTCTTCAACACGGGCAAAGTGACATTCTCTTTTTAAACAAACTAAACAAGACCATAAATTAGAGCAAATGGAGTGCTATTATATAAGTATCATATATAAACGCTATTTATAGTATAATTTCTCCATAAGTATCCTAACTACTATACAGAACATGCACCAAATGCCCTTTGTAATGGAATCAAAGAATGCAAAAAAAACAAACAAAAAAAAAACATCAGGCATCCCCATCAAGGGGCAGCATTAATAATAAGTGCAGAAGAAAAAGAGCAGAAATGGGCCACAGCATAAAAGAAAATTAGTCACAAGAACAATGAAAGTGATGACCAAGACCAACAAAAGATGATCTTTATGCTACCAAGATTCTAGACTGTTCATTGTACAATGCTAGCTACTACAGTCGTAAAATTTTCTACACAAAGGTCTCATAAGTCTCTCAACGACACACTTCACTTCACATTAGAACTAGGTACAAGAAATAGCCAATAGACTTTTAGATGAATGGAGACAAATGACTACTACAGAGTGTAAAAGAAACTAATACAAGCAAAAGCATAGACTCATATACATGGAGAAAAAAAAAGCCAAAACTTTCTGTGTTCCCGTTTGATCAATGCCCTTTCATTTTGCTTAAATCACCATCTATTTTCCTTTTTTTGGGAGAAACAAACATCACAAGGCCACCATCAAACAAGGGTCAATTACAAAAAGGGCATAGACAGAGAGAGAGGATTAATTTGTAGCAGAAAGCTGTAAAAGGTTTAATATTAGACTTTCCAATACATTTCCTTGTTGGAAATTCCTCAAAATGGGGCTGTTGACGTTCTATAGAGAGAGTTCTTTTTTGGAAGTTGAGCACCAGCTGAAGCAGCTAAGCATAACTGACCACATGAAGAAAAAATAAAGGACAAATGAATGAAAAAAGATCAGTCTTTTTATACTCTTGTTTCTAATTCAAGAACTGGTTATCTAATAAAATCAACCTCCAAAAACATTATTTTAGAAAAAGACTTGGCTCAATAAGGAAACCATAAAAAACAGTATCTCTTGTTATTATACACATTAAAGGAAAGGCACAAATTAGAAATAGTAACCTGCTGCTGCTGCCTCTTGAGCCTGGCATTTTCTTCCATCAGATGGGCTACTTCCAGCTCCAATTCATTCGTGTAAGCCTGCAAGTTATAATATGGAAAACATCACAGTAAAATCAGCAAAACTGACCAAAACAGAAAAAAAGAAGCATAAAGTAAAGAAGCACTAAGTTCATTATAATAAAGGTTAATGGCCTTATGAATGTTCAGTTTGTACAGCCCCATTAGCATGATGTTTCGATTATGATTCAATCTCAAACAAGTTTGGGTCAACTATTTAAATCTTTACGGCCCTCCATTTAAACTCATCTTAGAACTGTTTAGTTGAAAAAAGGAACTCATTTTACCCTTTTCTTAGGCCAAGTAAGAATGTGAGAAGAGAAAAAAGTCAAGTTCTAAGACAAGCTGACAAAACTCAAATCCAGAACCAGACTTCTGCTCATTCTAGTACTTATTCTGGTGGAGCATACTGTGTCATTTCATGTAAAAAAAATAAATTAAATTGTTAGAAGGATGATGGAGGGTAACTTTGGAGTAACGGTGTGATCTATAGGTCACTGGTTCGAACAATTAAATCAGGCGATGATGCTTGATTCAGGGTACACGGCCAAGATGACACATTTACTTGGTTTATTTTCTTGAAAAAGACATTAAAAGAAGACATGTAGAGAGAAGCAAAACTTTCCTGCTTTCTAGCCCTGGATCGAGCAGCAGACTCACGGTTCTTGATCATCCTCTTGTTTTTCTGTTCACCAGAGTTGTTGTCTGAATCAGGATGCCTCTTTCTTCCATTAGCATTCCCTCCTGCAGCTGGTGAAGCCAATGCCTCAAAGGAGGACCTATTGGAAATGGTTTTTGGCTGAGAGATTGAGGTTTGCCTCAATGGGTTTAAGCTGCTAAAGAAACGATGTTCAAGGCCAGAATTCAATGTCAACATGGTAACAGGGGAGGAGGAGGAACAGGGGAGCCATAGGCTGTTGTTGCTGTTGGAGGGTCACTAGCAAATGGCCTTGCCAATAAATCTTGTAAAATCATGCCACCAAAATTAGTGGTGCCACTAGTAGTATTTTGTGGATTAATATGATCTCTAGAACAAGTGTGGTCATTGAGAGAAGAAAGATTTATGTCTTTCCAAACTTCTTCCATGGTTTTACTATTTATTAGTATAGTATTAACTGGCTGATTATAGCTAGAAGATGCGGATGATGATGATGATGATTTTGAAGAATGAGTTGCAAGGTTCTTGTATTGTTGTTGCTGTTCTTCACTGCTTGATGACCACATAGTGGAAGTGGAACTATTAAGTGGCCGTTTGGCCATGAAAACCAAATACCAAGTTGGAGTTGGAGTTGAAGTTGTGTTTGATCATGAATATAAATTGGAGTTTGTTTTGACTTTTTGTGAGAGAAATGAAAAGTGAAAAATACTTTTTCTTGTTTTTCAAATTTCGAAATTCAACTTGAATTCAACTCCGAAAAAAAATAAAAAATTTCCATGGCCAAACGCCCTCAAAAGTAAAGGGGGAAAAGAAGAGTGAAAATTATTGAGAGAATCAAATTTGGAACTGTTTCTTTCTTTTTTATTTACTCAAAAACTTGTTTTTTCTAGTACTACTAAAATTAGTAGTAATAAATAGATATACAAAAATCTCCTACTACAAGATTTTAGATTTTCTTGGGAAACAAACTCAAGGAAAGGAGGAAAATATGGAAATGTTTTAATTTGTGAATTGTCATGTCTGAATGGTACGATTAGAGCCACGCACCCCAAGTTTGCGAGTCTTTAGGAGTGGACGCCCCATTTTCAAGTGACCTTAGATTTACCATGTTGGGTCAAGAGATACTGCCTTGTTAGCACAAGTTTTCTATTTTAGTACGATGCTACGAAGGAGAGCATTTTGTCTAATTATTGTCGACAAAGTAACAAAATTGGTGCATTATGTTTGACATACTTTAAAAAGTGTTGCTGAAATTACAATTATAATTGAAAAATAAAATGAAGAAAATAAAATATCTTCCGATTGAGGGACGAATATCTCGTTCTCTTTATGAAAATTGAATTAATTGCAGGATACAACAACGTAACAAAAAATTGTATAGCTCACATGTTAGAGCATGCGCAGCGGAAGCAAGCAATTCAATCACATAACTTACATGATAACTAGACAAATAATCAAACGTGATTAAAAAAACACTAACCTCTTGAAGCAGTTGCAAAGATCGACTAAAACACTGCTATCCAGGTCTGCAGTCTACTACTATAACCTGATTGTTTTTTCAATAATCCTTGTGTGGGCAAGTATGTCAGACTTCAAAAAAAGTGATCTTCATCAGTGAAAAATTTGTCCCTTATAACCACGTTTTGCAACAATAGTGGCAAACGTGAAGGAGCGTTTTTCTCCAAAAAGATGTGCACGTTTTTTGGGAGGTTTATCACATTCCAAAACGTGTACAAATCTCCTTCTAGAAGACCAGTATAAACAACCAAAACGTGTAGATTTTACTGCTTCTAGAATATTCTTTTTATTTTCCAAATTCATTAATTAATCAGGCATAGTAGGGACCAAAAATTTAATAATTGAGGCTTTCAATTATGATATTAATTCGTAAATAATGAATTAATCCTACCATAATAAATTACAGATTATTTCACTAAAAATCTGTAATTGCACTCCTTGGTTTAATTTCAAAATCTAACATTAAATCTTATTCAACTCCTCATGTTAGAATAACCGATATCAATCAATTAAATTAAATTTCTAACAATTTTATCCATTGATTAAGTTAATCCTTTATTATAATGCTTAACTTATTTCATGTGACGGATATAAAATTCACCTGCAGGGTTTTCATATGAAAACTTATAAGTAATCATAAAAGGGCATCATCGATCTCAAGGTCGAGACATGGATTCTATCAACTAATGTGATTTGTTATCATTCAATTTATCATGAATGTATTTACCCACAACAGAATCTAGGGGTGTCAATGATATGGTTCGGGCAGTTATTTTATAAAACTTATACCATATCAATTTTTTCGATTATTTTGTTTTATATAACCAGAAATAGATTTTTTGAAACCGTCTCATCATCTCGGTTTCTCTTCGGTATCGGTACGGTTTGATTAATTTTTAGTATTTTTTCTTAAAAAAATATAAAAGTTAGAATACTCTACCATGTATACTTATGTATGACTTTGACAAAAACTCTTTAGGCATTTTTATTGCTTAAAACGTGAAGAATCAAGAAAATAAGAATAGAAATTCACCTCATTATTTTCTGGTAGTGTAAAACAATATTAAACAAAGACAAAATATATAATTTAGATTACATGAGCGAAAATGTTTTGATGAAAATGATACTCAAGAATTGAGTCTACTTAAATTAATTATCGCATAGAAAAATTTAAATCATAAGAAAGAAAAATTATCTAATAACGCGTAGCTTGTTACCCAAGATCATTGGAATATGATCATAAAAAAAATAACGTGTAGCTTGTTACCCAAGATCATTGGAATACGATCATGAAAAAATTAACGTGTAGCTTGTTACCCAAGATCATTGGAATATCTTGTAGCTTACGAGTTACTACTCGAGAGTTGAGATTTTAAAACTAATTTAGTTTCAATTTGAGTAGTATAATAAGTTTCTATATTACGACTTTGACTGTTATTATGTTGTCTCTTTCCATCACCCGGGGTCCTAAGAAAATATTTCAATATTTTATTATTTCTAAACTTAATATATAAAATATTTTTATACATGTATTATTCGATATGGTTCAATATTTTTTTTGTTAATTTTTATAAAATTAAAAACCTATCCAATTATTCGGTACAGTTATAAACTTATATAAAAAATTATCTGTTTTATTAAAAGAAATTTAAAAATTGATTCCGTACGATTTGGTTCTGTCAGTTACGTCGATTTTTTAAAAACCATTGACACCCCTAATAGAATCTGAACATTTGACAGATCAAGATAATAAAACAAATTACATGACCATACCAGTTATATCAAGATTAAGAGTATACGTACATTTAATGATCTAGAGAAGTTATTTTATAAATATTCAAAACATAAACAAGCATCTCTACTTGATCCATTTAATACACACAAAAAGCGTAATAACAAGAGAAGTTGAAATGCGACCACTCCCATAATCAAGATCAAATTATATTTAATTTTGTGCAATAATCATCAAGATATTTGTCCAACTTCATCTTTGATTATGAACATAGATTTATAACTTATAAGGACCAACAATTTTAATCTTCCGTGTATGAGCTATATAACTCCATACACTAAATTGTCTATTATATAAGTAAAGGACACACATGTGAGTATAATGATCTATTCAAATTAGACTTTATTGAATCAAATAAATAGTCTTTACATAAGGATGAAACATAATACTATAGCTTAAACCGCATGGTTAATAGTATATCCTAACATCACAAACTCTGGATAAGAGATGAGTCCAAAGCTTCACCAAAAGAATATCTTCCTTCAACTAAATAAATCTCTCATTTTAACTCACTTTTTTATGCACCCAATATTTTTCCTACACTTAATATAATATAAAACCATCACTATTTATAGGTTAAGAATTCTTCCTTATAATGAATAGGAAAAATGTGAGTAAATGAAAAAATTATGACCTAAAAGTTACATGAATTATAAGACATAATAAAATAAAATAATAGACAAATAAAAAATTAATGGTTATAAGAATTAAGAAATCAAGGTCATCTTCCTGTCACTAACGTTGGTTGCTAAATGCAGCATCATAACCAACTAATTGTAACATTCTAGCCATCACTAATGTAAGAAATGAAATGCAGCATAATGACATTATAATGCACAATGAGACAAAGTTAATGAACTACTTTAATATGATATAAAAATGCTCAAAAGAACTAACAATTCCCCACTCATTTAACATAAGAGAGTATATCAGTTGAAGGAAGACTATTATACATAATGAAGGTGTGTTCTACAATGAACCTTCACTTAGTAAAAACAGTAATCTTTACTCTAGAGTCGTAGTGGTCTCAGACTTGAACTATGTCTGTTTAAGAAAAATAAAGTATCACTACTTACACATAATAATCAAGGTGTTGATAAAAACTTTAATAGTCAGCACATTATGGCGTTGTGCTATTCTAATTTTTGTGAGTGTTTTTGTGAATAAGATCAATTCTCATAGGAAGCGACCTTGTAACGACCTGTTCAGTCGTTACTAAAAGGCACCTCATTGGGGTTACAGGAACTATTGAAATACACTAGCGAATTAATTTAGAGTGACACGATAAAAAAATTAGAATTTAAAATTTTGTTTGGGCAGATGTAATCTTGCTATAGAGGAGATTTTTCCACTATAGCGTCATCGCTGTCGTGGTCGGCAGGCTACTATAGCGGGACAACAAGCCTAGTAATTAGAATGCGAATTTTATATTTGGACTTCTCCTCTTCAGTTGTAAAAAGATGAGGTTGCTCCAAAAACCTTCCTAGGCTGTCTCAAAGCTTGGATGCAGTAGAGAGGAAGGATTTTCGCTCGAATGAGGTAAAAATCATAGATTTCATGCCTACTTTCCATCAGGATTCACCTCAATGGAGTCAAAAGTTCGTGTTTAGACTTTTGGAACAGCTGCTTGGCGTTCAAGTAGGCTAGGTTTAACTGAGTAGTTCAGACCTAATTTTCAAAGTATAATGTGTTATAGATTGATGAGAGATTTTATGCCTAGACCTTTGAGCATGGAGTCTGGAGGAATAAGCGTATTTTGTCTTTCTTGTTGGGGTAAAAAATTACTGTTAGGAACAATTTGACTCTGATACTTGATTTATTGTTGAAGTTATTATCTATTAATCCTTGGATAACCGTAAATTGGGTGGGTTCACGGAGCTAGTGCTGGAAAATTGTAAGGGTTGCTAGGTCTTAGCAGATTTCTTGGGTTGGTATATTTAGGGAAATGAATTAGCTAGGAGATACTAGGTTCTTGATATTAGGAGATGGATTTCCTGTGGAGGCATGAGTATTCTTGAATAACTCTAGGAATCAAGGTATAAGAATTTATGTGCTTAATTAAATAAGCCGAGGATCAGTCTTCAGACCAATCATTAAGGTTAGAATAAGAAATCATACTGTGGTGGTAGGTGTTGATTATTGTATTTCTCAAATTGCGTTATGTGTTCATGTAACTGTTCCATTAGTATTACTTGTACAATGCAGATTTATGGAATAAGGAATGAATGCTAAATGATATCATACTTTCAATCTCATGCAATGGACTTGGTTGATGCTTGTTGGTTATACAAGTGTGGTATGTATTTTCATTATGGTTGTGATTGCTATGATATCTGTGATTATTTGGTTGGCTCGAGTACCACACTTGGTACAGATTATTAGTTGGCTCGGGTACCACACCTTGTACAAGATATCTATCAGTTGTCTCGGGTACCACGCCTGGTGCAGATTCTCTTATGGTTGGTTCAAGTACCACTCCTGGTACATACTTGGTTCTCCTTCTGTGTGTTAGTTTCATGAGTGAACCGAACTTATTCGTTGTGATGTATTTATTACATATTGGTCCATGAGTGACTAGGTTGGTGTATTTAAATACTGGAGTGGTTCTTGTATTGACCTAGATTGTATGTTAGACACCATAGATGATGTCCTAGGGATCCTTGGGTGGTCCGAATTACTTGAAGGGTAAGTTGAAATTATATATGGGTTGTTGGCTGAAAAATGTGTCATGATGTCATGGGGTTTATTACCTTGTGGGATGGGATATGGTTATATGGTTGTTAAATCGGGTCATTGACTGGGATGTCTTACGGGTAGTCTTTTGACTTGACTAAGGGCTGAGGGCCAGGGTTACTGTCTTAGGATCTTGTGAGAGAGTGAGAGGTCGCTACGGGGATAGCTGGCTAATTGGTAATATGGTTGATGATTTGAAAGGTATTTCTAATATTTGGCAGTAGGGATAAGCTTAGAGAGTCTTAAGGGTTACAAAGGTCAGCGTAGGTTCAGGTTAATAGAGTGGGGTGTTCTCTAATGTATGAGTTGACAGTGGAATAGGGTAATGAGACTTGGGGGAAGAGTGAATGAGATTCACGGGCAGTGTATCTGTGTAGTAGGAGTAGGCGACAAGGGACCCTAACTGCATAACTTTCAAGTTGTATGCTTTTTTCGGATGTTTTCATGATGTTGTGTGGCAGATTTGAGACAACCAATGATGCCTACCAGTATGCGTTATTTAACTGATACTACTCTTTCTATGCCTTTTGGGTATAGTCTGGTTGCAGGATCAATGATGTTTCCTAGGTGAAGACGATGGTGATCTCCACCAGCTTCTACTCCTCTCTTTCTTATGGTGGGAGTTGGGTCTTGTTTTATTTTTACTACTCTTAGAAGCTCTTGTACCTATTTAGACTAGTTCCTAGGGAGGGGTTCAATTGTATTTAAAAGGTTTCATTGTATCACATGTTTTTGAGACTGGTTTATATTATATCAAGGCAAGTTCATGTTTTCTTACTTATTTCTGCCTACATTTCTTAATTAGGTGGTAAGGGTTCTCCTATCTAGATGACTTAGAGTAGGTGCTCGTATGGCCCGGTAGTTGGATCGTGATAATTTGGTAACAGAGCCTAGGTTACCGGTCTCTCAGTACAAGAGCAAATATCGAATAGAGCCTTGTGGATTGGTGTGTTGATATCCACATCTAATCTCTAGGAAACTATAAAGCATTTTAGAAAATTATTCCACTTCCTTCATTCCTTTTCGTGTGGTCTGTTGCTTACTTATATGGGTTGAGTTCAATTGGTATCTCCACGAGGTAAAACAAATACAGTTATTTTCAGCTGAAATGACACAAGCAAAGAAGTTGGAAACGTAAAGGTTTCAATTGGTATCTGGTCTTAGGGTCTATGCAAATGCATGGATGGTCAGGCTAACGGTCATCCATGGGGTGAATAAAGGATAATAAACAAGACCTGTTTTAGTGATAAAGCTTGATTATGCTTACGTGTATTTGTATGGTTTGAGTGACTGCGAATGTGTGGTGTGTAATTTTCTTGCTTTACTATGAAATTCGTGGGTAGGAAGAGGTCATAATTTGGTTATGTGTGATTTGTTAAGGGATAAATTGCTATGTGGTTTAACTGGAAATTTTGTACTAAAATTTGGGCATGGACTTACCGTTGGTAAAAATAGTAAGGGGACAAAATAATTTATGACTGTGGAGAAACTTTGGTTTTAGGACAGTCGAGATTGGTTGGGAACCATGAGGGAAAGGGCTATTCTTGTATGATAGCGGGAATGTGATGTTATGAACAATTTTTTGGTGTGACTCATAACTGATTTTATAATAATATGGTTGTAAGTTCTTAATTATGCATTGTTGGGGTTGGTCTTGAGGTTGTATTAAGGCTATAATTCGATTTCGGGTTAATGTTGATAACAGGGAATGAGAAATGAGGAGACTTTGTAGAAATTGAAAATTTCTGGGCTGCTGCCATTGGGGCCGCCATAGTGGAACTGACCCGCTACGACGATCCCGCTATAGTGAAAATTTTTCTGCTATATCAGTGTGCAAGCCGCTATAGTGAGATGGGCGGGACAGAATACTGGCGTTTTCCCCTATTTTTCCTTTCGTTTTTGAGATGTTTTAAATCATCAATTTCAGCGGGGAGCTACTGCGGGAATAATAGAAATCTCTTAAAAATAAACTTAGCATGCATATAAGATTTATATTGTTAAGCTAGCATCCATGTGCGTGAAATAAAAAGGAAAGGGAAAGGAGATAGCATTGTCTAGTACATGCCCTAACCGGGGGCAAACCCAAAAAAATAGTAATAGTGTATGAAATAAAAGGAGGGGAGGTCTTAACCGAATGTCTCATCACCATCAGGGGCTGCGGGAGCAGGGTCCTGTGCATCAGTATCGCTCAAAAAAGGGAACTCTCGCATGTCCTTTGGCTCCAGCTGGGGGAGCTCCTGATCAGGGACGGCGCAGCTGAACATGACCTTTATGGTCTTTCATATCCATGAAAATATGCGGTCCCATGAGCGTATCTTCTTCTTCTCCTTATCAAGCTCCCTACGAAGCACTGCATAGCCCTGGGCAGAGGGAGGTGGGACTGTAGCTCTGGTAGGGGAACCCTCTATGAATCTGCTGAGGGTGTCTAAGTCCTACTCCAGGCGATTTCTAGTTATCGGTGGCTGGGACTCAGAGAGAGGGGCAGGATAGTCATTATCCATGCCCTCGACAGCCTGACTGCTCTCTGCTTCACTCACCTTTCTCTTCTTCTTTCACTTGGAGAAAACCACCTTCACCCGAAGAGGGTGAAAGGGGGATTTCATCTCTACCTCCCGGTCGGTATCCTTCTTGGGTACCCCTACTCGCCTACACAGTGCAGACACCAGACCGGGAAGGAAGGGGCCTTCTTGGTGCCCCGATAGAAGTCCCTTCATTCTGACACAATATGCGCCTCCACATTCAGCTGAATACCCCGCATAGTGCAAGACAGCACCAAGGCCCGAGGATAGGTCTAGTCGGTAAGGTTGCTCGATGGACAGATCCTTTGGAACACCAAGTTTAGCTACCTCCTAGCGTCGGCTGAGAAGTAAGTGCTCGTAATGCCCTCAACAGTGGGCCAATAGACCTGGTCCCTTAACTCCTCCTCTACCAATGTATACCGCAACCATTTTACATCCCACTCCCGAAGCTTGGCTTCATACACAACATTGGAAACATTAGGCACTCTTACTACCTCATTAATGATATGAACATCCACAGGGATATCCACTCCTTTGATACGGATGGTGGGGTTGGGGCCATCCCAAAGCACGGTAGGGAGTATGGCATAGAACTCACTTACCCAACTTGAGACTCCAAAAGGGGGAGCCTCCACTAATGGACCCCAGCTGAAATCCTGGACCCTCCTGTAGAACTCACTGGCCTTCTCTTTAATCCCATCCATATTAAAGGCCCTTCATAATAAAGACTAGTCCTCTGGTAGTCCCGGAATCTCTCCTGACTAACATCATCGGAGAACCTTTCATAAGGTAGAATATGTTCTTGGTTGTCAGCCATTGAGTTGTTAAATTTGCAAGATTAACAAATGGTTGGATTAGAACTCGTAAGTTGCAAGAAAATCAAAATTCGAAGAAAAGTCCAATTCCTGGCCTGACTAGGAGCCTACTGCCTGCAGCCTCCCGCTATAGCGGGCAAACTCCCTCTACAGTGATGGTGCTATCATAAGAATTTATCCACTATAGAAGCATCGCTATAGTGGAGCAAGGCAGCTATAGCGGAGCAAGGCCGCTATAGCGGCCTTCATCGTCCAAGTATTTCAAGAGGTGCAACAATGGCACCTCTTGACCCAAATTTTATTTTTAACAATCTAAGTTCAGATCAGTGTTTTCAAAGTACTCTACTACTATTTCATGCAAAAATTTGGACATTATAACTCCTAAAAACTGCCCAAATCGATATTTCTAAGCCCCTTCACATTCTCTACCATTTTGGCCATAAACCCCATAATTCTTGCTATGAGAGCATTGTAAATGTAAGGGAAGTATCCATGCTTCGAGGATTCGACCAAAACAAAACCAAAAATTCAAAATTCAAAAACCAACCCTTCTATTCATCAAATTCAAGCATAAAATGAGCAATATTCATGCAATAAAGTAGGGAAAGTAAAGTCCTATGATTGTTACCTTATTTTCCAATGTCGGGAGCAAAGTGATCAGGAAGGGAGTTGTGTTTTTAGGTGAAAAAGGGGAAGAATGGGCGAGAAACCCATTTCTCACCCCTATAAACTATTATCACCCGCTATAGCAGGAGGTTGGCCACTATAGTGGTTCTGCTATAACAAAATTGGTCTCACTATAGCAGGATCCAGACCACTTTGAGGTAGGACGTGTTTGTAATTCCTTTGATCTGGTATATTAACGAGGCCCTGGATTTCTTGGGCACTCGAAGGAAGGGATTCCCTGACAAAGCTGGATTGAATTAATTTTTGGTAGAGTTGGGTACACCAAATGGAATGAAGTTTGGTGAGTCACGTAGGGCTGTAATTATATTGTTATGGTAGAATGTGAAAGTTCAAATGCTGGCTCATTTCTGCCTTCCGGTTAGAAAATCATTCGGGGACAAACGATGGGTAAATTGGTATCTGTTGTAATGATCTATTAAGTCATTATTAAAAGGCACCTCGTTGCGGGTTACATGAACTATTGAAATACCCTATCAATTTAATTTGGGGTGACACGATGAAAAAATTTGAAATTTAAATTTTACTCGGGCTGATGTCATTCCGCTATAGCGGAAATTTTCCCATTATAGACTATCGCGATCACGGGCGACAGACTGTTATGGTGGGCTGACGGGACTAGTGATGTAATACCCCAGAATTAAAACCAACTCTTAAACTTAAATTTATGGATTTTTGAAGTTTCCAGGTTCCACGGGCACAATCCATGAGCCGTGAATGAAACTATGAGCCGTGGATGAGCCTCGTAGAACTAGTTCAGCAGACCCCTTCTTAGGTCTGAGAACCACGACTGGGGTTCACAGGTCATGGATAGTTTCACGGGCCATGAAACTAGTCAGTGGAAATTAGACTGAGGGTTGCCAATTCCCTCTGAGAACCACAGAAGGTTTCTACGATCCGTGGATCAATCCATGAGCCGTAGACCACGCTCGTGAAAATCAGACCCACAACCTATCTTTTGGCTCAGGAACCATGACCACAAACCATGAGCCGTGGTTCCATCTACAATACGTAGATAGGGTCCGTGGAACCTGAAGCCGAGCCTTTTAAACAGTTTTCTAGATTTATTTTCTAGGGGTATTTTTTTAATTTTCCACTCTTTTAACTCCTAAGTTAAGTCATTTTAGGCAAAATTAAAGGGTTTTTAGTCACCCTTAGCTAGTTCTTCATTCATTCTCTCAATTCAAGCTCCAAAAGAAAGAAAAAGATCCTTCTCTTAAGCTCCAAGGTCTAGAGTTCCATCTTCAAGTCTCCATATCCAAATTTTGGCTAGGAAACTTTGGGTTTAGGTATGTGGGTATTTAATGAGTTATTCCCTTTACTCTTATGCCTAAAACTATTAATTTTTAATTTGGGTTTATTAAATTATGAATTTAGGGTTCTTACCTAAATTATAAAATTATTTTGAATTCAGTTTATTAGTATCAATTAATGGTTTCTAATCCTTTACCCATTATTTATATGAGATTCCTAAGTATTTTCAAAAACTCATTCAGTGAGAATGATTTCTAGCATGATTTCAGCCTATTGTATTTTTCAAGCAAAAATGGCATATTTAGATAACATGACCTCAAGTATTTATGAAATTGCATGCCTAGTTTTCCAAGCTGTGAGTTTTAAAAAGGAGTATATTTTGAACTATGGACATGCTATATTTTTAAGACTTATGAATTTATGAATGGCATGACATCAGATATGTTCACATGCTTTTTGAACAGATTTGACATCAGATATGTCCATGAGTTATGAACAGTTTTGGCATCAGATATGCCCCAGTGTGTATATATTTATATATATATATATATATATACAAGCTATAGTATATTTTTGGGAGTAGTATTTAGCATCGAGTTGGACTGGGGTCAGCGTACCCTAAGTCCCAGAACTATGTTGCCACCGCAGGGTTGCCCTCTGTGGCTCATTTCAGGATCCTTAGTTATATGGTTATAACTTTGGCCGGTTAGGACAACCTTTTCTGTTGTAGAGCAGCACACTAGATTCTATGTAGCTCACATGGTCTATGTCGGTTATGAGAATCTCCCACAAAAATGATTTAAAGCTTTTAAATGTATTTGACTTTTTGCTTTCAGAATTCAGACTTACTACTTATGCTTTACGAATATAAATATATCTTCCGCTTATGATATTGTATTGAGTCATTACATTACAGATTTTACTATCATGGCACGACTTCAGTTTTAGTTATGTTTTGAGCATGATTTTACTACAAATTATGCATATCTCTCATCCTCAGTACATTCCATAGTACTGACTGCATACCTCTTTGTGCTGCATCTTATTATGATGTAGATTCAGGCACTTGATCTCAAATTCGTGGCTAGAGACTAGCAGGATTTTCAGCTCTGATTGGTGAGTCCTCATCGTTCGAGGACTAGTATCAGTGTTGCTATTTTATTATCTTCCTTTCAGTACTTGGAGTTAGCTGGGGTCTTGTACCAGTAACTCATTATGTTAGTTTTAGAGACTTTTCAGACATAACTAGACATTCAGTATTTTATGTCCCAGATTTTGATACTCCCAGACTTTTATCTTATGAAGAGTTGGTTTGCCTACTATTCGATTATTACTTCCGCTATAATTATACCCGTTATGTTTAAGTCATGCTAAGGCCAAGGGTTAAATTGGGATCACTCATAATCTTGGGCTCCATATTACGTCAAGGGAGTAGCCTCGGGTCGTGACAAACTTGGTACATAGCATCAGGTTCAAGAGTCCTAGGTGTCTGAAAGCCTCATTAAGTAGAGTCTCTTTCATGGGTGTGAAGTGCACCACACTTATGAGAGGGGGGCTATGAATTGTTTTAGGAAAAACTTCACTTCTTTCATGATCAATATCGTGCGATAGAGTTTAACTCTATTACTCCTCTCTAATCCAATCTTTATGCGTTATAGATCATTCCTCTTTGTAGAGCCATGCCTACTTGTAGAGCCAATTCCTGCAATGCTAATCCTATAGTTTCGGACCACGTGGTTACTAATGTAGAGCTTATGAATGCAATTTTAGATGCTAGCACAGGCAATGACCAATCAGGCTAATCAGCAAGCACCTATTCCTGCTAACCCTCAGTGTGGGATAGCTGGTGCCAGAGTTTGAGACTTTGTTCGTATGAACCCGCCAGGGTTTATGGGGTCTAAGGTCGGTGAGAATCCACAAAATTTCCTAGATGAGGTGAATAATATTTGGAGGTGATGCAGGTTACTGGTTCTGACAGTGTTGAGCTAGCTTTCTATCAGCTTAAGGACGTGGCTCACATTTGGTATACTTAGTAGAAGAATGCTAGAGGCAGGAATGGAGCTCCTGTGACTTGGGAGTTCTTTGAGAGAATATTTCTTGACAGGTTCTTCCCTAGGGAGTTGAGAGAGGCTAAGGCTGAAGATTTTATGAATTTGAGTCAAGGATCAATGTCAGTCCAGGAGTATAGGCTGAAGTTCACTCAACTTTCTAGGTATGCTCCTTCTATGGTGGTCAAGCCGAAAGCCCGAATGAGTAAGTTTGTTTATGGGGTATCCGACTTGGTGAAGATGAAGTGTAGGACCGCTATGCTATTAGGGGATATGGATATCTCCAGGCTCATGACATATGCTCAACAGATTGAGGAAGATAAGTTGAAGAAAATGGTAAGGGAGAACCAGAGGGACAAAACAGAGAATTTGGGTTTTAGTCATCAGAGGTCCATAGGCAGACACCGTTCTTCCTTTAAGAAGAGGTCATCAGGACCTGTGCCACCATCAGCTAGTGATCCTACTCAGGCCCCCATGCCTAGGCCCAATTAGGCAGGTTGAGGATCAGGTTCTCAGTCTTAGAGGAGTGTTGCAAAGGGGACTCACCACCATAGCTGCAACAAGTGTAGTAAGAATCACCCTAGAGAGGGTCACTATGGCTCATGTGGATGTTTTGGATTCGTATAGATAGGTCATAGGATTAGGGATTTCCCTTCATCCAGGCAGGGAAGTGGAGGTGGCAAGACTCAGGGTACTATTTCAGCAGCTCCAGCAGGTCATACAACTCAGCAGGGTACGACTTTTGGCACTGGTGGTGGTCAGCGCCAGAACTGTCTTTATGGTATGTCATCTCACCAGGACCAAGAGGACTCACCTGATGTAGTCACTGGTATGTTGCAAGTCTTCTCTCTCGATATTTATGCTTTACTAGACCCCAGAGCTTCTTTGTTATTTGTGACCCCTTTTGTTGCTTACAAGTTTGAGGTTAGTCCTGAACAACTCTTAGAACCCTTCTATGTATCTACTCCAGTTGGTGAGTCTATCTTAGCCGAGAGAACTTATAAAAATTATCCTATCTCAGTCCTTCATAGAGTCACCTCAGCCGATCTAGTTGAATTGGAGATGACTAATTTTGATGTTATTTTTGGTATGGATTAGTTACATGCATGTTATGCCTCTATTGATTGTCGAACCAAGGTAGTCAGCTTCAAGTTTCCTAATGAACTCGTCTTAGAGTGGCAGGGTAGTTCTCCAACCTTAAAGGGTCATTTTATATCTTATCTCAATGCTAGGAAGATGATTTATAAGAGTTGTGTCTATCATATAGTTCATGTTATGGACTCAGAATTTGAAACCCTATCTCTTCGATCAGTTTCTATTGTAAATGAATTCCCTGAAGTGTTTCTCGAGGATTTGCTTGGAGTTTCTCTCGAGCAGGAGATTGACTTTGGGATGTACCTTCTTCCAGATACGCAGCCTATATCTATTCCTCCTTACGAAATGGCTTTAGCGGAGCTTAAGAAATTGAAAGAGCAGTTGAAAGACCTTTTAGTTAAGGGTTTTATCAATTCTAACATCTCTCAATGGGGTGCTCCAGTTTTTTTCATGCGTAAGAAAGATGGTTCTCGCAAATATGTATCGACTATTATCAGTTGAACAAGGCCATAATCAAGAATAAGTATCCCATTCCTAGAACTGATAACTTATTCGACCAGCTTCAGGGTGCCAACTATTTCTCCAAGATCGACCTCAGATTCAGTTATCATTAGCTCAGAGTTAGAAAGTGTGACATTCCAAAGACAACCTTTAGAACTCAGTGTGGTCACTATGAATTTATGGTTTTGTCTTTTTGGACTAACGATGCAACTTTTATGGATTTGATGAAAAGGGTGTTCAAATAGTATTTGGATATGTTCGTAATTATTGTCATTAATGACATTCTTATCTACTCTCAGAGTGAGAAGGAGCATGCAGACCATTTGAGAATTGTGTTGCAAACTTTCAAGGATCGATAGTTATTTGCTAAGTTCAACAAGTGGGAATTCTAGATGCAGTCTGTTGCTTTTCTGGGTCATGTAGTGTCTAAAGAGGGTATTCGAGTAGACTCACAAAAGATAGAGGTAGTGAAGAATTGGCCTAGACCCACTTCCCCATCAACCATCAAAAGCTTTTTGGGTTTAGCTGGTTACTACAGGAGATTTATGGAAGAATTTTTATCCATAGCTGCCCTATTGACCTGGTTGACTCAGAAAAAGGTTAAGTTTCAGTGGTATGATGAGTGTGAGAAGAGGTTTCAGGAATTGAAGACTAGGTTGACTATAACTCCAGTTTTGGCTCTAACAGAGGGCTTATATAGGTTTGTTGTGTATTATGACGCTTCAAGAGTTGGTTTGGGTTGTGTTTTGATGCAGTGTGGTAAGGTGATTGCTTATGCTTCTATACAACTTAACATTTATGAGAAAACCTACCCCACTCATGATCTTGAGTTAGCGGCGGTGGTTTTTTCTTTGAAGATTTGGAGACGCCATACTGTATGGTGTCCATGTGGATGTGTTTACTGACCATAAAGCCTCCAGTATGTGTTCACTCAGAAGAAATTGAATCTTCATCAGAGGAGATGGCTTGAACTTCTTAAGAATTATGATATGAGTTTGCTTTACCATCTAGGTAAGGCCAATGTAGTGACTGATGCACTAAGTAGATTATCTATCGGTAGTGTATTGCTGGTTGAGGACGGAAAGAAAGAGTTGGCTAAGGATGTTCATAGGCTTGCTCGATTAGGAGTTCGTCTTACAGATTCAGCGGATGGTGGTGTGATAGTTCAGATTGGGTCAAAATCTTTATTGGTAGTTGAGGTTAAGGAGAAGCAAGACAGTGATCCTATTTTGCATCAGTTGAAGGGTGCCGTCCATCAGTAGAGAGTAGAGGTTTTCTCCCAAAGGGGAGATGGTGTGCTTCTATATCAGGGTCAATTGTGTGTTCCTAATATAGATGGGTTGAGACATTGAATTCTGATAGAGGCTCATAGCTCCTAGTATTCTATTCACCCCGATGCCACCAAGATATACCATGACCTATGGAAAGTCTATTAGTGGAAGGGCATAAAGAGGGACATTGCGGATTTTGTGGCTTAGTATCCCAATTGTCATCAAGTGAAGGTAGAACATCAATGACTGGGTGGTATGACTTAGGATATTGACATTTTTACTTGGAAGTAGGAAGTGATTAATATGGATTTCATAACAGGTTTACCTTATACTCGCAGACAATATGATTCTATTTGAGTGATTGTCGACATGATGACTAAGTCAGCCCATTTCTTGGCTGTCAAGACTACTGATTCAGTAGAGGATTATGTCAGGCTCTACATCCGTGAGATAGTAAGATTGCATGGGGTTCCATTATCTATTATCTCAGATAGGGGTACTCAGCTTACATCCTAGTTTTGGAGAATATTTTAGAAGGGTCTTGGTACTCGGGTTAATCTTAGCATAACTTTTCACCAGCAGATGGATGGGCGGGTAGAGCATATCATTCAAACCTTAGAGGATATGTTGAGAGCTTGTGTGCTTGATTCCAAAGGTAATTGGGATGATCACTTACCTCTTATTGAATTTGCCTACAACAATAACTTTCATTCCAGCATTCAGATGGCTCCCTATGAAGCACTTTATGGACAGAGGTGTAGATCACCTATTGGTTGGTTTGAGGTAGGTGAGGCAGCCTTGATAGGTCTAGATTTGGTTCATGAGACTATGGAGAAGGTTTATCTTATTAGGGAGAGGTTGAAGACTGCTCAGAGTCGACAAAAATCATATGTAGATGTGAGAAGGAGAGACTTGGAGTTTGAGGTGGATGATTGGGTATTTATAAAAGTGTCACCCATGAGGGTGTGATGAGATTTGGTAAGAAGGAAAATCTTAGTCCCTGATATGTTGGCCCCTACAAAATTTTGAGGAGAGTTGGTAGTGTGGCTTATGAGTTAGAGTTGCCAGCCGAGCTAGAAGCGGTTTATCAAGTCTTCCATGTTTCCTTGTTAAAGAAGTGTGTTGGTGATCCGACCTTGATTGTGCCTTTAGAGGATGTGGGTGTGAAGGATAGCCTCAATTATTAAGAAGTCCCCATTGAGATTCTTTATCATCAGGTTCGAAGGTTGATGAACAAAGAAATCTCTTTAGTGAAGGTTTTTTGGAGGAACCAATTGGTTGAGGGAGCTACTTGGGAAGAAGAAGCAGCCATGAAGACCAAGTACCCTTATCTCTTTCCTTTTGATCCAATTTCTGCTTGAGGTAATAGTTTCCTCCTTAGTATTATCCTCCGGTTCTATTCCATCAGCCTTTCTCATGATCCTAACATGTTTTCATGTTTTACGAAGTTATTTCAGTCATGTTTTCAGTTCAAACTCAATCTTTATGCCTATGCTTTAATTTTTATGATCTGGTTGTTGGGATTGTAGCCCTTTCCCTCTAAACTCATCTTATTAGTATTTATTCAAGGATGAATGATACCAAAGGGGAGATATTATAACACCTCAGAATTCGAACCAACTCTTAGACTTAAAAGTTTTTGGATTTCTAAAGTTTTTAGGGTCCACAAGCACAATTAACGAGCCATGAATAGAACCACGAGCCATGGATGAGCCTCATAGAACCAGTTCAGCAGACCCCTCCTCAGGTTTGAGAACCACGAATGGGGTTCACAAGTCGTGGATGGTTCCATGGGTCATGGAACCAGTCTATGGAAATCAGAGTGAGGGTTACCAATTCCCTCTGAGAACTATGAGAGGTTTCTATAGTTTGTGGATCAATCCACGAGCCGTAAACCATTCCCGTGGAAATCAGACCTGCACCTTATCTTTTGGCTCAGGAACCACAACCACAAACCACGAGCCGTGCTTCTATCTATGGTCCATAGATGGGGTCCATGGAACTTGAAGTCGAGCCTTTTAAATAATTTTCCAAATTCATTTCCCAAGGGTATTTTTGTAATTCTCTACTCTTTTAACTCCTAAGATAAGTCATTTTCGGCAAAATTAAAGGGTTTTAGTCACCCTTAGCTAGTTCTTCATTCATTCTTTTAATTCAAGCTCCAAAAGAAAGAAAAAAGATCTTTCTCTCTAGCTCCAAAGTCTAGGGTTCCATCTTTAAGTCTCTATCTCCAAATTTTGGCTAGGAAAAAGCTTTGGGTTCAGGTATATGAGTATTCAATGAGGGGTTCCTTTCACCATTATGCCCAAAACCTTTGATTTTTACTTTGGGTTTATGAAATTAGGGCTCTGACCCAAATTATGAAATTGTTTTGAATTCAGTTTATTAGTATCAATTAATGGTTTCTAATCCTTTACCCATGATTTATATTAGATTCCTCAAGTCTTTTCAAAATCCCATATATTGAGAATGATTTCTAGCATGATTTCACCCTATTGTATATTTTCAAGTAAAATTGGCATGTTTAGATAATATGACCTTATGTATTTATAAAATTGCATGCTTAGTTCTTCAAGCTATGAATTTTAGAAAGGAGTATATTTTGAACTATGGACATGCTATATTTTGAAGATTTATGAATTTATGAATGGCATGACATCAGATATGTTCATATGCTTTTCGAACAGATTTGACATCAGATATGTCCATGAGTTATGAACAGTTTTGGCATCAGATATGCCCTAGTGTATATATATGATCTATAGTATGTTTTTGTAAGTAGTATTTAGCATCGAGTTGTACTGGGTTCAGCGTACCCTAAGTCCCAAACTACATTGCCACCATAAGATACCCTCTGTGGCTCATTTCAAGATCCTTAGTTATATGGTTCTAACCTTGGCCGATGAGGACAACCTTTTCTGGTGTAGAGCAGCACACTGGATTTGATGTAGCTCACATGGTCTATGTCAGTTATGAGAATCTCCCACAAAAATGGTTTAAAGCTTTTAAATGTACTTGACTCTTTGCTTTTTGAATTTAGACTTACTACTTGTGCTTTACGAATATAAATATATCTTTTATTTATGATATTGCATTGAATCATTACATTACAAATTTTACTATCATGGCATGATTTCAGTTTTAGTTATGTTTTGAGCTTGTTTTTACTATGAATTATGCATATCTCTCATACTCAGTATATTCCATCGTACTGACTGCATACCTCTTTGTGCTGCATCTTATTATATGTAGATTTAGGCACTCGATCTCAGATTTGTGGCTAGAGACTAGCAGGATTTCCAGCTCCGATTGGTGAATCCTCATCCTTCGAGGACTAGTATCAATGTTTTTATTTTATTGTCTTCCTTTCAGTATTTGAAATTAGCTGGGGTCTCATCCCAGTAACTCATTATGTCAGTTTTAGAAGCTTTTCAAACATAACTAGACAGTCAGTATTTCATGTCCCAAATTTTGATACCCTCAGACTTTTATCATATAAAGAGTTGGTTTGCTTACTATTTGATTACTGCTTCTGCTATAATTATACCCGTTATGTTTATGTCATGCTAAGGTCAAGGGTTAACTTGAGATCACTCATGGTCTCGAGCCCCATGTTACATCTAGGGGGTAATCTCGTGTCGTGAAAAGTAACCCAAATATGAAGTTTATATTTGGACTTCTCCTCTTTAGTTGTAAAAGGACGAGGGTTACTCCAAAAACACTCATAGGCTGCCTCAAAGCTTGGGAGCAATAGAGAGAAAGGATTTTTGATCGGATGGGGTAGAACTCATGAATTCCACACCTACATTTTGTCAGGATTCACCTCCACGAAGCCAAAAATATGTGTTCAGACTTTCAGAGCAGCTACTTTGCATCCAGGTAGGCTAGGTTTAATTGAGTAGTTTAGACCTGATTTTTAAAGCATAATGTGTTGTAGATTGACGAGAGATTTCATACCTAGGCCTTCGGGCATGGTGTCTGGAGGAATAAACATATTTTGTCTTGCTGGTTGGGGTGGAAATTTACTATTAGGAGCAATATGACCCTGATACTTAATTTATTATTAAAGTTCTGATCTATTAATCCTTGGATAATCAGAAATTAGGTGTGTTCATGGAGCTAGTGCTGGGAAATTATAAGGGTTGCTAGGTCTTACTGGGTTTTCTGGGTTGGTATATAGAGGAAAATGGATGATCTAGGAGATACTAGGTTCTTGATATTAGGGGATGGGTCTCCTATGGAGGCATGAGTATTATTGAATAACTCTAGGAATCAAGGTATAAGAATTAATGTACTTAATTAAATAAGCTGTGGGTCAGTCGTTGGACCGGTAATCAAGGTTAGAATAAGGAATCATACATGTGGTGGTAGGTGATAGTTGTTGTATTTCCCAAATTTCATTATGTGTGCATGTAACTATTCCATTAGTATTACTTGTACAATGCATATTTAGGGAATAAGGAATGAATGCTAAATGATATCGTACTTCCAATCTCATGCAATGGACTTGGTTGATGCTTGTTGGTTGTACAAGTGTGGTATGTATTTTTATTGTGGTTGTGATTACTGTGATATCTATGATTATTTGTTTGGCTCGGGTAGCATGCCTGGTAAAGATTATCGATTGGCTCGGGTACTACACCATGTACATGATATCTATCAGTTGAATTGGGTACCACATCTGGTACAGATTCTCTTATGGTTGGCTCGGGTACCACGCTTGGTACATGCTTGGTTGTTCTTTTGTGTGTTGGTTCCATGAGTGAACTGAGCTTATTTATTGTGATGTCTTTTTACATGTTGGTCCATGAGTGGTCGAGTTAGTGTATTTAAATACTAGGGTGGTTTTTGTGTAGACCAAAATTGCATGTTAAACACCATAGATGATTTCTTAGGGATCCTTGGGTGGTCGAGTTTACTTGAAGGGTGCATTGAAATCGTATATGGGTTATTGGTTGAAGAATGTGTCATGATGTCATGAGGTTTATTACCTTGTGGGATAGGATATGGTTATATGGTTGTTGTGTTGGGTCGTTGATAGGGATATTTTACGCGTAGTCTTTTGACTTGACTATGGGCTAGGGGTCAGGGTTACTGGCTTAGGATCTTGTGAGAGAGTGAGAGGCTAGTATAAGGATAGCTGGCTAATTGGTAACAAGGTTGATGATTTGAAATGCATTTCTAATATTTGGCAGTAAGGATAGGCTTGGAGAGTCTAAGGGTTACAAGGGTCAGTGTAGGTTTAAGATAATGGAGTGAGGGTGTTCTCTAATGTATAAGTTGGCAGCGACATTGGGTAATGAGACTTGGGGGAAGAGTGAATGAGATTCACGGACAGTGTATCTGTGTAGTAGAAGTGGGTGATAAGGGACCCTGATTGTATAACTTTCAAGTTGTATGCTTTCTTCCGATATTTACATGATATTGTGTGGCAGATTTGGGTTGATCGATGATGCCTATCAATACGTGTTATTTGTACTGATACTACTCTTGCTATGCTTTTTGGGTATAGTCTGATTGCAGGATCAATGATGTTTCCTAGGTAAAGACGATGGTTATCTCCAACAGCTTCTACTCCTCTCTTTATTATGGTGGGAGCAGTGTCTTGTTTTTCTTTGTACTACTCTTAGAAGCTCTTGTACCTATTTAGACTAGTTCCTAGGGAGGGGTTCAATTGTATTTAAAAGGTTTCATTGTATCAAATGTTTTTGAGACTAGTTTATATTATATCAAGGCAAGTTCATATTTTCTTACTTATTTCTGCTTACCTATTTTAATCGGGTGGTAAGGGTTCTCCTATCAAGGTGACTTAGAGTAGGTGCCTGCATGATCCGGTAGTTGGGTCGTGATAGGCCTACTTTCTCATTCATATAGGTGAAATATATCGAGAGTGCTCCTATAAGTCTAACACCTCACTCGTACGAGCTATAAATTTTTATTAAGTATTTTTTAGACTCAACCTTCACAAGTCATTACAGAAAAAATGCACTCACATCATAGGGAGGGAAAGAAATAATAGTGCATTTCATAAAAATCATCATATGATTCATTTTTCCATTGAACCTGATTATATAATCTTTAGTCTTCAGGTTGAGGTTTCTCATATATGACTCATGAATTTATAGGCTCCATTTTCACCCCTCTCGATGTGCTCAAGACCATTTCTCTTGCTAAGGCCTTATTCACTGCATCTGCAAGATATCACAATATTTGACATAATCAATATTAATGGTACCACCTATAAAATATGATCTCGCATTATTGTGTTTTCTCCATATGAGTCTGAATTTATCATTGTAATAGCGGTTTTGAACTCTACCAGTTGCAGCAGTGCTATCATAATAGATTAAATTAGGAGAAATTGATATTTCAAAATAAAGTATTTAAAACAATAAATGTCTCAACCAATTTATTTTCTCACTATCTGATGTTGAAACAATTAGTTCAGCCTCCATGGTAGAGTTAGCAACAATTGTTTGCCTTTTTAATTTCTAACAAATAGCACCACCCCCAAAGTAAATATATAACTAGTTGTAGAACATGAATCACCAGATAAAGAGTTCCAATATGCATAAAAAGTCTTTAAGTATAATATAATTTTTTTATAGAACAAACCATAATTTTTTATTTCAATTAAATATCTCATAACTCTCGTTAAGGCATGTCAATGTTTATTACATGTCTTGCTAGTAAACCTGCTAAGTACTTCTACTGCATATGCAATATTAAACCGAGTATAATCAGTCACATATCTCAAACTTTTAATTAAGCTAGCATATTCCTTTTGATTTATTACATCATTTTCAATTTGAACAGCAAACAAGTGAAGACTTGAATCAAAAGGAATTACAACATGCTTGCAATCAAGAAAATTATATTTTTTCAATAAAATTTTAACATAATGTGACTGATCAAGAATTTTTTTATCACATATTCTAGTAATTTTTATTTCAAAATAAAATTGCCTCACCAAGATCTTTCATATCAAAATGACTTCTAAAAATATTTTTAGTTTCTCCAATAACATTTATGATAGAGTCAAAGATCAATAAATTATCAACGTAGATGCAAATAATAACATGTGAATTAATTCAAGCCTTGTGATATATGCACTTGTCACTCATTTATTTTAAAATTATTTTTAATCATGTAGGAATTAAACTTTTTATGCCATTGTTTTAGTGCCTATTTCAAGCAATATAGGAATTTAGTAAGTTTACATACTTTACCTTTTGGTCTGTTCTGTAAAATACTCAATTTCTTTCATATAAATTTTCATTTAGATCCCCATTTAAAAAATAAATTTTGCATTCATTTGAAGAATATGCAAATCAAAAATTGCAGCAATAACAATCAAAAGTCTAATAAATTTAATTCTAGTTACCATAGTAAAAGTAACAAAAAATTCTAGGCCTTCTAATTGTCATGATCCAAACCATCATGAGTGACACTCACACTAACCCTCTCGATTGGTAAATCATGTCTAACCATCTAAATCAAATTCTAACCAATTCATTTAACACTTATTAAGACATTCTAGATATAAATAAGAGTTTTAAATATTAACTAAATCAAAAGTGTGAAAAACTAACTAGTACATTCCCGAGATCTGAAAGTCACCTTATAGAGGACTCTAACTAAACAATGTCTAAGAGCAGTCCAAAATAACTAATAAATAAAATAATTTTTGAAGAAGTAAATATATATCATTAAGAAAATCTGTGGAAGGCTGAATAGGAGTAGCTTTGTAATGACCAGGTTCGTCGTTACGGGTAGACTTTTCGTGCCAAATTTCAAGTCATAAAACTTCCAGATTTGGGAGTTGAAAATTCTGGGCTAGGCTAGTCACAACCAGTTTTGGAGTGAGGCATGGTATAGGGTAATCTGGGTAATAATTGGGTAATGTATCCTACTTTGAGCTAGTTTTCCATTTATCTAAGACATAAAGGAGTCCGGGGGACTTTTCGGAATCGAATTCGAGTAAGTAGAACTCTCAGTATCGAGGTTGACGTGAAGGGGTTATTATGGAACGTCAGGAAAATGAGTGTGTTATAAAATGGACCAATTTGGGAGACTTTAGGACTTTCTATCTCGTGTCAACTTTCGTAGCGGTTGACACACCACCATAGCGACCTTCGCCATAGCGGAGAAAATACCGCTATAGCGGAAGTCAATATTGGTCAGCACTGCTATAGCGGATGGTTCCGGTGTGGAGGTACCGCTATAGCAGAGCGTGGACTGCTATAGCGGACTAGTTAGGATTTAATGCAGAAAACTTCCCCAAAACGTTCAGTTTTCATCAAGAACGTTTTGGGAGAAGGGCAAGGCGATTTTTGGCAAACTCCATCAGTTTTCCTCCATTTTTCATCCTATAGGTAAGAATTCTACTCCCAAATCTCCGTACTATCTTTCCTACGCAATAGAATTGCCAGGAGTGGACTTGAGGAAAGGTTTGTAATGACCTAAGATGGTAGAATCCATGGAAAGAGGGGATTTTAGGGTGTAGAAGTTCTTGGGTGTTGTTGATTCCATTAGATTATGATCATGTGACCTTAATTCTCTAAATGTATCCATAAAAAATTGTAGGAATAAGTGAATTAATGGTGGGAAAGCCTGGTAAAAGGGTGGAATGATCATGGTTGGCCTGGAGTTTGGGATTTTGCATAATCCGGGTAACTAGTAGGCCATAAGGATTGACTTTTGGTTATTGTGTGTTGTTTTAAACCAAGAATCGGCAAGAACTTTGGGAAACGGGAAAACTTCGGTTGAGTAGAGCTTGAAATATTTCAAAGTAGGTGATGGTTATTGGTTCCCTTATGCATTGTATGTTCGTGTGTGTAACACCCCAGAATTTAGGCCAGCTTTAGAAACCCAGAACTCGGCAAGACTTAAGAAAAATTCCATCCCCAGTTAAGCCCCACGGGCTGACCCACGAGCATCATGGACACGACGGCCCATAAGGGGTCCCCATGGGAAAGGTCCACGGACTTGGTCCCAGCCGGCTACAGCCAAATGGGGGACCCGACGGGCGTCGGATGTCCGACAGGCCGTCGGACAGCCCGTGAAAATGGGCCAACAACCCCTCCCCCCTCAACCTCCCTTGCTCCGATGGGCAATCGCCATGGGCATCACAGACTTGATAGGCTATGGGCCTGCCCGTAGGAATGGTCCAGGGGACCAACCCAAACCTGTCCCATCTTGATGCCCTGTCCGATGGGCCGTTGCAGGTCCGATTCCCGTCGGGCGGTCAGTTTTTTTTATATTTCCTTATTAAGTTCGGGGCAGTCTGGTCTTTTCCCAATTCTTCTATTTCCTATCCATAGTTGTTTTGGGAGTAATTTAAGGGTCTTTAACTCTATTTTCCCTTATTACTCCTAAATCATTCGATACTTAGCAAATTCATTCAAAAACAGAACACTCTCTCTCAAGAATAAGGCAAAAGGGTTTCCTCCAAGTTCCTCTCAGATTCCAAAGGTTCAACCGTAGAATCTTCATCCAAGTATGTGAGATTTCACTAGTGGGTTCCTTTCACCTGTTAGGTCCCTAGAATTCATCCAGTCCTTCAGTTTCTCTATGATTGATTAGACCTAGGGTTCATAAACCTTAGAAATTTCTTTGCTATTCAGATGCTATAACTTATATGATGCTTAGCTCATGTTCCTTGGAGAATTAGTACAGTTCATGTATAAAATTCAGAAACCCTAGCTTGTGTTAATTCCAGTAGTTCATGAATTATACTTGTTAGGCAGGTCAGTCAAATAATCATACTTCAGAACTCGAGTGCCATATCTTTCAGTATGTGTATATGCATTCTCAGATTATATCTGTATTTTGAGCTATCTAGTATTACAGTTGAAATTTTTAGCTTACATTCAGTTGGGACTAAACTTAGCACCAAGCGAACAAAGGGATGAAGGATCACCCATCAGTTTAGGCTGAGACCTTTGGTAGCAATCCCTGAGTTCCAGAACTAAGGTGACACCGTAGGTTCTAAAGGGGTCACCCGTCAGATTAGGCTTGACACCCTTGTCCCTTGTGGACATCAGTTAGTGGATCCACGTTAGATTTATTCGTACCCTTGGCTCGGTATGAACACCCTTCTATCCAGGGTTACAGGTTGGCCCCATAGTTAGCTCAACTTGAGGTATGTCGGTTAATAGTATCTCCCACAGTCAGATTCATATTGCATTGACCATGTACTCAGTATTTATTTCAGTATTCAGTCCAGTATGTTATATTCATGATTTGTACGTGGTCATTGCATACAGTTAAGATTTCAGTTACATGCCAGTCTATTTATTTTTATGTTCAGTTCTATATTATCTAGTTTAGTACATATCCTGTATGCTCAGTACATTTAAAGTACTAACGTATACTTTTGTGCTACATCATTTTATGATGTAGGTTCAGGCGGTTATCATCCAGACTGTGCTTAGTTCGACTTCCAATCCATACTCAGCAGCCTCAGTGGTGAGTCCTCATAGCTCAAGGACGATAGACATGCTTTATTTTCAGTCCTTATCTTTCAGTTTAAGATTTGTTAGAGTTAGCTGGGGGCATGTCCCAGCAACTCCTATCAGTTAGAAGGCTTTCAGACATAGACTAGATTTCAGCAGTTGTTAGTGTTGTTTTCAGTTAGCACTATACTATTTATATGTTCCATATATTCAGATATTTGGGTTCTTCCCGTTTCAGTTGATTAAATTGCTTTTAGCTTCCGCACAATACCTATTTTCAAAGTTGAACTTGTATAGATATGCCAGGCCATGGGTTAGCTTGGGGTTACTTGTGACACTAAGAACCGTGTTACGTCCATGAAAAACTTGGTATCAGAGCATAAGGTTTAAGTGTCCTAGGATGTCTAAAAGCCGCGCCAAGTAGAGTCTTCTTCATGGGTGTGAATCGCGCCACACTTATGGGGGAGAAGTTATGAGACATCATTAGGAATAACTTCCCTTCTTTATTTTCTAGCTCGTGCTATAGAGTATGAACTCTATTTAATCTCCTTCTATTCTAACTCATGCACTTCGCATTTCAGAAAAAAATGCCTCCCAGAAGAGCTAATGCTAGGAATCAGCCAGCAGCTCCAGCAGACCCATTGAACGAGCAACTTACACACTCTGAATTCAGGACTGCTTTTCAAGTGCTTGCTCAAACCATGACTACCCAGGTCAATCAGCAGGCTGCGGCACCAGCTCTGCCTCAGGGTAATACTGCTGCAGCCAGAATCTGGGACTTCACTCGGATGAACCCTCCAGAGTTTCATGGGTCCAAGCCAGAAGATGATCCCCAAGAGTTCTTAGAGGATGTTCAGAAAGTGACAAGATATTATGGGTGTCACTCCAGTCGAGGGTGCAGACTTGGCCACCTATCAGTTAAAGGGAGTGGCCTACACTTAGTACCAACAATGGAAGGAATTCCATTGTGCCAATGCAGGGCCAGTGACTTGGAATCTTTTCAAGACAACTTTTATGGACCGGTTCTTCCCACTAGAGCTCAGTGAAGCCAAGGTTCAGGAATTCATCAATCTGAAGCAGAATGACATGAGCGTGAAGGACTATGCTCTCAAGTTCATTCAGCTATCCAAGTATGCTCCAGTGATAGTAGCTGACTCCAGAGCTTGCATGAGAAAGTTTGTATTCGGTGTATCAGATGATGTAGTCAAGGAGTTCAAGACTGCTATGCTGATTAAGGAGATGGACTTTTCCAGGTTGGTTACCTACGGTCAGTAGATTGAGGAGAAGAAAATCAAGAAGAGGGGAGGAGATACTAAGAGGGCTAGGACAAGTGACTTTAGCTACTCTCAGTAGAGGTTAGAGGGTGGCAACCGCTCTCAGTTTTGTCAGAAGAGTTCAGCTCCAGCTCTATCTTCTGCTAGCGCCCCAGTGCCTAAGTTCAAGAAGGATTGACATGATAGAGCGTATGGCTTTAAGTCCCAAGTTATGGTTACTAGCGGGCGCATTAACCCAGTATGTAAGAAGTGTGGTAGAAACCAACAAGGTGAGTTCATTGCAGGTAGTGGAAATTGCTATGGTAAGCCAGGCCACAAGATGAGAGAGTGCCCCTGAAAATTCTCAAAAGGGCAGGGATACTTGTTCGCAGAACCAGGCTAGCTCCACAGCAGCTCCACCAGGTCGCCCCACTCAGTAGGGTGCTTCATCTGGAATAGGTGGTGGTCAGCGCCAGAACAAGTTATATGCTCTTCAGACTCGATAGGACCAGGAGGATTCTCCTGATGTGGTCACGGGTACATTATGAGTCTTTAATACTGATGTCTATGCATTATTAGATCCAGGGGCTACACTTTCCTTTATAACTCCATATATAGCAGTAAACTTCAGTGTCAGTCCAGAAGTCCTCCCAGAACCCTTCTCAGTCTCTACTCTAGTTGGTGACCCAGTTATAGCTAGACGGGTATACAGAAATTGCCTTGTCACAGTTTCCCAGTAAGTCACCTCAGCAGATCTTGTAGAGTTGGAAATGGTAGATTTTGATATCATCCTAGGTAGGAATTGGTTACATTCCTGTTATGCCTCAGTCAATTGTAGAACTAGGATCGTTCGGTTTCAGTTTCCAAATGAGCCAGTCTTAGAATGGAAGGGTGATAACTTAGTGCATATAGGTCATTTCATCTCTTACCTTAAGGCCAGGAAAATAATTTCCAAAGGGTATATCTACCATCTTGTTTTGGTTAAGGATTCAAACTCCAACTCTTGAGTCAATTCCAGTAGTAAGCAAATTTCCAGAAGTGTTCCCAAAAGATCTTCCCGGAGTCCCTCTAGAAAGGGAAATCGACTTCAGAATAGATCTCTTTGCAGATACCCAGCCTATTTCAATTCCTCCTTACAGAATGGCTCTAGCTGAGCTTAAGGAATTGAAAGAACAACTGAAAGACCTGCTAGATAAGGGCTTCATCAGACCCTGAATCTCTTTATGGGGTGCTCCAGTGTTGTTCGTGCGTGATAAAAATGGTTCTCTTAGGATGTGCATTGACTACCGTCAGTTGAACAAAGTCACAATTAAGAATAAATATCCCTTCCCCAGGATTAATGACTTGTTCGACCAACTTCAGGGGGCCAGTAGCTTTTTTAAGATAGACCTCAGATACGACTATCATCAGCTCAGAGTCAGAGGTAGTGACATACCGAAGACAGCCTTCAGGACTCGGTATGGTCACTACAAATTTGTAGTTATGTCTTTTGGACTAACCAATGCTCCTACAGTTGTCATGGACTTAATGAATAGGGTGTTCAAGCAGTACTTGTACTTGTTCATTATTATCTTCATTGATGATATCCTCATTTATTTTCGGTATGAGGTGGAACATGCGAGTCATCCGAGGGTCATTCTGTAGACTCTCAAGGACCGCCAGCTATTCGCCAAGTTTAGTAAGTGCGAGTTCTGGTTGAAATCAGTTGCTTTCCTTAGTCATATGGTATCCAACGAAGGGATCCAAGTGGATTCTCAGAAAATTGAGGCAGTAAAGCACTCTCCCAGACCCACCTTCCCGATAGATATCAGAAGTTTCTTGGGTTTGGCTGGTTAGTACAGGAGGTTTGTTGAAGAATTTTCATCATAGCTGCCCCATTGACCAAGTTGACTCAGAAAAAGGTCAAGTTCCAGTGTTTAGATGAGTGTGAGAAAATGTTCTTAGAACTGAAGACCAGGTTGACTACAGCTCCTGTCTTGACTCTACCAGAGGGTTCGGATGGTTATGTGGTTTATTGCGATGCATCTAGGGTCGTCCTAGGTTGTGTTTTGATGCAGCAGGGTAAGGTCATACCTTATGCTTTTAGATAGCTTAAGGTCCATGAGAAGAACTACCCGACTCATGACCTAGAGCTTACAAATGTTGTGTTTGCCTTAAAGATCTGGAGACACTACTTATATGGTGTTCATGTTGATGTATTCATAGATCATAAGAGACTCCAATATGTGTTCACCCAGAAAGAGTTGAATCTTCATCAGAGGAGATGGCTTGAGTTCCTCAAGGATTATGATATGAATGTGCTCTACCATCCGGGTAAGGCCAATGTAGTGGCTGACGCCCTCAGCAGACTGTCCATGGGTAGTATGTCACATGTTGAGGAAGAAAAGAAAGAATTAGCCAGAGATGTTCACCGATTGGCTTGCTTAGGAGTTTGCCTTATGGACACGTTAGATTGTGGTGTGATATTATAGAATGGATCAGAATATTCTTTGGTAGTGGAGGTTATGGAGAAGCAGGATAGTGACCCTCTATTACTTCAGTTGAAGGGTGCAGTTCATCAGCAGAGGGTAGAGGTTTTCTCCCAAGGAGGAGATGGTGTTCTTCTTTACCAAGGTCACTTATGTGTTCCTAGGGTGGGTGAGTTGAGGCAGCATATACTTATAGAAGCCCATAATTCTAGATATTCTATTCATCTGGGTGCCACTATGATGTACCGTGATCTACACGAAGTCTATTGGTGGAATGGCATGAAGAGGGACATCCCAGATTTTGTGGCTAAGTGTCCCAACTGTCAACAGGTGAAGGTAGAATATCAGAAACCAGGAGGTGTGACTCAAGATATTAGCATTCCTACTTGGAAGTGAGAAGTGGTCAACATAGATTTCATTAAGGGTTTACCTCGTACTCGCAAACAACATGACTCCATTTGGGTGATAGTAGATAGAGTCACTAAGTCAGCTCACTTCTTGGCTGTTAAGACTACAGATTCAGCGGAGGATTATTCCAGACTCTACATTAGTGAGATAATCAGGTTGCATGGGGTTCCCTTGTCTATTATCTCAGATAGAGATCCTCAGTTTACATCTCATTTCTGGAGATCGTTGCAGAGAGGTCTTGGTACTCAGGTGAATCTCAGTACAACTTTTCACCCACAGACGGATGGTTAGGCAGAGCGTACCATTCAGAACTTAGAGGACATGTTGAGAGCTTGCATGATCGATTTCAATGGTAGTTTGGATGATCAACTGCCTCTCATAGAGTTCGCCTATAATAACAGTTTTCACTCCAGTATTTAGATGGCTCCTTATGAGGCTCTTTATGGGCGTATATGCAGATCAATAGTAGGTTGGTTCGAAGTAGGTGAAGCAGCCTTGATTGGGACAAATTCTGTTCATGAGGCTATGGAAAATTTTTAGCTCATCAGAGGTAGACTAAAGACAACTCAAAGTCGTCAGAAGTCCTATGCAAATGTTAGGAGGAGAGACTTAAAGTTTGAAATCGATGATTGAGTTTTCCTGAAAGTGTCACCCATGAAGGGAGTGATGAGATTTGGCAGGAAAGGGAAGTTCAGTCCCAGGTATGTAGGTCCTTACAGAATCCTGAAGAGGGTTTGTAATGTGGCTTATGAGTTAGAATTGCTAGCAGAACTAGCAGCGGTTCATCCAGTATTTCACATTTCCCTGTTGAAGAAGTGTGTGGGTGATCTGGCATCGATTGTACCTCTAGAGAGTTTGGATGTGAAGGATAGCCTCACTTATGAGGAGGTTCCAGTTGATATTCTTGACTGTTAGGTTCGTAGGTTGAAAAATAAGGAAGCCACTTTAGTAAAAGTTTTGTGGAGGAAAAAGTCCGTAGAGGGAGCTACTTGGGAAGCAGAAGTAGCTATGATGGACAAGTACCCTCACCTCTTTCCTTCTGACCCAGTTTTAGTTTGAGGTAACAGTTCTTCTCCAGTCTCTCTATTTCCTCTTATGCATGTCAGTCTTAGGAATCATATGTTTCCCAGCTATTCCAGTATTTTCAGCTTGCTTCTATGTACTTACAACTAGACTCAGTCAGATACCAACTTCTAATTTTCAGATTGGTAGGGATTACAACTCTTTACTTCCAAACTCAGCTTAGTTAATCTTCATTCGAGGATGAATGATCTAAAGGGAAAGATATTGTAACACCCCAGAATTAAGGCCAGCTTTAGAAACCCAGAACTCGACAAAACTTAAGAAAAATCCCATCCCCAGTCAAGCCCCACGGGCTAACCCACATGCATCGTGTACACGACGGTCCATCAGGGGTCCTCATGGGAAAGGGCCATAGACTTGGTCCCAGCTAGCTCCAGCCAAACGGGGGACCCGATGGGGGTCGAAGGTCCGATGGGCCATCAACAAGCTTATGAAAAAGGGCCAGCAAACCCCCTCCTCAGCCTCCCTTGCCCTGATGGGCAATCTCCACAAGCGTTGCAGATGCGACGGACCGTGGGCCTGCCAATGGGAATGGTACAGGGGACTAGCCCAAACCTGTCCCATCCTGATGCCCTGACCGATGGGCCATCTCAGGTCTGACGCTCATCAGGCAGCCCTTCCGGAGGTCAGTTTTTTTGAAATTTCCAGATTAATTTAGGGGTAGTCCGGTCTTTTCTCAATTCTTATAATTCCAATCCTTAATCATTTGGGATTAATTTAAGGGTCTTTAACTCTATTTTCTCTCATTACTCCTAAATCATTTGATACTTAGCAGATTCATTCAAGAACAGAACGCTCGCTCTCAAGAACAAGGCAAAAGGGTTTCCTCTAAGTTCCTCTCAGAATCCAAAGGTTCAATCGTAGAATCTTCATCCAGGTATGAGGGATTTCACTAGTTGATTCCTTTAACCCATTAGGTCCCTAGAATTTAGCCAGTCCTTCAGTTTCTCCATGATTGATTAGACCTAGGGTTCATAAACCTTAGAGATTTCATTGTTATTCAGATGCTATAACTTATATGATGGTTAGCTCATGTTCCTTGGAGAATTAGTAAAGTGCATGTATAAAATTCAGAAACCCTATCTTATGTTAATTCCAGTACTTCATGAATTATACTTGTTAGGCAGGTCAGTCAGATAATTATTCTTCAGAACTCGAGTGTCATATCTTTCAGTATGTTTATGTGCATTCTCAGATTATATCAGTATTTTGAGCTATCCCGTATTACAGTTGAAATTTTTAGCTTACATTCAGTTGGGAGTAGACTTAGCACCGAGCAGACAAAGGGATGAAGGCTTACCCATCAGTTTAGGCTGAGACTTTTGGTAGAAATCCCTGAGTTCTAGAACTATGGTGCCACCATAGGTTCTAAAGGGGTCACCCGTCAAATTAGGCTTGACACCCTTGTCCCTTGTGGACATCAGTTAGTGGATCCACGTCAGATTTGTTCGTACCCTTGGCAAGGTATGAACACCCTTCCATCCAGGGTTACAGTTTGGCCCCATAGTTAGCTCAACTTGGGGTATGTCGGTTAATAGTATCTCCCACAGTCAGATTCATATTGCATTGACCATGTACTCAATATTTATTTCAGTATTCAGTCCAGTATGTTATATTCATGATTTGTAGTTGGTCATTACATAGAGTTCAGATTTCAGTTACATGCCAGTATATCTATTTTTATGTTCAGTTCTATATTGTCTAGTTTAGTACATTCAAAGTACTGACACATAATTTTGTGCTACATCATTTCATGATGTAGGTTCAGGCGCTCATCATCCAGATCATATTTAGTTCGACTTCCAATCCGTACTCAGCAACCTCAGTGGTGAGTCCTCTTAGCTCGAGGATGATAGACATTCTTTATTTTTCAGTCTTTATCTTTCAGTTTCAGATTTGTTAGAGTTAGCTGGGGGAATGTCCCATCAACTCCTATCAGTTAGAAGGCTTTCAGATAAACTAGATTTCAGCAGTTGTTAGTGTTGTTTTCAGTTAGCACTATAATATTTATATATTCCATATATTCAGATATTTGTGTTCTTTCTGTTTCAGTTGATTAAATTGCTTTTAGCTTCCGCATAGTACCTATTTTCAAATTTGAAATTGTATAGATATGCCAGGCCATGGGTTAGCTTGGGCTCACTTGTGACACTAAGCACCGTGTTGCGTCCAGGGGGTAGCCTTGAGGCGTGACAATGTGCTTTTGTTTAAGTGTTGTATGAGGTGCATACTTAGGGAATGTCTTATGAATGTCTAAGTGTTCGGTTATCAGTCTTGTGAAATGAACTAGGTGTTATTGCTTGTTGGTCTACAAGTGTTGATTTGTTCATTGTTTATGACTGTTAGATTTTTGTGTGATATTTGGTTGGTTTTAGGTACCACGCCTCGTACGGGATAACAAATGGTTGGCTCGGGTACCATGCCTGGTACGAGATACTAAATGGTTAGCTCAGGTACCACGCCTGGTATGGAATATTAAATGGTTGGCTCGAGTACCACGCCTGATACAAGTTTATTTTATTGAATTATTGTATTCTGACGATGGTTCCATGAGTGGACTAGATTGTGTTTCTGAAATTGTGATTATTGCATATGGTCCTTGAGAGGCTGGGTCATTGTATTTGATTGTGAGTTTGATCTTGGTGTAGACTAGGTTGAATGTTTAACACTTAGGTGTTGTTAAGGGGTTCCCGGGCTGGGTCCAGGCTATGTAGCATGGAATGTTTATTGGTTTGTCATTGAATGTTGTTTATGGTTGTGAAGTGGATTACATGTAGGGATAAGCTAGGAAGAGACTTGTAGTCTAGGGATATCTGTTGAGTTGTTCACATGTTTCCTGTGCTTTACTTAACTTTAGCTATTGTTCATAAACTACTTATTTGAGAACTGGCTGATGATCCTACCAGTACACGATGGTTGTGTACTGATTCTGCACTTGCACTTCTTTTTGTGAGTACATAAAATCTTCCGACGATTGACGCGTGACCTCACCTGTAGTTCCAACATTTTTAGACATCACGGGTAAGCTGCTTCGATCGAGCTACCTTGGTTTCTTCCTGTTAGTTGTAGCACACTTATTTCGAGCTTATACATTACATATTTTGGGGTTGCGTCCCCGTATTTCTAGACAATTTTGGTAGAATGTTTTGGTACGATGACTTTCAGGTTCTAGGGAAAATGTTTCCACAGTTTTATGATATAGTGTTTGAGATTTTATTGCTAGTTTATTTTATGCATTGGTTTTAAGGTGCTAGAATGGTTAAGTGTTGGGTTGGTATTGGTCCGCTCACCCGGGGGTATTGGGTGGGTGCCACTCACAGTGGTCTAGGTCATGACAAAGATGGTACCAGAGCCCTAGGTTCATTGATCTCGTCATATCAAAATGGGTCTAGTAGAGTCTTGTGGAACGGTATGGAAACATCTATACTTTTCTTCGAGAGGCTATATGACTTTAGGAAAACTATCTCTTCTTTCTTCCTTCATGCTATAACTTAATTCCAATTGGTATTTGGTGATACAAATTGGTATCTAATATCTTTTACTCTTCTGTCCGCAGATGGTTAATATGACGAACAATAGAGCAAGGGCAGCAGTCTCAGCAGTGGGCCCGACTATCAGAGGTAGAGGAAGGGGCAGGGGAAAGGGCTGAGGTAGAGCAACACCCGCCATGGGTGGAGCTCAGGCAACTGTAGGAGAACTTGAGGCGACCCCTCCCCCACCCCAAGATCACGTGGAAGAAGAGGTTGAGGTGGTTGTTGAGAAAGGCATTGATCAGGCGGAGGTAGCACCAGCTGGAGGTGCAGGCCTTCCCTCTATCTTGCGTGAGGCATTTCAGCAAGTGTGGTCCTTTATGAGTGGGCTAGTTGGTGCTGGAGCCCACCCTATGGGTACTGAAGATCAGGTTTTGGGTACTTAGCCAGCGGTTACTACAATTCCTAGGATGGACACAGAGTCTATCACTGATGACTTGTTCCGGCCCATGTTAGGCCCGGTTATGACAAGAAATGAGCATGAGATGCTGACTAAATTTCTGAAGCTGAAACCTCCAACATTTCAAGGTACTAAGAAGGAGGATGCGTATGAATTCATTTCCGACTGTTATGAGAGGCTGTACAAGCTGGGCATTCTACAACAACATGGGGTTGAGTTCATCACTTTTCAGCTACAGGGTGATGCTAAGAAGTGGTGGAGGTTTCATGTGGAATGTTGGTCATCTATTTTAACTCCACTGACTTGGGAACAATTTCATGCTCTCTTCCTAGAGAAGTATGTACCTCGTACTTTGAGAGATCGCAAAAAGGATGAGTTCCTAGCTCTGGAAGAGGGTGGCATGTCAGTCTTTGCTTATGAGGCTAAGTTTCATGCCTTGTCTCATTTTGCTACTCAATTGTTGGGTTTTGAGGAGGAGAGGATTCAACTGTTTGTGAAAGGCTTGAATACTGAACTGCAGGTATTGTCCGTGCACATGACATCAGCAGGAAAAAGCTTCAATGAGGTCACCGATTATGTTAAGAAGTTAGAAGGGGTCAAGTAGGTTGGTCAGGCCAAAGTGTTAGCTAAGAAGCCCTGGAACGATTGAAACTATAGTGGTTCGTACTGCAGGGGACACAATCAGCACGTGTACTCGTCCCATCCTATTCAATCAACTCTGCCAGCTACTACGGGTGGTCTTCTTGGAGCTAATCAACAATTTTCAGCTCCTAGAGGCCAGGGAGCTTCTTACACATCTACCAGCAGGCCTACACTTGATTGCAGTTGTTTTTATTCTTGTGATCTAGTCCATTTTAAGAGGGAGTTCCCTCATAGACAGACTGGTAATCAGGTTTAGCAGCAGTCCAAGGCTGTGGTCCCGGTAGGTAGAGGTGGCCATGTTAGAGGTCGTCCACAGGGTGGGTGAGGCAACTTTTAGGGAGGCCGGGGAGGATGGGGAATGGCGGCACGCATAGGGGTGTGGCGCATCCAGCCAAGGAAGTAGCTCAGATTGATGACCGGGCTCAGTGTTATTCTTTTCCAGGGAGGTCTGAGGCGGAGGCATTAGATGCAGTGATCACAGGTATGATTCTTGTCTGTGATAGGGTGGCTTCAGTAATTTTTGACCCAGGTTCTACCTACTCTTAGGTGTCTGTGAATTTTTCTTTGGGTTTGGACTTGACTTGTGATATCCTTGATTCTCCCATCCATGTTTTCACCCCAGTTGGAGAGTCTGTGATTGTGACTCATGTTTATTGTGCTTGCTCTGTAATATTTGTGGGGTTGCATACTTAGGTAGACTTGGTATCTAGATATGGTAGACTTCGATGTCATTTTTAGCATGAACTGGTTATCCCTTTATCATGCTGTACTAAATTGTAATACTAAGACTGTAGCTCTAGAGATTTCAGGTAAGGATAGGCTAGAGTGGCAAGGTGTGTATAGGCCTAAGCTGGTTAAGATCATATCTTTTGTTCAGGCTAGGAAGCTAGTGGGGAGAGGGTGTTTGGCCTTTCTGGCTCATCTCTAGGATGATAGTGTGGAGTCCCCATCTATTGAGTCAGTTCCAATTGTTTCAGAGTTTCAGGAGGTATTTTTGATGGATTTTCCTGGTATGCCTCTGGACAGGGATATCAATTTTTGCATTGACTTGGAGCCTGGCACTCGCCCAATTTCCATTCCTCCATATCGTATGGCTCCGACATACTTAAGGTAACTTAAGACTCATCTTCAGGATCTCCTAGATAAGGGATTCATCCATCCCAGTCCTTCGCCTTGGGGTGCTCTGGTCTTGTTTGTGAAGAAAAAGGATGGTAGTATGTGGATGTGCATAGATTACAGACAATTGAATAAGGTGACCATCCGAAATAAGTACCCTTTACCACGTATAGATGATATGTTTGACCAGTTACAGGGTGCATTTGTGTTCTCAAAAATCAACTTAAGATCAGGTATCATCAGTTAAAGATTAGGCCTGAGGAAATTTCTAAGACTGCTTTTCAGACTCGGTATGAGCATCAAGAGTTCTTAGTAATGTCGTTTGGGTTGAGTAATGTGCCGGCAGCGTTCATGAGTTTGATGAATGGGGTATTTAAATCTTATTTGTATTTGTTCATCATTTTGTTCATTGATGATATTTTGATCTACTCCAAGAGTAGAGAGGAGCATGTTGAACATCTCCGTATTGTGTTGGAAATATTGAGGCACCAAAAGCTTTATGCAAAGTTCTCCAACTGTGAATTTTGGTTGACTTCAGTCGCGTTTTTAGGGCATGTAATGTCAGAAAAGGGGGTGATTGTGGATCCCCAGAAGATTGAGGCAGTCAAGAGTTGGGTCCGGCCTAGCTCGGTTATGATGATACTTCCGGTAATCTTCGTGTTGTCGCATTTATTGCACTGTTAAAGCCTTCCTATAGTGGCCCCAAGTAATTTATGGCTAGCTGGGACCGGTAGTTTGGTTCCCTGGTCGTTTGTTTGGTCTTTTTAGCAGTTCGTCTGTTTTAGAGCTTTAAATTTAGAATGTCATTGACTTTAGTCAACATTCTTAACTAACGTACTCGGAATTGAATTCTGACAGTTCCGTTAGCTCTAGAGCGATAATTTTTGTCTTGTTGGACCTTTAGTTGAGGCCTGAGAACGTCCGGTGTGGGGTTTGTGTTGTTTTCTCAGTTTTTAGGCTATTTGGAGCTGAAAGTGTAACTTCGAGTGACTTTTGATGATCGGTGTGTAGGATTCAAAATCCGACGATTCTATCAGCTCCAGAATATTGAGTTTGGGCTAGGAAGATGGTTGGTTCGGGTTCCATGTGAGTCAGACTCATTTCGAACCTTTGAGTTCCTTTTTGTTAGTGTTGACTTGGGTCAACATTTTTCCAAAATGACTTTGTATTGAAGTTTCGTTGATTCCTTTGAGTCTGGAACATCGTTTTCACTCTATTAACATTATTGGTTTTCAAATATCGGTTTTCGATTGTGCCCGGAATGCCCCGTTGAATTTTTTTAAAATTGCAGAAAATCTGCTGCGGCCAGCAGTTATAAATAGCTGGAAATTCGTTTTTTCCAGCCACTTCTCCCCACTCTTCTCACTCTAAACTCATTTTTCTCTCTACCAAAATTGATCTTGATCATTTCTAATCCTTGGGGAATCAATTGCTTGTGGATTTTCCGTGTTTTTCTGATTCTTGGTAAGTTATCTTCCCCACTTGTCCTTTTAGGTTCCCTTGGATTTTCTTAATTTCCTCCATTGTTTCTCCTACCAAAGCTTGGAAATTCTTATGTAGTGTCTGCCCCTAGCTCGTGCATGCTTCGTGGAAGTAACGTATTGTCAGTCTCAGCTTGAAATTTCATATTTGTGGTAAGTAATTCCTGCCCAATTTCCATTTTTATTTTCGAAATTTCCATTCTTTAAGCCCCAACTTGGGCGGGCTGTTTTGGTGCCCTTCCCTTGTCCAATTATGCTCAAGTTTAGATCATGCCTTCTTGGCATCGTTGGGGTCATCGTGGTTCTTTTCGTTTTTAGTTTTGGATTGTGGGTCCCGCGGGCCTGCTTTTGACCCAGATATCGACCCGGGTATAATTATAGCAATATGGGTATCGTTAGACTCATCTTAACATTTTATTCATGAATTTGATAGTTTGATTCTCGTTTTGAGCTTCTCGGAGAAGCTCAGCCTTGGATATCATCATTCCTAATACTTGTAATTGAACGACAGGTAGGTATGCCTGTGTAGGGCCGTTAGGTTAATTGTGAGTTGTCGGGCAACTATTTGGTTTGATCATATCATTTCCATGCATATAAAGAGGGTTTTCCATGTTTTATTACAGTTTTGGGTTCGGGCCTACGGAAACTGATTTTCTAAACCTTGCATGGCCCCGGGGGCCCTTTTTGATGAAATTAGATTTGTAAATGGTTTGAGTTGATACATGGAACATCTTGGGGTAGAAGAAGGTTAAATATATGGTTTTATCATGATTTAATACTATTGCTAGACTCGACCGGGTCAGAGTGCTAGCTGAGTTTCCTTACTGATTTGAAATGATATCAGACTCGGCCGGGTCGAGCATCTGAGATATTTTACTACTGTTTTAGACCCGATTGTACCCGGGCACCCTTTGGAAGGGTTTTTGAGTCATTATTTTAACTGTTTTAGTCCTTGGCAGGGTCTAGGCATGCATATTTGAGACATAGCCACTGGTTTGAACACGTACACAATTCTGGAGGACACATTTTGATTCTGAGTTTTAGTATGGGGTTCGGGACCTCCATGGACCTTGCCGCTCTGGGCCTGAGGCTTTGGGCTGCGTGTGCCGGGGGGAACAATATATAGTGGAGTAGAGGTATACGAGCTATGTCCTTCCATGGAACTTGCCTGCTGGCCCCGATTAGCACCGGAGGAGGTACATATAGAGGTTTTATTTCACCCTGAGGTTTTCATGCATCATATCATTCATTATTTGAGATACTACCCTTGTTTGCTATGTGTTGATTGTACGCTCCAATAGTATGGGATGCCGAAGGGTTTGTTTTCACTTGATTGCATTCCTAGGTTGTATTGGCGATCAAGGGACTGTAAGTAGACTCTTGTAACTTTATTTCGATATCTTTCCCTGTTACGGTCTAGTACGAGTGTGATTACTATAAGGTTGTGAGTTCCTGGATTGAGTTTGTATGACTAGATTGGGTATTAACTCTTGTATGTCGAGCATGTCTACATTTATTCTTCTCTCCCATTTCCTTATGCTTGAGGGTACCGGTATACCACCCATTGTTAGAACTTATTTACATATATACTGTTTTGCAAGGATCCCAGGTGCGTCATCCTTACTTTTACATGTGCATGTTGTGTGTATTTATTCTATTTGCTAGCCTTGTATGTTGCCTTCTGTTGTCTTCTCACTAGGCTAGATCCTGTGTACATTTTCATTGATTTCTGTGACTGTTTGTTTCTACCCTGTCTGCTATTGCTCTTTTACTTTATATGTGCCCAATCTGCCTATGATACCTACTGGGTGTCTTATGCTTCGCATTTGGTGCTCACCCTACCCTCTGTATCTTCTGGTGCCGATCCTAGTGTAGGCCATCGCCGGTAGAGCGTCGGAGACTCATGTGGGGTGCTATTTTTGGACCTTCCAGGCTGAGGGTGATCTCTTGGCGTTCAGAGCTTGACTTAGTTTATCTTTTGTATATTCTGTACTCTGTCATTACTCGGAGACAACTTGGGTATATGTATATTTCTTTTGGACCCTTGTACTCCTTACGTAGTTCAAGCTTCTATACGGTATGATACCAGGTTTTGGGTTGGTTTAGTTTCCGCTTTTTATATATGTTATCCTGGTTATCTAATTTCTTTATCTTGTTCCCTTGCTTCTTCTATTTTACCTGCACTTCCGTTTAAACTATTAGAAGGTAGCCCATTACTAATTGTTCTGGGCTATAGGGATTGGTTTGTCTTCTGGGGGGTTGTAGGAGCCATCATGGCCAAGAAATCGGGTCGTGATAGCTTGGTATCAGAGTCCTAGGTTCACTGGTGTCATCGATATAGGAGCCAATGTCTAGTAGAGTCCTACGGATCGGGGCGAAGACGTCCGTACTCAATCTTTAGGAGGCTATAGTGATATCTTAGGAAAATGGACTGTTCTTGTTCCTCTTTCGTGCGTAGTATCCTTGAAAGTTTCTAGAAATCTCACTTATTCTGGTTCACTCTTTCGCAGATGGTTCGTACGAGATCTTCAGCTTTTGACGGAGGAGAGCCTCGTGCCCCTGCACCTCAGACTCCAGCTAGGGGCCGGGGTGGTCACCATGGTAGAGGTAGGGGTCGAGGGTGCCCCAGAGCAGCGGCACCTGCTAGAGCTTCTAGAGTGGATATAGAGCCTGAGTATGACTACGAGCCAGAGTTAGCTCCAGAGCAGCAGCATGTGGGCTCGGGGACAGCCCATGTACCACCATCTCCAGTACTAGTTCCAGCATCAGTTTCTGTGCCAGCTTTAGCCCCAGCTTAGTCTTCAGATATCTGGGGTTTGTTACTTCAGCTATTGGGTATGATTGGGGAGAGTTCTTCTGAGATAACCCAGAAATTTGCTCAGGGGGCAGCCCTGGGTGTTCAGAGTTAAGGAGCGTATCCTTCTACTGCAGATCCTCATGCTGAGGTTGTTCCAGTTCCATCGGTTGCTCAGCCTCTTGCTCCTCGCCCTACTATGACAGATATGGAGCAGAAGGTCTTGGGTAGGTTTCTGAGATTGGCATCGCCGAGATTCGTTGGTACATCAGGTCATGACCCACATAACTTTATCACTACCTGCAAGGAGATGTTGCACTATTTTGGCTTATTGGAGACTCACGGGGTTGGCTACAATTCATATCAGCTGGAGGGTCCAGCGAAGTCATAGTGGAAGGCACAGGTTGCTTGCAGGCCTTCTACATCACCTCCCTTGACCTGGTCTGAGTTTTATAAGGCCTTTATGGCCAAGTTATTTCCACAGAGTGACTAAGAGCATTAAAGGAAGGAGTTCACTAGACTTTCTCAGAATACCATGACCATCTCAGAGTATGAGACCCGGTTCCATCAGCTTGCTCTATTTGGAGCCATGATTATGCCTACTGAGGCTGACAGAGTCCGTAGATTTGTTTGGGGGCTACGAAAAGAGTTTAGAGAGCCTGTAGAGATACTGGTTGCTAGCGGTCGGTAATTCTAGGCCATTACAGACTATGCCCGCATAGTTAAGGATTTGCGTCGTCATGACACCGGGGCCAGAAATAAGAGGCCTCAATATCAGGGTGGTTATAGTGGTTCTAGCCATAGTAGTAGAGGTTCAGGCCAGTGGGGCCAAAATTATCATCCGCAGCAGCATCAGGGTCAGTCTAGCCAACAGATATAGGCATCACTTCAGGCTTTTGGTTCTCAGTTTGATCAGGGTCAGGGAAGTCATCAAGGTCACGGTGGTCAGCCGTCGAGAGGTCATCAGGTTGTGGTTGCCATTCGGGTTCTGCTAGTTTATCCTGACCGAGTAGGTTGTCAGGGGCTTGCTATACTTGTGGTGTGGTTGGTCACTTTGCTAGAGATTGCCCCCAGCAGGGTACAGTTTAGCCAGCCAAGCCGCTATGAGCAGTTCAACCTCTGTCTAGAGGGGGTGGTGGTTAGGCTAGGGGTGGTGCCCCACATGGCAAAGTAGGTGGTAGGGATGACGGTCGGGCAGGTGGAGGTCATCGTCAGTTCTATGCAGTCCCTGGAAGACCGAAGGCAGAGGCGTCAGATGCTGTGATCATAGGTACGATTTCTTATACCGTCAGCCAGCTTATGCTTTGTTTGATCCTGGATCCACCTGTTCATATATATTTTCCTACTTTCTACCTTGTTTGGGGTTGGCTAGTGAGCCATTGTCTGTTCCTGTTTCTGTTTTGACCCTAGTAGGAGATTCTTTAGTAGTGGATCGAATTGTGAGATCTTGTGTGATATCTATTGGTGATTTGGACACTTGGGCTGACTTGATGATACTTGATATATTGGATTTTGATGTGATACTGGGCATGGACTGGTTATCCCCTCACTGTGTGGTTTTGGATTGTTATGCTAAGACCATTACCATAGCCGTGCCCGATGTATCCCCAGTTCTGTGGCAGGGTTCTGTTAGCCATTCACCATCTGGGATAATATCTTGTCTTCAAGCTAGCAAGATGATATCTCGTGGGTGTTTAGCTTATCTATCATATGTCCAAGATGCTAGTGCTAACCCTACGTCTCCTGAGTCTGTTCCTATGGTTAGAGACTTCCTAGATCTGTTTCCTACCGACCTTCCAGGCCTTCCACATGAGAGGGATATTGATTTTTCCATTGAGTTAGAGCCAGGCACCAGGCTTATTTCTATTCCTCCCTACCGTATGGCTCCTGCTGAGTTGAGAGAGCTTAAGGAGCAGCTCTAGGATTTGTTAGCTAAGGGGTTTATTAGATCGAGTGTGTCTCCTTGGGGTGCTCCTGTTTTCTTTGTGAAGAAGAAGGATGGGTTGATGCAGATGTGTATTGATTATCGGTAGTTGAATAAGGTGAGAATAAATAATAAGTATCCGATGCCCAAGATTGATGACTTATTCGATCAACTTCAGGGTTTCGCCATGTTTTCTAAGATTGATTTAAGGTCCGGCTAATATCAGTTGAGGATTAGGGCAGAGTACATCCCTAAGATAGCATTCAGGACACGTTACGACCACTATGAGTTCCTGGTTATGTCTTTTGGGTTGACTAATTCCCGCACGGCCTTCATGGACTTGATGCATAGAGTGCTTAGCCCGTATCTGGATCTGTTTGTGATAGTCTTCATTGATGACATTCTGGTATACTCTCGGAGTAAAGACGAGCATGAGAAGCACTTGAGGATTGTACTTCAGACTTTGAGAGATCATCGGCTTTATGCCAAGTTCTCAAAGTGTGAGTTTTCGCTAGAGTCAGTTGCATTCCTAGGACACGTGGTGTCTAAGGATGGGATTGGGGTTGATCCGCGTAAGATTTGTGCGGTTCGTGATTGGCCTAGACGCACTACTCCTGCCGAGGTTCGCAGCTTTGTTGGGTTAGCCGGGTATTACAGATGGTTCATCGAGGGATTTTCTTCCATAGCAGCACCTTTGACTATGCTGACTAGAAATGATGCTCCATTTCAGTGGTCTGATCAGTGCGAGGATAGCTTCCAGGGGCTTAAGGCTTTATTGACTTCAGCTCCAGTTTTGGCTTTGCTGATTGAGGGTCAGAGTTTCTTCGTGTATTGTGATGCTTCAGGGGTCGATCTTGGTTGTGTATTGATGCAACAGGGTCGAGTGATAGCATATGCATCGAGATAGTTGAAGGTTCACAAGCGCAACTATCCCACTCACTTAGAGTTGGCTGAAGTAGTCTTCGTGCTTAAGATCTGGAGGCACTATCTTTATGGAGTTCATTGCGAGATATTCATTGACCATCATAGTCTTCAGTACATTACGAGTCAGTGCAAGCTGAAATCGAGGCAGAAGAGATGGATTGAGTTGCTGAAGGACTACAATTTCACTATTTTATACCATCCGAGAAAGGAAAATGTGGTAGCGGATGCCTTGAGTCTGAAGGCGGTGAGTATGGGCAGCCTAGTTTCACTTTTAATTTCTAAGCGACCGTTGGCCTTGGATATCCAGTCCTTGGCTAACCGTTTGGTTAGGCTTGACTTATCGGATCCCAGCAGAGTTCTTGCTAGTGTTGAGGTTCGCTCTACTCTAGTTGATCAGATTCAGAGCCAACAGTTTGAGGATTAGAGTTTGTGTGACCTTCATGATCAGGTGGTTTGGGATGAGGCTAGCCGGGCTACCTTGGGTTCTTATGGGATTCTGAGGTTTGAGGGTCGACTTTGTGTTCCGAGAGTTGGTGATTTGATACAATTGATACTTCATGAGGCACATTATTCCAGATACCCTATTCAACCTGGCGCAACAAAGATGTATAGAGATCTGAGGCAGCTTTACTGGTGGGGTGGTATAAAGCGAGACGTGGCAGAGTTAGTATCTCGGTGCTTGAACTGTTAACAGGTGAAGTTCGAGCACATGAGACCGGGTGGTTTGATGCAGCGACTTCCCATTCCTGAGTGGAAGTGGGAAGGTATTAGTATGGACTTTTTTATTGGTTTGCCTCGTACTACTTGGGGGTTTGACTCTATTTGGGTGATCGTTGATAGGCTGACTAACTCAGCACATTTCTTACCAGTTCAGACTTCCTAGGGGGCAGAGAGGTTAGCTCAGATATACATTGGTGAGATTGTACGGTTGGTGATCTGGTTTTCCTTCGAGTATCGCTCATGAAGGGCATGATGAAGTTTGGTCGGTGGGGTAAGCTTAGCCCCAGGTTTATTGGGCCGTTTGAGATTCTACAGAGGGTTGGTAGTGTTGCCTAAATGTTAGCCTTGCCTTCGATGTTTTTAGGTTTTCACCTAGTTTTCCATGTTTTGATGTTGCGTCGGTATGTGCCTGATGAGTCTCATGTGTTGCATTGGGATTCAGCTCAGTTGGATGAGAGATTATCATTTGTTGAGGAGACGATAGCTATTCTAGCCAGTGATATCAGGAGGTTGAGATCTAGGGAGATTCTGGTTGTGAAAGTACAGTGGAGGCATCATTTGGTCGAGGAGGCTACCTGGGAGACCGAGAGTGAGTTTCGTGCTCAGTATCCGCAGTTGTTCGAGCCTTTAGGTACTACCTTTTTCTTGACTTTCGAGGATGAAAGTCTTTTTAGTAATGGATGTTGTGATGACCCTTCGGTCATCTTCGTATTTTCGCATTTATTGCACTGCTAGAGTCTTCCTGTAGCGGTCCACAATCATTTATGGCTTGTTGGGACTGGTAGTTCGGTGTCCTGGTCGTTCGTTTGGTCGTTTTAGCCGTTCGCTTATTTTAGAGCTTTAAACTTAGAATGTCATTGACTTTAGTCAACATTCTTAGCTAACGTGCTCGAAATTGAATTCTGACAGTTCCATTAGCTCCGAAGCGATGAGTTTGGTCTAGTTGGACCTTTAGTTGAGGCCTGAGAATGTCCGGTGTGGGGTTTGTGTTGTTTTCTCAGTTTTTAGGCCATTAGAGCTGAAAGTGTAACTTTGGGTGACTTTCAATGATCAGAGTGTCAGATTCAAAATTTGACGATTCCATCAGCTCCAGAATGTTGAGTTTGAGCTAGGAAGATGGTAGGTTCGGTTTCCGGGTGAGTTGGACTCATTTCGAGCCTTTGAGTTCCTTTTTGTTAGTGTTGACTTGGGTCAACATTTCTCCAAAAAGACCTCGTATGGAAGTTTCATCGATTTTGTTGAGTCTGAAATGTCGTTTCCCCTCTATTAGCATTATTGGTTTTCGAATATCAGTTTCCGATTGTGTCCAGAATGCCCCATTGAGTTTTTTAAAATTGCAGAAAATCAGCTGCGGCCAACAGCTATAAATAGCTGGAAATTACTTTTTTCCAGCCACTTCTCCCCACTTTTCTCACTCTAAACTCATTTTTCTCTCTACCAAAATTGCTCTTGATCATTTTTAATCCTTGGGGAATCAATTGCTTGTGGATTTTTCGTATTTTTCCGATTCTTGGTAAGTCATCTTCCCCACTTGTCCTTTTAGCTTCCTTTGGATTTTCTTAATTTTCTCCATTGGTGCTTCTACCAAAGCTTGGAAATTCTTATATAGTGGCTGCCCCTAGCTCGTGCATGCTTCGTGGAAGTAAAGGATTGTCCGTCTCAGCTTGAAATTCCATCTTTGTGGTAAGTAATTCTTGCCCAATATTCCTTAAATCCCCAACTTGGGCGGGCTGTTTTGGTGCCCTTCCCTTGTCCAATTGTGCTCAAATTTGGAGCATGCCTTTTTGGCATCGTTGGGATCATCGTGGTTCTTTTCATTTTTGGTTTCGGATTACAGGCCCCGCAGGCCTGCTTTTGACCCGGATATCGACCCGGCTATAATTATAGCAATATGGGTATCGTTAGACTCATCTTAACATTTTATTCATGAATTTGATAATTTGATTCTCATTCGGAGCTTCTCGGAGCAGCTCGGCCTCAGATATCGTCATTCTCGCAGCTTGTCATCGGACGACAGGTAGGTTACGGCTTAACTCCCTAGACTTTGCATATATCGGGTAAAATTATACTAGTTGGCATCCTTGAGTTGGGTTATTAGGTTGGTATCATAGACCTTGACCGCTTTTCCATGATTCATCCTATTTCTTTCCTCCGCTGTGTGTAGTATTCCTATTAGTTGATATATTTATTATCCTTGTGACCCCATGAGGTCTTGTTAACTCTGGAACATAGAAGGTGGGATTATTGGAAATATCTGTGAGTCCCGGACATAGAAATATCCTTGTAGGCTGGTTATGCTTGCTGAGCAGCTTTAGAGCCTGTGTAGGGATGTTAGGTTGATTGTGAGCTTCCGAGCAGCTATTTGGGTTGATCATATCATTTCCATGCATAAAAATAGGTTTTCCATGCTTTATTACAGTTTTTAGCTTCGGGCCTACGAAAATTGATTTTCTAAACCTTGCATGTCCCCGGGGACCCATTTTTGATGAAATTGAATTTGGAAATAGTTTGACTTGATACGTGGATCTTCTTGGGGTAAAAGAAGGTTAAAGATATGGTTTTATCATGATTTACTACTATTGCTAGACTCGACCGAGTCTGAGTGCTAGCTGAGTTTCCTTATTGATTTGAAATGATCAGGCTCGGCCAGGTCGAGCATCTGAGATGTTTTACTACTGTTTTAGATCCGGTTATGCTGGGGCACCCTTGGAAGGTTTTTTGAGTAATATTTTTCATGTTTTAGTCTTAGACAGGGTCTAGGCATGCATATTTGAGACTTAATCACTGGCTTGAACCCGGACTCGATTCTAGAGGACACATTTTGATTGTGAGTTTTAGTGTGGGGTCCGGGACCTCCATGGACCTTGCCGCTCTGGGCCCGAGGCTTTGGGTTGCGTGTGACGGGGGGAAGGGTATACGATGGAGTAGAGGTATACGAGTTGTGTCCTTCCATGGAACCTGTCTGCTGGGCCTGATCGGCACCGGAGGAGGTACATACAGAGGTTCTATTTCACCCTGAGGTTTTCATGCATCATATCATTCATTGTTTGAGATACCACCTTTGTTTGTTGTATGTTGATTGTACGCTCTGATAGTATGGGATGTCGGAGGGTTTGTTTTTACTTGATTGCATTCCTCGGTTGTATGGGCGGCCGAGGGACTACAGGTAGACTCTTGTCATTTTATTCCGATATCTTTCCCTGTTATGGTCGAGTATGAGTGTGATTACTATAAGGTTGTGAGTTCCTGGATTGAGTTTGTATGACTAGATTGGGTATTTACTCCTATATGTCGAGCATGTCTACCTTTTTTCTTCTCTCCCATTTCCTTATGCTTGAGGTTACCGGTATACAGCCCATTGTTAGAACTTATTTACATATATACTGTTTTGCAAGAATCCCAGGTGCATCGTCCTTACTTTCACCTGTGCCTATTGTGTATATATATTCTATTTTCTAGCCTTGTATGTTGACTTCTGCTGTCTTCCCTCTGGGATAAATGTTGTGTACGTTTTCATTGATTTGTGTGACTGTTTGTTTCTACCCTATATGCTATTGTTCTTTTACTTTATATGTGCCCAGTCGGCCTATGATACCTAGTGGGTACCTTATGCTTCGCATTTGGTTCTCACCCTACCTTCTGCATCTTCTGGTGCACATCCTAGTGTGGGCCATCACTGATAAAGCGCTGGAAACTCATGCATGGTGCTGTTTTTGGACCATCTAGGCTGATGGTGAGCTCTTGGCGTTCAGAGCTTGACTTAGTTTATCTTTTGTATATTCTGTACTCTGTCATTACTCAGAGACATCTTGTGTATATGTATATTTCTTTTGGACCCTTGTACCCCTTATGTAGTTCGGGCATCTATACGCTATGATACCAGGTTTTGGGTTGGTTTAGTTTCCACTTTTCATATATGTTATCCTTGTTATCTAATTTATTTATCTTGTTCCCTTGCTTTCGCTATTTTACCTGCTCTTCTGTTTAAACTATTAGAAGGTATCCCATTACTACCCATTCTGGGCTACGGGGATTGGTTCGCCTACTGGGGGGTTGTAGGTGCCATCATAACTGAGAAATTAGGCCGTGACATCGGTGATTGAAGTGAGAAGTTTTGTGGGACTTGTAGGCTACTACAGTAGGTTTGTCAAGAATTTTGCATCTATTGCTACTCACTTGACAAGGCTGACTCAGAAAGAGGTACCTTTTGTATGGTCTGACAAGTGTGAGGAGAGCTTCCAAAAGCTCAAGACACTTCTGACCACGACTCCTATTTTGTCTTTGCCGGTTGAAGGTAAGGACTTTATTGTTTATTGTGATGCTTCACATTTGGGTTTGGGTGCTGTGTTGATGCAGGACATGAATGTAATAGAATATGCTTCTAGACAATTGAAGGTTCATGAGAGGAATTATCCCACTCACGACTTAGAGTTGGCAGCGGTGGTTTTTGTACTCAAGATTTGGAAATACTATCTTTATGGTGTCAAGTGTGAAGTGTTCACTGATCATCGCAGTTTGCAATATGTGTTTACTCAAAAAGACTTGAATCTAAGGTAGAGAAGGTGTACGGAGCCATTAAAGGACTATGAGGTGACTATTCAGTACCATTCGAGTAAGGCTAATGTGGTGGCAGACGCATTGAGCCAGAAGATAGTCAGCATGGGCAGTTTGGCTTGTTTGGGGGTGTCCAAACGACCTTTGCTGAGGGAGATTCAGGCTTTGGAATCTAAATTCATACACCTGAGTATCTCAGAATAGAGTGGAGTGTTGTCCAGTATTGAGGTGAAATCCACATTCATAGAGGAGATAAAGGCCAAGCAGCTTCAGGATTCGCAGTTGAGTAGTCTTCGAAGCAAGGCAATATTCGAAGAGTTCGGGGATGCCACGTTAGATACTGTCGGGGTGTTGAATATTAGAGGAAGGTTTTGTATTCCTCAGGTTGATGACATCATTCAAAAAGTGTTAGCATAGGCTCATGGCTTGCGGTATTTGATTCATCCAGAAGTAACCAAGATGTACAGGGATTTAAGGCAGCTTTACTGGTGGCCCGGGATGAAAAGGGACATAGCTAATTTTGTGTCCAAATGTCAAAATTGCCAGCAGGTAAAACATGAGCACCAAAGACCTGCATGACTACTTCAGAGGATGCCCATTCCATAGTGGAAGTGGGAAAGGATAGCCATGTAATTCATGGTGGGTCTTCCCAAGTCTTTGGGGAAGTATGACTCTATTTGGGTCATTTTGGACAGGCTGACCAAGTCAGCTCATTTTATTCTGGTCAGGGTGGACTATAACTCGCAGCAATTAGCTAAGATCTATGTGAAAGAGACTGGGAGATTGCATGGGGTACCACTATTTATTATTTCAGACAGGGGTACGCAATTTACCTCTAAGTTTTGGGATACGTTACATGAAGAGTTGGGCACTCAACCTACCTTCAACACAACCTTCCATCCTCAGTCTGATGGTCAGTCAAAGAGGATGATCCAGGTATTGGAGGACATGCTGAGAGCATATATGATTAACTTCGGGGGTCATTGGGACCAGTTTCTAATGTTGTATGATTTCTCATACAACAACAACTACCACTCTAGCATCGACATGGCACCATTTGAAGCGATGTAAAGAAGGGGTTGTAGGTCACCTATAGGGTGGTTACAGGCAATATAAAGCCTTTGGGCGTGGACTTGGTAAGGGAAGCACAAGAAAAGGTAATAAGCATTCAGACCAAGTTGCTAGCGGCCCAAAGCAGGCAGAAAGAATATGCGGATCACAAGGTAAGGGACATGTGTATTCAGATTGGTGAGCAAGTGCTATTGAAAGTGTCACTAATGAAGAGAGTTATGCGTTTTGATAAGAAGGGCAAGCTCAACCCTCGATTCATCAAACCATTCGAAGTTCTTGAGATTGTAGGGCCAGTGGCTTATAGGTTAGCACTGCTGCCCAGTTTGTCGGGTGTCCATCCGGTGTTCTATGTGTCCATGCTAAAGCGATACCATGTAGATGGGGACTATATCATCAAGTGGGATGAGTTGTTATTTGATAAGGATCTTCGCTATGAAGAGGAACCAGTTGTAATTCTTGATCGGGATGTCTGGAAATTGTGGACAAAGGTGATCAGTATGGTAAAGGTTCAAAGGAAGCATCATCCGATTGAGGAAGCCATTTGGGAAACCCAGAAGTACATGCGGGACAAGTACCCTCACTTGTTTGAGGATTCAGGTACTACACTTTCCTTTCTTTATTTCCATAATTTTGGGTTGGATTGTTCGGGGACGAACGATGGTTAAATTAGTATCTATTGTAATGACCGGGTTCGTCGTTACGGGTAGACTTTTCGTGTCAAGTTTCAAGTCAGAAAACTTCTGGATTTGGGAGTTCAAAATTTTGGGCTAGGCTATTCTCCGTTGATTTTGGAGTGAGGTATGGTCTAGGAAAATCTACTTAAGAATTGGGTAATGTGTCCTATTTTGAGATAGTTTTCCATTTAGCTAAGACATAAAGGAGTTCGGGGTTCTTTTTGGAATCAAATTCAGGTAAGCAAAACTCCCGGTATCGAAGTTGACGTGAAGGGGTTGTTCTGGATCGTCAGAAAAATGAGTGTGTTATAAAATGGACCAATTTGGGGGGACTTTATGACTTTTTGTCCCATATTAATTGCCATAGCGGTTGACACACTGCCATAGCAACCTCCGCCGTAGCAGAGAAAATACTGCTACAGTGGAAGTCAACGTTTGTCAGCACCGCTTTAGCGGATTGTTCCGCTATGGGGGTACCACTATAGCGGAGCGTGGACCACTATAGTATACTAGTAGGGATTTAATGCAAAAAACTTCCCCAAAACATTCAGTTTTCATCAAGAACGTTTTGGGAGAAGGGCAAGGCGATTTTAGGCGAACTCCATCAGTTTTCCATTATTTTTTGTCCTAAAGGTAAGAATTCTACTCCCCAAACTCCGTACTATCTTTCCTACGCGATAGAATTGCTAGGGGTGGACTTGGAGAAATGTTTTTAATGACCTAGGATGGTAGAATCTTGGGAAAGACAGGATTCTAGGGTCTAGAAGTTCTTGGGTGTTGTTGATTCCATTAGATTATGATCATATGACCTTTATTCTCTAAATGTATCCATGAAAAATGGTAGGAATAGGTGAATTAATGGTGGGAAAGCCCGGTAAAAGGGTGGAATGATCATGGTTAGCCTAGGATTTAGGATTTTGCATACTCTGGGTAACTAGTAAGCCATAAGGATTGACTTTTGGTTATTGTGTGTTGTTTTAGACCAAGAACCGGCAAGAACTTTGGGAAACGGGAAAGCTCCGGTTGAGTAGAGATTGGAATATTTCGAGGTAGGTGATGGTTATTGATTCCCTTATGCATTGTATGTTCGTGTGCTTTGTTTTAAGTATTGTATGAAGTGCATGCTTAGGGAGTATTTTATGAATGTTTAAGTGTCCGGTTATCAATATTGTAAAATGAACTAGGTGTTATTGCTTGTTGGTCTACAAGTGTTGATTTGTTCATTGATTTTGACTGTTGGATTTCTATGTGACTTTTAGTTGGCTCGGATACCACACCTGGTATGGGATAACAAATGGTTGACTCGGGTACCACACCTGGTACGGGATACTAAATGGTTGGCTCGGGTACCACGCCTGATACTAGATATTAAATGGTTGGCTCGGGTACCACGCCTGGTACAGGTTTATTTTATTGAATTGTTGCATTCTGACGATGGTTCCTGTCACGACCCAATTTCTTGGTCATGATGGCACCTACACCCCCCGGTAGGTGAACCAATCCCCGTAGCCCAGAACAGTTAGTAATGGGCTACTATCTAGCAAATAAGCGGACAAGACAAATAAAATAGATAGCAGGGATATAAATATATACATATGCGAAAACTAAACAAAACTCCAAGACATGGTATCATAGTACAGAGCCAAAACTACATACATGGAGTGAAAACTATCCAAAAGAATATATACAGATGTCTCTGAATGGTAATAGAGTACATAAAGCAAAAGATAAACTAAAGCTAAGCTCCGATCGCCAAGAGCTCACCCTCAGCCTGAAGTAGTCCCCGACAGATCTCCAAGCACGAATCACAACGATCTAACGGCGATGGCCCACGCTAGGATCTGCACCCAAAGATGCAGGGGGTAGGGGTGAGCACCAAATGCGAAGCATAAGGTACCCAGTAGGTATCATAGGCCGACTGGGCACATATAAGATAAAAGCGCAGTAATAGACAGAATAGAAGCAATTAGTCACAGAAATCAACGAAAGGTACACAGGAACTAGCCCAGAGGGAAACAACAGAACCACATATGAGGCTAGTAAGCAGAATATACACACCATAGGCACAGGTGAAAGTAAGAAATAACGCACCTGGGGTCCTTGCAATAACAGTGTATATAAAATAAGTTTACGAAATGGACGGTATACCGGTAACCTCAAGTGTAAGAAGAAGAGAGAAAGAGTGACAATAGGCATGCTCAGAGACATGAATCAAACTCAACTAATCACACCAATCTCATACTTATCCATAATAGAGAACAATTCTATAAGTAAAAAGCAAAAGTCTACCTACAGTCCCTCGGCCGCCCATACAACCGAGGAACACAAACAAGTGAAAACAAACCCTCCGGCATCCCATACTACCGGAGCGTACAAACAGCAAACAGCAAACAAGGGTGGAGCCTCGAACAATGAATGATATGATGCATGAAGATCTCAAGTGCCATAGTATCTCTGTATGTACCTCCTCCGGCGCCGATCCGGCCCAGCAGGTAGGTTCCATGGAAGGACTCTGCCCGTATACCTCTACTCCACCGTATACCCCTCTTCCGGCACACGCAGCCCGTAGCCCCTGGCCGGATAGCAAGGTCCATGGAGGTCCCAGACCCCATACTAAATCTCAGTATCAGAACATGTATCAAGATAGAGACCCGTCTCGATATCAAGATAGAGACCCAGTCTCGAATATGCATGCCCAGACCCTGTCCAGGACTAAAAATAGTAGGAAAATATCTCAAAAACCCCTCCAAGGGTGCCCGGGCGTAGCCGGGTCTAAACAGTAAAAAGTCATCTCAGGTGCTCGGTCCGACCGAGGCTAAAAATCATCTCAAGTAACAAGAAAACTCAACTAGCACCCCGGCCCTGCCGAGTCTAGCGATAATCATAAAACTGATGATTTTAAACATAATTTTACTTTCTTGCCCAAAAATCTCCACAAGTGAAATCAACCATTTCCAAATCATTTCCATCAAAAAACGGACCCCCCGGGCAATGCAAGGTTTAGAAAACAGTGCCAGTAGGCCCGAAGCCAAAACCACAGTAAAACATGGATAAAACCTCTTTATATGCATGGAAATGGTATGATCACACACAATAGCTGCCCCGCAGCTCACAATCAACCTATCGACCCTGCACAGGCCCACAGCTACTCAGCAAGCATAACCAGCCTAGAAGGATATTTCTATGCCCGGGACTCGCGGACATTCCCAAAATCCCACCTTCTATGTTCCAGAGTCAACAAGGCCTCACAGGACCACAAGGGTAAATAAAATATATCCGCAAATACTACAAGCAACGGAGAAATAAAAATAGGCGGACATGAATAAAGCGGTCGAGGTCTGTGGTACCAACCTAATAAACCAACCCAAGGATGCCCATTAATACAATTTTATTTTATATATACGGAGTCTAGGGAAAATAAATCGTAACCTACCTGTCGTCCGACGACAAGCTGCTGGAACAACGATGTCCAAGCTCGAACCACTCCGAGAAAATCCAAAACTAAATCGGAATCGAATTCGGATTTGGGACGGAATATCTTGACGTAGATAATTGATTTTCTTTCGATGACCGAATATAGCATCAAAGAAATTTTCCCTCAGAATATTTGTTAGCGCATAAGATGAACACAATATGATGAATGAAAGTGTACGTTGAAGAACGTGATCAGTATGTTGACAGCAAATTACATTTGCAATTGTTCAATTGTTTAAATGAGTAGGCAGCATGCATTTCAATGTTATGAAATGTTAACATGCTGCCACATGCTGCCTAATTCGTGTACAAGGCCTCCACTTCCACGTGGAGGTGGAGGTGGCTACAAATTCTCCCCGTTAGGTATATACTCGGGTATTGCGTAAATTCGTGGTAAAATAAATATAATATTTTAAATATACCATAATTCATAGAAAATTATTTCTAATAAAACCTACTATATTAAAATAATTAATTTTAACATAACTAAATTTACTATCTCCGTTAAAATATTACGGAGTATAAAAACCTTATAAAATAAATACATATATACTTATAACGTATCAAAAATATTTTCCATAAACCTTTAAAATATTTTGAAAAGGCAATAATAATATAATTTTTACCAAATTCAACTTCTAAATAAATATTTCAATTACACGCACGATACTTATAAAGTTCTTAGGTTTAGACTCGTAATTCGCCAACGCACGATTTTGATACTCAAGAATTCTCTCGGGATCCCCCCTTATTTTTTATAACTGTTTTGGAACTGAAATGGTATTTTAAAACGTGACGTCGAGGCTTAAATCGCGTTTAACTCGACCCGGTTCGCGACCCGGTTCGCAACCTATTTTTTGCCAGACAGTCCGCGGTAAAACAGTCATAACTCTTTACTCCGAGATCGGTTGGACGTGAGGTTTTGTGCGTTGGAAACTAGACTCGTAGACCTTCGATTTGGTATTTTGGGGGACTTCTAACTCTTTATATACTGGGAGAAAAGCCCTGACACATTTGACCCAAAGTTCAGAAAATTTGTTAAAGCTCTGACGATATCTTTTGTCGATTTGCTTGACTTCAAAACTCAAACGTGGAAATGACCGGAAGGGTCATTACATCATCCACTACTAAAAAGGGCTTTCGTCCTCGAAAGTCAAGGTCAAGGGGGTACCTGAAGGCTAAAATAGTTGCGGATACTGATCCCGCATATCTCTCTCGGTCTCCCAGGTAGCCTCCTCGACTGGACGGTGCCTCCACTGAACCTTAACAACCGGGATCTCTCGAGACCTCAATCTCCTGACATCTCTGGCCAAAATAGCTGCCGGCTCCTCAACAAAGGCTAAACCCTCATCCAACTGAACTGAACCCCACTGCAACACATGAGACTCATCTGGAATATACCGACGCAACATCGAAACATGAAACACAGGATGTATAGCTGAAAACATCGGAGGTAAGGCTAACTGATAGGCAACGCTACCAACCCTCTGAGAATCTCAAACGGCCCAATGTACCTGGGGCTAAGCTTGCCCCGCCTACCAAATCTCATCACGCCCTTCATGGGCGATACACGGAGAAACACCAAGTCACCGACGCTAAACTCCAAGGCACGAAGCCGACGATCAGCATAACTCTTCTGCCTGCTCTGAGCTGCCCGAAGTCTGTCCTGAATCACTCGGACTCGGTCTAAGGAATCTCGAAGCAAATCTGTGCTCTGTGGCCCAGCACTAAAACCATCAAACCAACCTACCGGTGATCTGCAACGCCTGCCATACAAAGCCTCAAAAGGTGCCATGCCGATACTCGAATGGAAGCTGTTATTATAAGCAAACTCTGCCAAGGGAACAAACTGATCCCAAGAACCTCCAAAGTCAAGAACACAGGCTCGAAGCATGTCCTCCAAAATCTGAATGGTCCTCTCGGACTGGCCATCCGTCTGAGGGTGGAAAGCGGTACTAAGATGAACCTCTGTACCCAAATCTCGCTGAATAGCCCTCCAGAACTGAGATGTGGACTGAGTGCCGCGGTCTGAAATGATAGAAGCTGGGACCCCATGCAACCGAACAATCTCACGAAGGTAGATCTGAGCTAACCTCTCTGCGCCATAAGAAGTCTGAACTGGCAAGAAATGTGCTGACTTAGTTAGCCTATCAACAATCACCCATATGGAATCAAACCCTGAGAAGTACGAGGTAAACCAACAACGAAGTCCATAGTAATCCCTTCCCACTTCCATTCAGGAATGGGAAGTCGCTGCATCAAACCACCAGGTCTCATATGCTCGAACTTAACCTGCTGACAGTTCAATCACCGAGATACAAACTCCGCTATATCCCGCTTCATACCACTCCACCAGTAAAGCTGCCTCAAGTCTCTATACATCTTCGATGTGCCAGGGTGAATGAAATATCTAGTACAATGTGCCTCACGAAGTATCAACTGAATCAAATCATTAACCCTCGGAACACAAAGGCGACTATCAAACCTCAGAACCCTATCTGAATCTAGAGTAGCCCGACTGGTCTCACCCTGAACAACCCAATCACGAAGGTCACACAACTGCTGATCCTCAAACTGACGGCCCTGAATCTGATCAATCAAAGTAGCACGAATCTCAACACTGGCGAGAACCCTGCTAGGATCCGACAAGTCCAGCCTAACCAGACGGTTAGCCAAGGACTGGATGTCCAAGGCCAACGGTCTCTCTGAAACTGAAAGAGAGGCTAGGCTACCCATACTCACTGTCTTCCGACTCAAGGCATCCGCTACCACGTTTGCCTTGCCCGAATGATACAGAATAGTGAAGTCATAGTCCTTCAGTAACTCGACCCATCTCCTCTGTCTCGAGTTCAACTCCCGCTGACTCGTGATATACTGAAGACTACGGTGATCGGTGAAGATATCACAGTGAACTCCATATAAGTAATGCCTCCAGATCTTGAGCGCGAAAACTACTGCCGCCAACTCTAAGTCATGAGTGGGGTAGTTGCGCTCGTGAACCTTCAGCTGCCTCGACGCATATGCTACTACTTGACCCTGCTGCATCAACACACAACCAAGACCAACCCCAGAAGCATCACAATACACGGAGAAGCTCTGACCCTCAACCGGCAAAGTCAAAACTGGAGCTGAAGTCAATAAGGCCTTAAGCCTCTGGAAGCTATCCTCACACTGATCCGACCACTGAAATAGGACATCCTTCCTATTCAGCATAGTCAAGGGTGCTGCTATGGAAGAAAAACCCTCAACGAACCGTCTGTAGTAACCAGTTAACCCAATAAAGCTGCGAACCTCAGTAACAGTCGTAGGTCTAGGCCACTAACAGACCGCTAAAATCTTTCCCGGATCAACCCTAATCCCATCCTTAGACACCACGTGCCCTAGGAATGCCACTGACTCAAGCCAAAACTCGCACTTTGAGAACTTGGCATAAAGCCGATGATCTCTCAAAGTCTGGAGTATAACCCTCAAGTGCTGCTCATGCTCATCTCTACTACGCGAGTATACCAAGATGTCGTCTATAAAAACTATCACGAATGAGTCCAAATACGAGCCAAGAACCCTGTGCATCAAGTTCATAAAGGCTGCGGGGGCATTAATCAACCCAAAAGACATCACCAGGAACTCATAATGGCCATAACGTGTCCTGAACGCTTTCTTAGGGATGTCCTCCGCCCTAATCCTCAGTTGATGGTAGCCAGACCTCAAATCAATCTTCGAAAACACGACTGAACCCTGAAGCTGGTCAAACAAATCATCAATCCTCGGCAACGGATACCTATTCTTCACTGTCACCCTATTCAGCTGTCGATAATCAATACACATGCACATCGACCCATCCTTCTTCTTCACGAAGAGAACAGGAGCACCCCAAGGTGACACACTAGGTCTAATAAACCCCTTAGCTAACAGATCCTGGAGCTGCTCCTTAAGATCCCTCAACTCAGCAGGAGCCATACGGTAAGGAGAAATAGGAAATGGGCCTAGTGCCCGGCTCTAACTCAATAGCAAAATCAATATCTCTCTCAGGTGGAAGGCCTGGCAGGTCGGTAGGAAATACATCGAGGAAGTCTCTCACCACAAGAACAGACTCAGGAGAAGTAGGGTCAGCACTAACATCTCGGACATATGCTAGATAAGCTAAACACCCACGGGCAATCAACTTCCTAGCTCGAAGACAAGAGATGATCCCAGATGGTGCATGGCTAACAGAACCCTGCCACACAACCGGGGATACACCGGGCACAGCTATGGTAATGGTCTTGGCATAACAATCCAAAACCACACGATGAGGGGATAACCAGTCCATGCCCAGTATCACATCAAAATCTAGCATATCAAGAACCATCAAATCACCCCAAGTCTCTGAATCACCAACAGATAACATACAGGATCTCACAATCCGATCCACTACTAAAGAATCTCCTACTGGGGTCGAAACAGAAACAGGAACAGATAATGGCTCACTAGCCAACCCCAAACAAGGCACAAAGTAGGCAGATACATATGAACAAGTGGATCCAGGATCAAATAAAGCCATAGCAGACTGATGGCACACAGAAATCGTACCTGTAATCACAGCATCTGAGGCCTCTGCCTCTGGTCTCCTAGGGACCGCATAAAACTGACGACGACCTCCACCTGCCCGACCGCCATCCCTACCACCTGCTCTGCCACGCGGAGCACTACCTCTACTCTGACGACCACCCCCTCTAGCTGGGGGCTGAACTACTCGTAAAGGCTCGGCCAACTGAACTGTACCCTGCTGAGGGCAATCTCTAGCAAAATGACCCATCGCACCACAGGTAAAACAAGCCCCTGACGGCCTACTCAGTCGAGATGAACCCGAAAATCCCGAATGACCACCACGACCTGATGCCCCAGAAACTGTACCCCTCGAAGACTGGCACCTATAGCCCTGATGGCTGCCCTGATGGCTGCCCTGACCCTGCTCGAACTGGGTACTACCGAAAGTCTGAAGGGAAGCCTGAACCGGTCGGCTGGACTGACCCTGGTACTGCTGTGGCTGATAACTCTGACTTCACTGGCCAGGACCTCTACCGCCATATCTGGGACCACTATAAACACCCTGATGTCGAGGCCTCTTATCTCTGGACCCCTGATCATGTCGCTGTAGGTCCTCCACGGTGCGGGCATAGTCTACAATAGCCTGGAATGACCGACCGCTGGCAATCAATATCTTAGCTGGCTGCCTGATCTCTGGCCTCAAACCCCATACAAATCTACGAATCCTATCAGCCTCGGTGGGAATTATCATAGCTTCGAACGGTGCTAGCTGATGAAAACGGGTCTCATACTCCGAGATAGTCATAGATCCCTGCACAAGGTGAGTGAACTGCTCCTTGCGACGCTCCCGATCACTCTGGGGTAGGAACTTGGCCATAAAGGCCTCGTAAAACTCAGACCAGGTCAAAGGAGGTGACGACAGTGGTCTACAAGCAACCTGAGCCCTCCACCATAACTTCGCTGGGCCCTCCAACTGATAGGTAGTATAACCAACCCCGTGAGTCTCCAATAAACCCAGATGATGCAACATCTCCTCACAGGTGGTAATGAAGTCATGTGGATCCTGTCCAGAAGTACCCGCAAATCTCGGAGGTGCTAACCTCAAAAATTTGCCCAACGCCTTCTGCTCTGTCTCTGTCATAACTGGGCGAGGAGCAAGAGGCTGTGCAACAGATGGAACTGGAATGACCTCCGCAAGGGGAGCCATAGTAGCAGGCTGCGCTCCTGAGCTCTGTGCACCCAGGGCTGCCCCCTGAGCGGATGTCTGTGCTACCTCAGAAGGCCGCTCTCCAATCACACCCAAAAGCTGCAATAGTAATCCCCGAATATCTGGAGACGGAGCTGTGGGTGGAGCTGGCACAGAAGTGGGCACTGGAGCTGGTACCGGAGCTGGCGGTACCTGGGCTGCCCCCTGAACCACATGCTGCTCGGGCTCTATCTCCATGCTAGCAGCTCTAGCAGGTGCCACTGTTCGAGGGCATCCTCGACCCCTAGCTGGAGTGGGAGGCTCATCCTCGCGTGCTGCCGATGATCTCGTATGAACCATCTGCGGATGAATGAAGTGGAATAAATGAGATCTCCAGAAACTTCAAGGGTAGTACGCACGACACCGAAGCAATGAAAGAGTTAAATTTCCTAAAATGCCACCGTAGCCTCCCAAAGATTGAGTACGGACGTCTCCGCCCCGATCCGTAGGACTCTACTAGACATTGACTCCTATACCGATGACACCGGTGAACCTAAAGCTCTGATACCAAGTTGTCACGACCCGATTTCTCGGTCATGATGGCACCTACAACCCCCGGTAGGTGAACCAATCCCTGTAGCCCAGAACAGCTAGTAATGGGCTACTATCTAACAAATAAGAGAACAAGACGAATAAAATAGATAATATGAATGTAAATATATACAAATGCGGAAAACTAAACCAAACCCCAAGACCTGGTATCATAGTACAGAGCCAAACTACATACATGGAGTACAAGTAAACCAAAACTATATATACAGATGTCTCTGAATGGTAATAGAGTACATGAAGCAAAAGATAAACTAAAGCTAAGCTCCGATCGCCAAGAGCTCACCCTCAGCCTGAAGTAGTCTTCAACAGATCTCCAAGCACGAATCACAGCGATCTAACGGCGATGGCCCACGCTAGGATCTGCACCCAAAGATGCAGGGGGTAGGGGTGAGCACCAAATGCGAAGCATAAGGTACCCAGTAGGTATCATAGGCCGACTGGGCACATATAAGATAAAAGCGCAGTAATAGACAGAATAGAAGCAAGTAGTCACAGAAATCAACGAAAGGTACACAGGAACTAGCCCAGAGGGAAATCAACAGAACCACAGATGAGGCTAGTAAGCAGAATATACACACCAAAGGCACAGGTGAAAGTAAGAAACAACGCACCTGGAATCCTTGCAACAACAGTGTATACAAAATAAGTTTACGGAATGGACGGTATACCGGTAACCTCAAGTGTAAGAAGAAGAGAGAAAGAGTAATAATAGGCATGCTCAAGACATGAATCAACCCAACTAATCATAACAATCTCAAATCCAGAAACTAACAGTCTAGCAGTAACCAATCTCATACTCATCCCTAATAGAGAACAACTCTGTAAGTAAATAGCAAAAGTCTACCTACAGTCCCCCGGCCGCCCATACAACCGAGGAACACAAACAAGTGAAAACAAACCCTCCGGCATCCCATACTACCGGAGCGTACAATCAGCAAACAACAAACAAGGGTGGAACCTCAAACAATGAATGATATGATGCATGAAGATCTCAAGTGCCATAGTATCTCTGTATGTACCTCCTCCGGCGCCGATCCGGCCCAGCAGGTAGGTTCCATGGAAGGACTCTGCCCGTATACCTCTACTCCACCGTATACCCCTCCTCCGGCACACGCAGCCCGTAGCCCCTGGCCCGGATAGCAAGGTCCATGGAGGTCCCAGACCCCATACTAAATCTCAGTATCAGAACATGTATCAAGATAGAGACCCAGTCTCGATATCAAGATAGAGACCCAGTCTCGAATATGCATGCCCAGACCCTGTCCAGGACTAAAAATAGTAGGAAAATATCTCAAAAACCCCTCCAAGGGTGCCCGGGCGTCGCCGGGTCTAAACAGTAAAAAGTCATCTCAGGTGCTCGGTCCAACCGAGGCTAAAAATCATCTCAAGTAGTAAGAAAACTCAACTAGCACTCCGGCCCTGCCGAGTCTAGTGATAATCGTAAAACTGATGATTTTAAACCACAAGTGAAATCAACCATTTCCAAATCATTTCCATCAAAAACGGACCCCCCGGGCCATGCAAGGTTTAGAAAACAGTGCCAGTAGGCCCGAAGCCAAAACCACTGTAAAACATGGATAAAACCTCTTTATATGCATGGAAATGGTATGATCACACATAATTGCTGCCCCGCAGCTCACAATCAACCTATCGACCCTGCACAGGCCCACAGCTACTCAGCAAGCATAACCAGCCTAGAAGGATAATTCTATGCCCGGGACTCGCGGACATTCCCAAAATCCCACCTTCTATGTTCCAGAGTCAACAAGGCCTTCACAGGACCACAAGGGTAAATAAAATATACCGGCAAATACTACAAACAACGGGGGAACAAAAGTAGGCGGTTATGAATAAAGCGGTCAAGGTCTGTGGTACCAACCTAATAAACCAACCCAAGGATGCCCATTAATACAATTTTATTTTATATATGCGGAGTCTAGGGAAAATAAACCGTAACCTACCTGTCGTTCGATGACAAGCTGCTAGAACAACGATGTCCAAGCTCGAACCACTCCAAGCAATTCCAAAACTAAATCGGAATCAGAATCGGATTTGGGCTTGAATAACTTGACGTAGATAATTAATTTTCTACAACAAATTTAATATAACCACAACATTAAATTGGTCCCACCAATTCCTCTCTCTGTATGCGTATGAATGTATATGGAGCAGTAAGTAATTGAAGTTGTTTGTTGAGAGGAATGTAAATGCTTAGTGAATATATTCACTAATTACTTACACAAATAACAATCAACATAAGTTAGGCAGCAATTCATCATATGCTGCCACTTCCTAAATATACTAGTGCTGCCTTCACCTTCCACTTACACGTGGGGGTGGAGGTGGCAACCAATTTTCCTCCGTTAGGTATATATTCGGGTATTGCATAAATTCGTGGTAAAATAAATATAGTATTTTAAATATACCATAATTATTAGAAAATCATTTCCAATAAAACCTACTATATTATAATAATAATTTTTAACATAACTAAATTTACTATCTCCGTTAAAATATTATGGAGTATAAAAACCTTATAAAATAAATACTTATACCATTATATCGTAACAAAAACATTTTCCATAAACCTTTAAAATATTTTGAAAAGGTAATAATAATATAATTTTTACCAAATTCAACTTTTAACTAAATATTTCAAATACACGCACGATGCTAATAAAGTTCTTAAGTTTAGGCTCGTAATTCGCCTACGCACGATTTCGATATTCAAGAATTCTCTCGGGATCCTTCCTTATATTTTATCACTGTTTCGGAACTGAAATGGCATTTTAAAACGTGAAATTGAAGCTTAAATCGGGTTAAACCCGACCCGATTCGCGACCCAGTTCGCAACCCGTTTTCTGCCAGACAGTCCGCGGTAAAACAGTCATAACTCTTTACTCCGAGACCAGTTGGACGTGAGGTTTTGTGCGTTGGAAACTAGACTCGTAGAACTTTGATTTGGTATTTCGGGGGACTTCTAACTCTTTATATATTGAGAGAAAAGCCTCGAGACATTTGACCCAAAGTTCAGGAAATTTGTTAACAAACTTACGATATCTTTTGTCGATTTGCTTGACTTCAAACTTAAACGTGGAAATGACCGGAAGGGTCATTACAGTTCTTTCATGGAGAACATAGTACAGAAGTAAGATATCCAGCATAGATATGAGATTTCTAGCCGGACATAGTCACGGCTATGGATATATGAAAAATATTACTAAAAGTAAAGAAGAAAAGAAAAATACCTTTAAGATTTCTTAGGCTTTCCAAACTTGAATTCTTTATTGATATCCCAATATATTACAAGAGAAAGAGATAAGGAGAGAGCAACTACTAAAAACTTCTGCTTCTTATAAAAATAAATGGCCATATATATAGGCCCAAACCAAAACATACGGAATCTATGTACAGTACAAGTGGGTCCCTTATCTGGGTCCTAAGTACAGTGTATAAACTATTTCTGTGAGACAGGTGTCACTTTATTCCACTTTTCCTTTTCCCTTTGATTTGCGGAGGAATTCTTCCACCTGTTCGATCGCTTCTTCAGATAACATTTTATCTGATTGGACCGACTGGCTGTCTGCAAGGATATCATCATTGCTGGTGGCACTCTTCATAGAGGTGTCATATTTATCAAATTGAGTGAGAGTGTTCAATAAGTTCTTCTTCACTTCTTCTAAATATTGATTAATCATCTCAGTTTTATCATCTCCTTGTACCGAGATTCTTCTTGCGATCTGTTTAACCGATCCTCCATCTACCATAGTCTTTTGTCGAAGGGATGTATATTCTTTAATTTTTTCTTGGATAGAATCCAAGAGTTCTTGTCCATGTAGAGTCTCGGTTTTGGGATTTGTTTTCATTAATTTGTCCCAAAAGTTGTTGTAGTATATTCTATATAGACACGGGATTTGTTCTTCGGTATAACCGAATTCTGGAGCCCATTTGTGGATCCATGGTATTGAGAATTCAATAAAGAAATAGATTTGATCTATTTTTTCAAGATAGCAGATATGATCTGCGTGATACAGCTCAGTTAAAAACGACGAACATTTTGTCCATTCTTTATATAATCGAAGAAATGGATCTGGTAAAATTTTTACGGTTGGACCGTGGTATGACCACCAATTTAAGAACCAATTTGGAATGGTTTCATTGAATAATTTAGAATATACTTTCACAAACCATGTGCGCTTGTGACGGTCATTGTTGTAATATAATACTCGATGGAACGCCTGGATATAATCCCAATAAGAAAAACTCACACGAGTCTCATTTAGGCTGATCTGCCTTTCTTTCATGGTGGAAATACCCTATTCTTCAACAGATATAATCTGTTTGATTATAATTTTTGAAAAATTATAACAGTTTTCTCCATTGAAATGCTGAATTTCAGCACTTCCTGTTTCTATTAGAATATTTTCATAATAAGATCGGGTTTTGTATGACTCACCCGGGTAATATAAACCATTTATTAAATACCTTTGGAGAATCTTCCAAGGTTCATTTTTCCTCTGAATCTCAGAGTTTTCAATAAGAAATATCTTTTCTTTTCTTTCAATCTTTTCGAAGAATTGGATATCATTTTTGTTTTCTTTAGTGACTGCAACAGCAAAAGAATCACTTTGCTTTTGAGACATATAAACCTGTAATTGTTCATATAATGAACTGTCTTTTGGAATATCATCCAATTTTACCATATTAGAGGATGAGGCTTCTCCAATTTTTGAGTTTATTAAACTCTTGTTCCCTAATCTGAGAACTGGAAAGTTTGAATCAGATCCATAGGATGATCTTTGAGTTCGTGAGGCTGAGGATCCATATGATGATCTTTGAGTATATGTCCTTTGAGGGGCTGATCTTCCTCTTCCTCTTCCGTTTTTTCTACCGCGGCTCCTTATAACGGACCAGGGCGGGTCCTTTCCTTCCATACCTAATAATGATTAAAATATAAGTCATAAATATCATAAATATCAAAATGAATTTTTTCTTCATTATAGGAATGAATAGATAATTCTTCCTGAATAATATTTTCAATAATTTTGTTAAGAATAATCTCCTGAATATCGTGCCCGATATTAACCACCTTTAGAATGGTGATCAAAGTTCTCTTATCAAAGAAAGCTGAGAAGTAATTCATAATTAATTATTGAGATATTCCCTAGATAGGAAGTCAGGAAGAGAATTGTCAATTCCCTTTTTATAATGAATTTCAAAGTCGAAAGGAGCTAATTGCGCCTGCCACCTTGCAAAAATAAGCTTAGAGGCATCATGTTTAAAGTATTTGTTAAACATATATTTAACTGACTGGGCATCTGTTTTAATTAGGAATTTTTTGTTATATAGATCATCCTGGAATTTTAAAACACACTTGACAATGCATAACATTTCATGGGCCACAGTAGCATATTTTCTCTGGGCTTCAGTCCATTTTCCTGAATGAAATCGTATAAGATATTCACACTTGTCATGAGGATTAATCTGTTTAAGGATTCCGCCATATCCAATATTGGATGCGTCAGTCTCTATAATTTTCTGCCAAACAGGGTTAGCAAGAGTTAAACAAGGCAAAGATTTAACACGTTGTTTAACATTTTTAACAAGATTAGTAAGACTATTAGTCCAAGGGAATTTATGATTCTTTTTTAGTCTTTTCATAAAGAGGTGATAAATCTCTAGAAAGATTTTTATAAAAGGGGTAAATATAATTAAGCTTTCAAGAAATCTTTGGAGCATAGTCCAATCAATTATAATATTAGGAAATTTTGAAGCAAAATCAATCGCTCTTTGAATGGGAGTAATCTTTCCCTGACAAATATTATGTCCTAAAAATCGAACCTCTGTTTGAAACAGGCTCATTTTTGGTTTAGAAATAACCAAACCATTTTGTATAACAATTTTTTTGAAAATATCAAGATGCTTGATATGCATTTCAAAAGTTTTTGGTAAACTAAAATGTCATCAATATAGACTAGGATGAAATCCAAATAAGGATTAAAAATATCATTCATAATTTTTTGAAATTCTGAAGGAGCATTCTTCAGTCCAAAAGGCATAACATTCCATTCGTATTGACCAAATGGAACGTTAAAAGCAGTTCTTTAGGTATGCTCTTTAAAGATTTGTATTTGCCAATATCCTGATTTTAAATCAAATTTTGAAAATATATTGGCATCATATAATCTGGATAAAAGATCTTTTTTGTTTGGAATAGGATACCTTATCCATTTTAAAAACTTGTTTAAAGGTTTATAATTGATAACCAATCTAGGAACACCACGTTCCTTTTCAGCTGCATTGTTGACATAAAGTGTTGTGCAGGACCAAGGAGACTTGGATGGTTTTATTAAACCCTTTTGAAGAAGATTATCAATCTCTTTTTTGCAAAACTCCACTAATTCTGCATTCATTTGACAGGGGCGAGATTTAGTGGGAATATTATCTTCAGAGAAGTTTTCTTCATATGGAAGAGTCACAATGTGCTTCTTTCTATTCCAAAAGGCACTTGGGTGATCGGCATAAATATCGACGGCCAACTGCTCAGAGATAAATTTGATCTTTTCCTGTACTTTGGTAGATTTCAAAGTATCAAAGACATTCATACTGTATATCTCCATTTGTAAGGAGTCCATATGTCTTTGCTTCATGTCTATAAGAGTATTAATATCTCGTGTCAAAGGCTCTGTGATAAAAGGGAAAGATATTTCCCTACCTTTGTAATTAGCTGTAAAACCCTACCGCACAATCAACAAGGATAGAATCGAAATAAGAAAGATTTTTAATTAATTTTTTGACTGAATGGTAAACTTTTACCCAAGCAAGGGACCTGTCGAATTCACGATACATACCATTATTAACTCCGATCCAGCAGTTCTAACAGTGATTTAGGTTGCCCCTTTTTCTTCTTTTTAACGAGGACTTACAATACCACTGCTTGCTAGATTAAATTAATAAAGTAGTACCGGAATTGACTGCATCACCATCTTAGAACCAAGCCAAGAAACTAAGATAAAAATCTCTTATATTTCAATTGAGTCTGGGTTCTTTCATGGAGACGCAGTCAATTCCGGTACTACTTTATTAATTTAATCTAGCAAGCAGTGGTATTGTAAGTCCTCGTTAAAAAAAAAGAAAAAGGGGCAACCTAAATCACTGTTAGAACTGCTGGATCGGAGTTAATAATGGTATGTATCGTGAATTCGACAGGTCCCTTGCTTGGGTAAAAGTTTACCATTCAGTCAAAAAATTAATTAAAAATATTTCTTATTTCGATTCTATCCTTGTTGATTGTGCGGACTACCGCCTTTCTCTAAGCTTAAGGATATTATTTTGGAACTTGATCTGGATGGCCACGCGGACTACCGCCCGCCTTATAGATCCTTCCCGTAATTTGGTATCAGAGCCTAGGAACGTTCATGGAGAATATATTGTAGATCTGAAGTATTCAGCGTAGATATGATTTCAGTTGTTATGGATCTTGGTGAAATTAGTACTAAAAGTACTAGACTAGAATAGGTTGATATACCTCTAGATCTGGATAAGTGTCAGGACTCGATTTCTCGGTCATGATGGCGCCTACAACCCCCCCAGTAGGCGAACCAATTCCCGTAGCCCAGAACAGTTAGTAATGGGCTACTATCTAGAAAAAGGGAACAAGACGAGTAAAATAGATAACAGGGATATAAATATATACATATGCGGAAACTAAACCAAACCCCAAGACCTGGTATCATAGTACAGAGCCAAACTACATACATGGAGTACAAATAACCAAAACTATATATACAGATGTCTCTGAATGGGAATAGAGTACATGAAGCAAAAGATAAACTAAAGCTAAGCTCCGATCGCCAAGAGCTCACCCTCAGCCTGAAGTAGTCTCCAACAGATCTCCAAGCACGAATCACAAGCGTCTAACGGCGATGGCCCACGCTAGGATCTGCACCAAAGATGCAGGGGGTAGAGTGAGCACTCAAATTGCGAAGACATTAAGGTACCCAGTTAGGTATCGATAGCCGACTGGGCACAAGTCATAAAAGATAAAAAGCAGTTAAATGACAGAATAGAAGGCTCAGTAGTTCACAGAAATCAACGAAAGGTACACAGGAACTAGCCCAGAGGGAAATCAACAGAACCATATGTGAGGCTAGTAAGCAGAATATACACACCATAGGCACAGGTGAAAGTAAGAAACAACGCACCTGGGGTCCTTGCAATAACAGTGTATACAAAATAAGTTACGAAATGGACGGTATACCGGTAACCTCAAGTGTAAGAAGAAGAGAGAAAGAGTAATGATAGGCATGCTCAGAGACATGAATCAAACTCAACTAATCATACCAATCTCATACTTATCCATAATAGAGAACAATTATGTAAGTAAAAAGCAAAAGTCTACCTACAGTCCCCCGGCCGCCCATACAACCGAGGAACACAAACAAGTGAAAACAAACCCTCCGGCATCCCATACTACCGAAGCGTACAATCAGCAAACAACAAACAAGGGTGGAGCCTCAAACAATGATGATACTGATGCATGAAGATCTCAAGTGCCATGGTTATTCTCTGTAGTGTACCTCTCCGGCGGCCTATCCGGCCCAGCAGGTAGGTTCCATGGAGAGGACTCTGCCCGTATACCTCTACTCGCACCGATACCCCTCCTCCGGCACACGCAGCCCGTAGCCCCTGGCCCGGATAGCAAGGTCCATGGAGGTCCCAGACCCCATACTAAATCTAAGTATCAGAACATGTATCAAGATAGAGACCCAGTCTCGATATCAAGATAGAGACCCAGTCTCGAATATGCATGCCCAGACCCTGTCCAGGACTAAAGTAGTAGGAAAATATCTCAAAAACCCCTCCAAGGGTGCCCGGGCGTAACCGGGTCTAAACAGTAAAAAGTCATCTCAGGTGCTCGGTCCGACCGAGGCTAAAAATCATATCAAGTAGCAAGAAAACTCAACTAGTACTCCGGCCCTGCCGAGTGTAGCGATAATCGTAAAACTGATGATTTTAAACATAATTTTACTTTCTTGCCCAAAAATCTCCACAAGTGAAATCAACCATTTCCAAATCATTTCCATCAAAAACTGGCCCCCCGGGCCAGCAAGGTTTAGAAAATAGTGCCAGTAGGCCCGAAGCCAAAACCACAGTAAAACATGGATAAAACCTCTTTATATGCATGGAAATGGTATGATCACACACAATAGCTGCCCCGCAGCTCACAATCAACCTATCGACCCTGCACAGGCCCACAGCTACTCAGCAAGCATAACCAGCCTAGAAGGATAATTCTATGCCCGGGACTCACGGACATTCCCAAAATCCCACCTTCTATGTTCCAGAGTCAACAAGGCCTCACAGGACCACAAGGGTAAATAACATATAACGGCAATTACTACAAACAACGGAGGAACAAAAGTAGGCGAATATGAATAAAGCGGTCGAGGTCTGTGGTACCAATCTAATAAACCAACCCAAGGATGCCCATTAATACAATTTTATTTTATATATACGGAGTCTAGGGAAAATAAACCGTAACCTACCTGTCGTCCGACGACAAGATGCTAGAACGACGATGTCCAAGCTCGAACCACTCCGAGAAAATCTAAAACTAAATCGGAATCAGATTCGGATTTGGGACGGAATAACTTGACGTAGATAATTGATTTACTTTATCAAATATATTTTTCTCCCAACAAAACCTCAACGTGAAGGAGTATTTAATAACGTGTATAGTTGTATGCAACAGTAATATACATATATGTATATCAACCTTCAACAAGTTAAAAGGCTCACTTTAATATGGCCTAAGCATGCAATTAATCATGCTGCCAACTTCCCAAAAGATGCCACCTTTCCACTTGCTATGCGCTGCGTTAGCCCTCCACTTCCACGTGGAAGTGGAGGTGGTAACCAATCCGATCCGTTAAGTATATACTCGGGTATTGCATAAATTCGTGGTAAAATAAATATAATATTTTAAATATACCATAATTCATAGAAAATCATTTCCAATAAAATCCTTATATTATAATAGTAATTTTCAACATAACTAAATTTACTATCTCCATTAAAATATTTTTCAAAGGTAATAATAATATAATATAACTTCCTACCACCTTCGACTTTTTAAATAAAAATATTCTCAAATGCGCACGATTTCGATACTCAAAAATTCTCTCGGGATCCTCCCTTATTTTTTATAACTGTTTTGAAACTGAAATGGTGTTTTAAAACGTGAAGTCGAGGCTTAAATCGAGTTTAACCCGACCCGGTTCGCGACCCGGTTCGCAACCCTTTTTCTGCCAGACAGTCCGCGGTAAAACAGTCATAACTCTTTACTCCGAGATCGGTTGGATGTGAGGTTTTATGCGTTGGAAACTAGACTCGTAGACCTTCGATTTGGTATTTTGGGGGACTTCTAACTCTTTATATATTGGGAGAAAAGCTCCGAGACATTTGACCCAAGGTTCAGAAAATTTGTTAAAGGTCTTACGATATCTTTTGTCGACTTGCTTGACTTCAAAACTTAAACGTGGAAATGACCGAAAGGGTCATTACATCATACACTACTAAAAAGGGCTTTCATCCTCAAAAGTCAAAGTCAAGGGGGTACGTGAAGGCTAAAATAGCTGCGGATACTGATCCCACATATCTCTCTCGGTCTCCCAGGTAGCCTCCTCGACTGGACGGTGCCTCCACTGAACCTTAACAACCGGGATCTCTCGAGACCTCAATCTCCTGACATCTCTGGCCAAAATAGCTGTCGGCTCCTCAACAAAGGCTAAACCCTCATCCAACTGAACTGAATCCCACTGCAACACATGAGACTCATCTGGGATATACCGACGCAACATCGAGACATGAAACACAGGATGTACAGCTGAAAACATCGGAGGTAAGGCTAACTGATAGGCAACGCTAACAACCCTCTGCAGAATCTCAAATGGCCCAATGTACCTGGGGCTAAGCTTGACCCGCCTATCAAATCTCATCACGCCCTTCATGGGAGATACATGGAGAAACACCAAGTCACCGACACTAAACTCCAAGGCACGAAGCCTACGATCAGCATAACTCTTCTGCCTGCTCTAAGCTGCCCAAAGTCTGTCCTGAATCACTCGGACTCGGTCTAAGGAATCTCGAAACAAATCTGTGCTCTGTGGTCCAGCACTAAAACTATCAAACCAACCTATCGGTGATCTGCAACGCCTGCCATACAAAGCCTCAAAAGGTGCCATGCCGATACTCGAATGGAAGCTGTTATTATAAGCAAACTCTGCCAAGGGAACAAACTGATCCCAAGACCCTCCAAAGTCAAGAACACAGGCCCGAAGCCTGTCCTCCAAAATCTGAATGGTCCTCTCGGACTGGCCATCTGTCTGAGGGTGGAAAGCGGTACTAAGATGAACCTCTGTACCCAAATCACGCTGAATTGCCCCCCAGAACTGTGATGTGAATTGAGTGCCGCGATCTGAAATAATAGAAGCTGGGACCCCATGCAATCGAACAATCTCCCGACGGTAGATCTGAGCTAACCTCTCTGCACCATAAGAAGTCTGAACCGGCAAGAAATGTGCTGACTTAGTCAGCCTATCAACAATCACCCATATGGAATCAAACCTATGAGAAGTACGGGGCAAACCAACCACGAAGTCCATAGTAATCCCTTCCCACTTCCACTCAGGAATGGGAAGTCGCTGCATCAAACCACCAGGTCTCATGTGTTCGAACTTAACCTGCTGATAGTTCAAGCACCGAGATACGAACTCTGCTATATCCCGCTTCATACCACTCCACCAGTAAAGCTGCCTCAAGTCTCTATACATCTTCGTTGTGCCAGGGTGAATGGAATATCTAGTACAATGTGCCTCACGAAGTATCAACTGAATCAAAGCACTAACCCTCGGAACACAAAGGCGACTATCATACCTCAGAACCCCATCTGAATCTAGAGTAGCCCGACTGGTCTCACCCTGAACAACCCGATCACGAAGGTCACACAACTGCTGATCCTCAAACTGACGGCTCTGAATCTGATCAATCAAAGTAGAACGAACCTCAACACTGGCGAGAACTCTGCTAGGATCCGACAAGTCAAGCCTAACCAAACGGTTAGCCAAGGACTGGATGTCCAAGGCCAACGGTCGCTCTGAAACTGAAAGAGAAGCTAAGCTACCCATACTCACTGTCTTCCGACTCAAGGCATCCGCTACCACGTTTGCCTTGCCCGGATGATACAGAATAGTGAAGTCATAGTCCTTCAGTAACTCGACCCATCTCCTCTGCCTCGAATTCAACTCCCGCTGACTCGTGATATACTGAAGACTACGGTGATCGGTGAAGATATCACAGTGAACTCCATATAAATAATGTCTCCAGATCTTGAGCGCGAAAACTACTGCCGCCAACTCTAAGTCATGAGTGGGGTAGTTGCGCTCGTGAACCTTCAGCTGCCTCGACGCATATGCTATTACTCGACCCTGCTGCATTCAAACACACCAACCATAGACCAACCCCAGAAGCATCACAATAATGGAGAAGCTCTGAACCCTTCAACCGGCAAAGTCAAAACTGGAGCTGAAGTCAATAGGCCCTTAAGCCTCTGGAAGCTATCCTCACAATTGATCCGACCACTGAAATGGGAATCCTTCTCTAGTCAGCATAGGTCAAGGGTGCTTTGCATGGAAGGAAAATCCCTCAACAACCCGTCATTGTAGTAACCCGCTAACCCAAATAAAGCTGTTGCGACCTCAAGTAACAGTAGTAGTCTAGCGCCACCACAAAACCGCTGAAATCTTTCCCGGATCAACCCCTAACCCATCCTTAGACACCACGTGCCCTAGGAATGCAACTGACTCAAGCAAAAAACTCGGCACTTTGAGAACTTGGCATAAAGCCGATGATCTCTCAAAGTCTGGAGTATAACCCTCAAGTGTTGCTCGTGCTCATCTCTACTACGCGAGTATACCAAGATGTCGTCTATAAAAACTATCACAAACGAATCCAAATACGGCCCAAGAACCCTGTGCATCAAGTTCATGAAGGCTGCGGGGGCATTAGTCAACCCGAAAGACATCACCAGGAACTCATAATGGCCATAACGTGTCCTGAATGCTGTCTTAGGGATGTCCTCTGCCCTAATCCTCAACTGATGGTAGCCGGACCTCAAATCAATCTTCGAAAACACGACTGAACCCTGAAGCTGATCGAACAAATCATCAATCCTCGGCAACGGATACCTATTCTTCACTGTCACCCTATTCAGCTGCCGATAATCAATACACATACGCATCGACCCATCCTTCTTCGTCACGAAGAGAACAGGAGCACCCCAAGGTGACACACTAGGCCTAACAAACCTCTTAGCTAACAGATCCTGGAGCTGCTCCTTAAGCTCCCTCAACTCAGCAGGAGCCATACGGTAAGGAGAAATAGAAATGGGCCTAGTGCCCGGCTCCAACTCAATAGCAAAATCAATATCTCTCTCAGGTGGAAGGCCTGGCAGGTAGGTAGGAAATACATCGAGGGAGTCTCTAACCACAGGAACAGACTCGGGAGAAGTGGGGTCAGCACTAACATTCTCGGACATATGCCCTAGATAAGCTAAACACCCACGGGAAACCAACTTTTCCTAGATCGAAGACAAGAGATGATCCCAGATGTGGCATGGCTAACAGAACCCTGCCACACGACCGGGGATACACCGGGCACAACTATGGTAATGGTCTTGGCATAACAATCCAAAACCACACGGTGAGGGGATAACCAGTCCATGCCCAGTATCACGTCAAAATCTAGCATATCAAGAATCATCAAGTCTCCCCAAGTCTCTGAATCACCAACAGATAACATACAGGATCTCACAATCCGATCCACTACTAAAGAATCTCCTACTGGGGTCGAAACAGAAACAGGAACAGATAATGGCTCACTAGCCAACCCCAAACAAGGCACAAAGTAGGCAGATACATATGAACAAGTGGATCCAGGATCAAATAAAGCCATAGCAGACTGATGGCACACAGAAATCGTACCTGTAATCACAGCATCTGAGGCCTCTGCCTCTGGTCTCCTAGGGACCGCATAAAACTGACGACGACCTCCACCTGCCCGACCGCCATCCCTACCACCTGCTCTACCGCGTGGCGCACCACCTCTAATCTGACGACCACCCCCTCTAGCAGGGGGCTGAACTGCCCGTAAAGGCTCAGCTAACTGAACTGTACCCTGCTGAGGGCAATCCTTAGCAAAATGACCCATCGCACCACAAGTAAAACAAGCCCCTAACGGCCTACTCTGTCGAGATGAACCCGCAAATCCAGAATGACCACCACGACCTGATGCCCCAGAAACTGTACCCCTCGCAGACTGGCCGCTATAGCCCTGATGGCTGCCCTGACCCTGCTCGAACTGGGTACTACCAAAAGTCTGAAGGGAAGACTGAACCGGTCGGCTGGACTGACCCTGGTACTGCTGTGGCTGATAACTCCGACTCCACTGGCCAGGACCTCTACCACCATATCTGGAACCACTATAGAAACCCTGATGTCGAGGCCTCTTATCTCTGGACCCCTGATCATGTCGCTGTAGGTCCTCCACAGTATGGGCATAATCTACAATAGCCTGGAATGACCGACCACTGGCAATCAATATCTCAGCTGGCTGTCTGATCTCTGGCCTCAAACCCCACACAAATCTGCGAATCCTATCAGCCTCAGTAGGGAATGATCATAGCTCCGAACGGTGCTAGCTGATGAAAACGGGTCTCATACTCCGAGATAGTCATAGATCCCTGCACAAGGTGAGTGAACTGCTCCCTGCGACGCTCCCGATCACTCTGGGGTAGGAACTTGGCCATAAAGGCCTCGTAAAACTCAGACCAGGTCAACGGAGGTGACGACGGTGGTCTACAAGCAACCTGAGCCCTCCACCATAACTTCGCTGGGCCCTCCAACTGGTAGGTAGTATAACCAACCCCGTGAGTCTCCAACAAACCCAGATGATGCAACATCTCCTCACAGGTGGTAATAAAATCATGTGGATCCTGTCCAGAAGTACCCGCAAATCTCGGGGGTGCTAACCTCAAAAATCTTCCCAACGCCTTCTGCTCTGTCTCTGTCATAACTGGGCGAGGAGCAAGAGGCTGTGCAACAGATGGAACCGGAATGACCTCCGCACGGGGAGCCATAGTAGCCGGCTGCGCTCCTAAGCTCTGTGCACCCAGGGCTGCCCCCTGAGCAGATGTCTGCGCTACCTCCGAAGGCCGCTCTCCAATCACACCCAAAAGCTGCAATAGTAATCCCCGAATATCTGGAGACTGAGCTGTGGGTGGAGCTGGCACAGAAGTGGGCACTGGAGCTGGTACTGGAGCTGGCACTGGAGCTGGTGGTACCTGGGCTGCCCCCTGAACCACATGCTGCTCGGGCTCTATCTCCACGCTAGCAGCTCTAGCAGGTGCCACTGTTCGAGGGCGTCCTGGACCCCTAGCTGGAGTAGGAGGCTCATCCTCGCGTGCTGCCGATGATCTCGTACGAACCATCTGCGGAAGAATGAAGTAGAATAAATGAGATTTCCAGAAACTTCAAGGGTAGTACGCACGACACAGAAGCAATGAAAGAGTTGAATTCCTAAAATGCCACTGTAGCCTCCCAAAGATGGAGTACGGACGTCTCCGCCCCGATCCGTAGGACTCTACTAGACATTGGCTCCTATACCGATGACACCGGTGAACCTAAAGCTCTGATACCAAGTTGTCACGACCCGATTTCTCGGTCATGATGGCACCTACAACCCCCGGTAGGTGAACCAATCCCTGTAGCCCAGAACAGCTAGTAATGGGCTACTATCTAACAAATAAGAGAACAAGACGAATAAAATAGATAATATGAATGTAAATATATACAAATGCGGAAAACTAAACCAAACCCCAAGACCTGGTATCATAGTACAGAGCCAAACTACATACATGGAGTACAAGTAACCAAAACTATATATACAGATGTCTCTGAATGGAAATAGAGTACATGAAGCAAAAGATAAACTTAAGCTAAGCTCCGATCGCCAAGAGCCCACCTTCAGTCTGAAGTAGTCTTCAATAGATCTCCAAGCACGAATCTCAACGATCTACCGGCGATGGCCCACACTAGGATCTGCACCCAAAGATGCAGGGGGTAGGGGTGAGCACCAAATGCGAAGCATAAGGTACCCAGTAGGTATCATAGGCCGACTGGGGACATATAAGATAAAAGAGCAGTAATAGATAGAATAGAAGCAAGTAGTCACAGAAATCAACGAAAGGTACACAGGAACTAGCCCAGAGGGAAATCAACAGAACCACAGATGAGGCTAGTAAGCAGAATATACACACCAAAGGCACAGGTGAAAGTAAGAAACAACGCACCTGGGATCCTTGCAACAACAGTGTATACAAAATAAGTTTACGGAATGGACGGTATATCGGTAACCTCAAGTATAAGAAGAAGGGAGAAAGAATAATAATAGGCATGCTCAAGACATGAATCAATACTCAACTAATCATATCAACCTCAAATCCAGAACCTAACACCCTAGCAGTACCAATCTCATACTTATCCATAATAGAGAACAACTCTGTAAGTAAATAACAAAAGTCTACTTACAGTCCCTCGGCTGCCCATACAACCGAGGAACACAAACAAGTGAAAACAAACCTTCCGGCATCCCATACTACCGGAGCGTACAATCAGCAAACAGCAAACAAGGGTGGAACCTCAAACCATGAATGATATGATGCATGAAGATCTCAAGTGCCATAGTATCTCTGTATGTACCTCCTCCGGCGCCGATCCGGCCCAGCAGGTAGGTTCCATGGAAGGACTCTGCCCGTATACCTCTACTCCCCCGTATACCCCTCTTCCGGCACACGCAGCCCGGATAGCAAGGTCCATGGAGGTCCCCGACCCCATACCAAATCTCAGTATCAGAACATATATCAAGATAGAGACCCAGTCTCGATATCAAGATATAGAACCAGTCTCGAATATGCATGCCCAGACCCTGTCCAGGACTAAAAAATAGTAGGAAAATATCTCAAAAACCCCTCCAAGGGTGCCCGGGCGTCTCCGGGTCTAAACAGTAAAAGTCATCTCAGGTGCTCGGTCCAACCGAGGCTAAAAAATCATCTCAAGTAGTAAGAAAACTCAACTAGCACTCCGGCCCTGCCGAGTCTAGTGATAATCGTAAAACTGATGATTTTAAACCACAAGTGAAATCAACCATTTCCAAATCATTTCCATCAAAAACGGGCCCCCCGGGCCATGCAAGGTCTAGAAAACAGTGTCAGTAGGCCCGAAGCCAAAACCACTGTAAAACATCGATAAAACCTCTTTATATGCATGGAAATGATATGATCACACACAACAATAGCTGCCCAACAGCTTACAATCAACCTACCGACCTTGCACAGGCCCACAGCTACTCAGCAAGCATAACCAGCCTAGAAGGATAATTCTATGCCCGGGACTCGCGGACATTCCCAAAATCCCACCTTCTATGTTCCAGAGTCAACAAGGCCTCGCAGGACCACAAGGGTAAATAAATTATATCCGCAAATACTACAAACAACGGAGGAATAAAAATAGCGGACATGAATAAAGCGGTCAAGGTCTGTGGTACCAACCTAATAAACCAACCCAAGGATGCCCATTAATACAATTTTATTCTATATATGCGGAGGCTAGGGAAATTAAACCGTAACCTACCTGTCGTCCGACGACAAGCTGCTGGAACACGATGTCCAAGCTCGAACCACTCCGAGAAAATCCAAAACTAAATCGGAATCGGATTTGGGCAGGAATAACTTGACAAGATAATTGATTTACTTTATCAACTATATTTTTCTCACCACAAAACCTCACACGTGGAAGAGTATTTAAGATTGTGCATAATTGTATGCAATCAGTAATATACACTTATGTATAAAACTTTAGCAATCAACTTACATATATAAAAGGGTGTATGCTGCCACCTTTCAACCTAAGGTGCTGCCTTCACCTTCCACTTACACGTGGGGGTGGAGGTGGCAATCAATTCCTATCCGTTAAGTATAAACTCGGGTATTGCGTAAATTCGTGGTAAAATAAATATAATATTTTAAATATACCATAATTATTAGAAAATCATTTCCAATAAAACCTACTATGTTAGAATAACAACTTTCAACATAATTAAATTTACTATCTCCGTTAAAATATTACGGAGTATAAAAACCTTATAAAATAAATACGTATACCATTATATCGTAACAAAACATTTTCCAAAGGGTATAATAATATAATTTTTACCAAATTAAACTTTTAAATAAATATTTCAAATACACGCACGATGCTAATAAGGTTCTTAAGTTTAGGCTCGTAATTCGCCTACGCACGATTTCGATATTCAAGAATTCTCTCGGGATCCTCCCTTATTTTTTATAACTGTTTCGGAACTGAAATGGCATTTTAAAACGTAAAATTGAAGCTTAAATCGGGTTAAACCCGACCCGATTCGCGACCCGGTTCGCAACCTTTTTCTGCCAGACAGTCCGCAGTAAAACAGTCATAACTCTTTGCTCCGAGATTATTTGGACGTGCGGTTTTGTGCGTTGAAAACTAGACTCGTAGACCTTCGATTTGGTATCTCGGGGGACTTCTAACTCTTTATATATTGGGAGAAAATCCCCGATACATTTGACCCAAGGTTCAGAAAATTTTGTTAAAGGTCTTACGATATCTTTTGTCGATTTGCTTGACTTCAACACTTAACGTGGAAATGACCGGATGGGTCATTACAAATAGGGATTTACTTTCAAGATTATATGATGCTAACATCTTTTAATAATTTGATTTAAAATCAGGTTATTGGCAGATTCAAATCTTCAAAGAGCATTCTTATAGAACAACTTTCAACGTCCCATTCGGACAGTATGAGTGGAACGTTATGCCTTTCGGTTTGAAAAACGCTCCTTCAGAATTCCAGAAAATTATGAATGATATTTTCAATCCCTATTTAGACTTTATTATAGTCTATATTGATGATATTTTAATCTATTCTAAGACGTTAGAAACTCATATTAAACACCTAGACGAGTTTAAAAAAATTGTGATTCAAAATGGGTTGGTAATTTCTAAACCAAAAATGATTCTTTTTCAAACTGAGGTCAGGTTTCTTGGACATTTAATTTGTCAAGGAAAAGTAACCCCTATTCAAAGATATATTGAATTCGCTTCAAAATTTCCTGTTGTTATCATAGATAGAACTCTGCTTCAGAGGTTCTTGGGAAGTTTGAATTATATTTCTCCTTTCTACAAAAATCTTTCTAGAGATTTAGCTCCGTTATATGATAGGCTTAAAAAGGTTTTCAGAACCATCTCTAGTTTTCTCTCTCTACTGTCCCCTCTCTCTAGTATTGTGAAGTTTGTCGTAGACCAACCGGAATAAATAGAAGAAAGTGTTTCAAGGTAATTACTTTGTCTTTATTACTTTCTATTTTCGAGCAACGCCGTGCCTATGTCCGGCTAAACTCAGTTGTGTCTATATCAAATAACTAACCTCGCTTTTATATTTACCATGAAAGATCTAGACTTTATCTAGATATAAACAAATTGCTATATGGTTTCTTGACTTGGTTCCGAGATGGTGGCACAGTCAGATCCATTACTACTGTTATTAGCTTTGTCTTAGTGACTCCGTCTAGCCAGCCGCAGTCTCAAGCCCGTTAAAAAGATAAAAAGGGGCGTCTTTACCCGGTTAGAACTGCTAGACATATGGGTTTAATAACAATATGTACTGGATCTCGACAGGCCCCTTTCCTGGGTAAAAAGCTTCAATAGCTTCCATACAGTCATCAAATCATAGATCAATTTGCATATATCTTGATTCTTATAAATAAATTTAAGGATGCTTGACTTGCTATATATTTAAGGATGCTTGACTTGCTAGATCCTTGACTATGGCGGACTACCGCCCGGTCACCGATCCTGCTTACCTGATAGAAATATTTGCAAAATTATCATTGTTGGTTTTACTGGTGGGACAATTATATGAGTATTGAAGCCAAGGCTACGATTATAAATGCCATTGCCGACAATGAAGGTGTTGACAACCTAGGAATGGCTTTAGCGAGAAATAGAGAAGACGCAGTTTATACACTAGTCTTGACCATTCTAGAACATTTTAATGGTAGATTTACCAACCAATATGAAACTGTTCGTTCTCTATTGAATGGCCTACGATGTAGACATTTAGGAGAATTTAGATGGTACAAAGATACTTATTAAAGTCGAGTAATGGAATTACCCAAAAACAGTCTTGAGTACTGGAAAGCTAGGTTTATAGACGGCTTGCCACCTTTATTTGCAGATAGAGTTAAAAAGTCTTTAAGGAATCCTCAAGGGACTATCCCTTACAACACTTATACCTATGGAAAACTCATAGGAGCATGCACTCAAGAAGGTATTAACTTGTGCAACGAATTGAAATTATCCAGACAGCTTAAGATTGACAAGCTTAGAGAAAGATCCCAATTAGGAGATTTTTGTACTCAGTTTGGTTTACCTGATACCACTGCTAATAAGCACAAAAAGGCTAGAGATTTAGATCATAATAGTCATTATAGAAAGAGATCTAAACGAAGGTCTAGAGAAGAAAGAGAAGAACAAAAAGCTCATCGTAAGTCTCATAGATTTATGAAAAATAGATCTAAGCGTGATCTCACAAAAATCAAGTGTTATAAGTGCAGAAAATTTGGTCATATAGCGCCCAATTGTAAACTTGAGAAGCTCAAAGCTTTGGAACTACATGAAGATATTCATGATAAGATTTATAGCTTTTTATACACCTCAGGTTCTGAGACAGATTATGATTCTGATTTTAGTTCACAGGAAGAAGTAGATCGTCCTGAACCATCTGGAAATAACCAGACGGCCACGGCTAAAGCCTGTAAATTCCAAAGCGATATTTGTCATTGCGAAAATGATGAGTTTTATAAACTTCAATCACAGTTTGAAGACATGAATTTACTTACCATTACTTCTCAAAATGTGATAGAATTGTTAAAGGAAGTAACTGATAATAATCTTCGTGAAAAAATCATTCAACTAGCTACTAATAACAAAGCTAGTTCCTCAAAATCTTTTGGATCAAAAAATGATTTTGAACTGGATTATTCTGCTCCTTATTCTTTGTATGAAGTTTATAATAGACTAGCAAGACAACCTGTTGTTGTACGTGATACCTCTTTTGATGATTTAAAAGGAGAAGTTGATAATTTGAAAAGAGAAATTAAGGCGCTTAAGCAAAATCAGGTTATATGTGATCATCGCCATTCTCAAATTGAAAAAGCAGATAGCAAAGGTGATGGTATTATCAAAGATAATACTTTGACCAGACTTATTACTACTGATAATAGGCAAAACATGCTTTTAGGGATGATGCAAATTGTTACTGCCATAAATGGTTTGTTAAATGCACCATTTTGATTGATAATACTTTTTCAATAACTTAGATAGCTATGATTGATAGCGGGCCCGATGTAAGTTGTATTCAAGAAGGCCTTATACCAACTAAATATTTTGAAAAAACAACTCATATGGTCAGATCTGCTTCAGGCCATGCTCTTGATATAGAATACAAATTACCTAATACACGTATTTGTCAAAATAAAGTGTGTATTCCTCACTTTTTCTTTCTAGTGAAAAATCAGTTATACCCCCCTATTATACTTGGACCCCCTTTCATAAATGCTATTTATCCTTTCACGAGCATAACGGCTGAGGGCTTTTCAGCTACTTACAAAGGACAAAACATCAGTTATACTTTTGTCACAGATCCTGTTTCTCGTGATATAAACGCCATGATTAATATGAAACAAAGGCATATTGATTCCTTGCAATTTGAATTATTCAGTTTAAATATATTCGATACTTTAAAATCTGCCAAAATACAAGAAAAAATAAAACTGATTTCTGAGCAGATGGCCATTGATATATGTGCCGATCATCCTAGTGCCTTTTGGAATAGAAAAAATCATATTGTGACTCTTCCATATGAAGAAGGCTTCTCTGAGGATAATATTCCTACTAAATCTCGTCCCTGCCAGATGAACGCCGAATTGGTTGAATTCTGCAAAAAGGAAATAGATATGTTATAACAAAAGGGTTTGATAAAACCTTCCAAATCCCCTTGGTCTTGCACTGCCTTTTATGTTAATAATGCAACTGAAAAAGAATGTGGTGTACCCAGGTTAGTAATAAATTACAAACCTTTAAACAAGTATCTTAAATGGATTCGATACCCTATTCCTAACAAAAGGGATTTACTTTCAAGATTATATGATGCTAACATCTTTTCAAAATTTGATTTAAAATCAGGTTATTGGCAGATTCAAATCTTCAAAGAGCATTCTTATAGAACAGCTTTCAACGTCCCATTCGGACAGTATGAGTGGAACGTTATGCCTTTCGGTTTGAAAAATGCTCCTTCAGAATTCCAGAAAATTATGAATGATATTTTCAATCCCTATTTAGACTTTATTATAGTCTATATTGATGATATTTTAATCTATTCTAAGACGTTAGAAACTCATATTAAATACCTAGACGTGTTTAAAAAAATTGTGATTCAAAATGGGTTGGTAATTTCTAAACCAAAAATGAGTCTTTTTCAAACTGAGGTCAGGTTTCTTGGACATTTAATTTGTCAAGGAAAAGTAACCCCTATTCAAAGATCTATTGAATTCGCTTCAAAATTTCCTGATGTTATCACAGATAGAACTCAGCTTCAGAGGTTCTTGGGAAGTTTGAATTATATTTCTCCTTTCTACAAAAATCTTTCTAGAGATTTAGCTACGTTATATGATAGGATTAAAAAGGATCAGAAAAAACCCTTGGACTACTATTCTCACCGACTTAGTCAAGAATATCAAAATCAGGGTTAAAACCTTGCCTTGTCTGACTCTGGCTAATCCTAGCTGGCAAAATATTATAGAAACCGATGCCTCTAACATCGACTCTAGAGGAATCTTGAAGAAGATCAATCCGAATGACAAGATTTAATATTTGATACGTTTTCATTCAGGAAAATGGAGCGATGCTCAGAAAAAATAAACTCCAAGATGATTTATACAATCAAAAGTTTTTAATAAAAACATATGCTCAATCTGTAAAGTATATGTTTGATAAAGATTTCAAACATGATGCATCCAAGCTAATGTTCGCTAGATGGCAAGCTCAATTAGCTCCTTTTGATTTCGATATTCAGTATAAAAAGGGAAGTGATAATTCTATCCCAGATATTTTATCTCGTGAATATCTTTCGCAATGAGCTTCTTAGTCTCGTACTTTACTGAAGAAACTCTTTTAACCATTTTAAAGGTTGTTCCTCTAAACAGAGATTTGTAGGAACTTATTATATGGAAAATTATAGATAGCACGATAACAGACACTTCGTTATATGAAGATATTATCGTTTTAGAAGAAGAAAGATGCTTCTATAATAATGTTGATATTTATGAATATAACTAACATATTTCTTCACAGGATGGACCCTCCTTGGGTAACCAAGGTTAGAGGCCGAGGGAACAGAGGAAGAGGAAGGGGAAGATCGTCCACCTCATCATCAGGATCATCATATGGATCCGTACCACGTTCCCCAGTTATACAAAATTATGGATTGAGTTTGATAAATTCAAAAGCTTCTCAGGCTGCAAGTTCAAGTTCAGCTTCAATAAATTTGGGAGATATTCCAACAAGTGATCCATTATATGATCGCCTACAAGAATATTTATCTCAAAGGCAAAGACCTACTTTTGCATCTATAGCCAAAGAAGAGGCTGATGATACCTCAACTTATGAAAAGATTCCAAAAAGGGAAATGATATTTCTCCTAGAAAACTCTGATATTCAAAGAAAGGAAGAACCTTGGAAAATATTCCAAAGGTATTTAATTAATGGATTATATTTTCCGGGTGAGTCATACAAAACCCGAGCTTATTACGAGACAATCCTTATAAGTACAGGAAGTGCTGAATTTCAGCACTTCAGCGGATATAACGCAGATGAGAACGTTTATAACTTCTCAGAGATGATAATTAAGCAGATCATATTTGTTGAAGATTGGGGTATATCCACAATGAAAGAAAGGCAGATAAGCCTAAAAGGCGTACCCATGAATTTCACATACTAGGACTACGTCCATGCCTTTGATAAAGCTCTCATTTATAATAATGAGAAACGCAAACACACTTGGTTCTTAAAGATTTGTGCGAAGATATTCGCAAAATGAATTCCTAATTGGTTTCTAAATTGGTGGTCATACCACGGTCCAACAACAAAAATATTGCCAGAACCATTTTTTAAGTTATACAAAGAATGGGCGAAAGTATCACCAAAACTTAATGAGATATATCTCATGGATCATATTTGTTATATGAAAAAAATTGATCAGATATATTTCTTTATTGAATTTTCCATCCCATGGATTCATAAATGGACCCCGGAAGTGGACTATACAGAAGAACAAATTCCCTATTTATATCAGAATTTTTATAATAACTTTTGGGATAAGCTAATGAAACACGATCCCACGAATAAAACCTTATATGGACAAGAGTTAATAGATATTATTAAAGCTAAGATCCAAGAATACAGTCTTGCCCTCAGAAGGATGTTTTTGTACAAGACAACTCGGTTCGGAACATGGCCAGAAGAATCTCCGTTCAAAATGGAGACAAGGAAGAAATGATCAAGAAATATTTTGATGAAATCAGAAAAACTCTGCTCCTCAACATAACACAATAAGAAAAACCTGACACTTCAATGAGGAGTGAGTCCAGTGATGATACATCAGATATGCATGATACTGCAGAAATGCAGGAAGCTCAACTGAGCGAATCCACTCCAGAAGATATGCTGGAAAAAGCAGAGGATTTCTTGCGAAGGCTAAAGGGAAAAGATAAGATATAATGATTTGTGAAACGTTGATTGGTTATAGGAAAAGATACATGATATGTTCAAACTACAGTAGATAAATTGTGTAAGGGATGAATGGGTCCCATTTGGTACTGTAGAAAGATTCCTTATGTTTTATATTTTCCTATAAATAAGGGAGTCCTTCGTTTGTAGTAGGAGGAAGGTTTTCAGAACCATCTCTAGTTTTCTCTCTCTACTCTCCCCTCTCTCTAGTATTGTAAAGTTTGTCGGAGACCAACCAAAATAAATAGAAGAAAGTGTTTCAAGGTAATTACTTTGTCTTTATTACTTTCTATTTCCGAGCAATGCCGTGACTATGTCCAGCTAAACTCAGTTGTGTCTATGTCAAATAACTAACCTCGCTTTTATATTTACCATGAAAGATCTAGTCTTTATCTAGATATAAACAAATTGCTATATGGTTTATTGACTTGGTTCCGAGATGGTGGCACAGTCAGATCGGTTACTACTGTTATTAGCTTTGTCTTAGTGACTCTGTCTAGCTAGCCGTGGTCTTAACCCCGTTAAAAATAGAAAAAGGGCGTCTTTACCCCGTTAGAACTGCTAGACACATGGATTTAATAACAGTATGTACTGGATCTCGACAGGCCCCTTGCCTGGGTAAAAAGCTTCAATAGCTTCCATACAGTCATCAAATAATAGATCAATTTGCATATATCTTGATTCTTATAAATAAATTTAAGGATGCTTGACTTGCTAATAAATTTAAGGATGCTTGACTTGCTAGATCCTTGACTATGGTGGACTACCGCCCAGTCACCGATCCTGCTTACTGGTATCAGAGCAGTAAAAGGTGATATTATAACAACTGTTTATCCCCCACAGTCATCGTTTGTTTTACCTAATAATGGAATAGAAAAAAGCATATTGTGACTCTTCCATATGAAGAAGGCTTCTCTGAGGATAATATTCCTACTAAATCTCGTCAGTCAGATCTGTTACTACTGTTATTAGCTTTGTCTTAGTGACTCCGTCTAGCCAGCTGCGATCTCAAGCTCGTTAAAAAGAGAAAAAGGGCATCTTTACCCGGTTAGAACTGCTAGACACATAGGTTTAATAACAGTATGTACTGGATCTCGACAGGCCCCTTGCCTGGGTAAAAAGCTTCAATAGCTTCCATACAGTCATCAAATCATAGATCAATTTGCATATATCTTGATTCTTATAAATAAATTTAAGGATGCTTGACTTGCTAGATCCTTGACTATGGCGGACTACCGCCCGGTCACCGATCCTGCTTACTAGTAACTAAGACAAAGCTAATAACAGTAGTAACGGATCTCACTGACGAGATTTAGTAGGAATATTATCCTCAGAGAAGCCTTCTTCATATGGAAGAGTCACAATATGCTTTTTTCTATTCCAAAAGGCACTAGGATGATCGGCACAAATATCAATGGCCATCTGCCAAAATACAAGAAAAAATAAAACTGATTTCTGAGCAGATGGCCATTGATATTTGTGCCGATCATCCTAGTGCCTTTTGGAATATAAAAAAGCATTATGACTCTTCCATATGAAGAAGGCTTCTCTGAGGATAATATTCCTACTAAATCTCGTCCCTGCCAGATGAACGCCGAATTGGTTGAATTCTGCAAAAAGGAAATAGATATGTTATTACAAAAGGGTTTGATAAAACCTTCCAAATCCCCTTGGTCTTGCACTATCTTTTATGTTAATAATGCAGCTGAAAAAGAACGTGGTGTACCCAGGTTAGTAATAAATTACAAACCTTTAAACAAGTATCTTAAATGGATTCGATACCCTATTCCTAACAAAAGGGATTTACTTTCAAGATTATATGATGCTATCATCTTTTCAAAATTTGATTTAAAATCAGGTTATTGGCAGATTTAAATCTTCAAAGAGCATTCTTATAGAACAACTTTCAACGTCCCATTCGGACAGTATGAGTGGAACATTATGCCTTTCGGTTTGAAAAACGCTCCTTCAGAATTCCAGAAAATTATGAATGATATTTTCAATACCTATTTAGACGTTATTATAGTCTATATTAATGATATTTTAATCTATTCTAAGACGTTAGAAACTCATATTAAACACCTAGACGTGTTTAAAAAAATTGTGATACAAAATGGGTTGGTAATTTCTAAACCAAAAATGAGTCTTTTTCAAACTGAGGTCAGGTTTCTTGGACAATTAATTTGTCAAGGAAAAGTAACGCCTATTCAAAAGATCTATTGAATTCGCTTCAAAATTTCCTGATGTTATCACAGATAGAACTCAGCTTCAGAGGTTCTTGGGAAGTTTGAATTATATTTCTCCTTTCTACAAAAATCTTTCTAGAGATTTAGCTCCGTTATATGATAGGCTTAAAAAGGATCAGAAAAAGCCTTGGACTACTAGTCTCACCGACTTAGTCAAGAATATCAAAATCAGGGTTAAAACCTTGCCTTGTCTGACTCTGGCTAATCCTAGCTGGCAAAAGATTATAGAAACCGATGCCTCTAACATCGACTATGGAGGAATCTTGAAGAAGATCAATCGGAATGACAAGATTTAATATTTGATACGTTTTCATTCAGGAAAATGGAGCGATGCTCAGAAAAAATATGCCACGGTGGCACATGAAATGTTAACCATTGTTAAATGTGTGTTAAAATTCCAAGATGATTTATACAATCAAAACTTTTTAATAAAAACAGATGCTCAATCTGTAAAGTATATGTTTGATAAAGATTTCAAACATGATGCATCAAAGCTAATGTTCGCTAGATGGCAAGCTCAATTAGCTCCTTTTGATTTCGATATTCAGTATAAAAAGGGAAGTGATAATTCTATCCCAGATATTTTATCTCGTGAATATCTTTCGCAATGAGCTTCTTAGTCTCGTACTTTACTGAAGAAACTCTTTTAACCATTTTAAAGGTTGTTCCTCTAAACAGAGATTTGCAGGAACTTATTATATGGAAAATTATAGATAGCACGATAACAGACACTTCGTTATATGAAGATATTATCGTTTTAGAAGAAGAAAGATGCTTCTATAATAATGTTGATATTTGTGAATATAACTAACATATTTCTTCACAGGATGGACCCTCTGTCACGACCCAATTTCTCGGTCATGATGGCACCTACAACCCCCGGTAGGTGAACCAATCCCCGTAGCTCAAAACAATTAGTAATGGGCTACTATCTAACAAATAAGTGAACAAGACGAAGAGAATAGATAAAAGGGATATAAATATATACATATGCGGAAACTAAACCAAACCCCAAGACCTGGTATCATAGTATAGAGCCAAACTACATATATGGAGTGCTAATAATCCAAAACAATATATACAGATTTCTCTGAATGGTAATAGAGTACACGAAGCAAAACATAAACTAAAGCTAAGCTCCGATCACCAAGAGCTCACCCTCAGTCTGTAGTAGTCCCCAACAGATCTCCAAGCACGAATCACAGCGATCTAACGGCGATGGCCCACGCTAGGATCTGCACCCAAAGATGCAGGGGGGTAGGGTGAGCACCAAATGCGAAGCATAAGGTACCCAGTAGGTATTATAGGCCAACTGGGAACATATAAGATAAAAGCATAGTAACAGACAGAATAGAAGCAAGCAGTCACAGAAATCAACGAAAGGTACACGGAACTAGCCCGGAGGGAAATCAACAGAACCATATGTGAGGCCAGTAAGCAGAATATACACACCATAGGCACAGGTGAAAGTAAGAAATAACGCACCTGGGGTCCTTGCAATAACAGTGTATACATAATAAGTTTACAAAATAGAAGGTCTACCGGTAACCTCAAGTGTAAGAAGAAAAGAGAAAGAGTAATGATAGGCATGCTCAGAGACATGAATCAAACTCAACAAATCATATCAATCTCAAATCCAGAAACTAACAGTCTAGCAGTAACCAATTTCATACTTAGCCGTAACAGGGAACAATTCTGTAAGTAAATAGCAAAATTCTACCTACAGTCCCCCGGCCGCCCATACAATCGAGGAACACAAACAAGTGAAAACAAACCCTCCGGCATCCCATATTACCGCAGCGTACAATCAACAAACAACAAACAAGGGTGGAACCTTAAACAATGAATGATATGATGCATGAAGATCTCAAGTGAAATGGTATCTATGTATGTACCTCCTCCGGTGCCGATCCAGCCCAGCAGGTAGGTTCCATTGAAGGACACTGCCCGTATACCTCTACTCCACCGTATACCCTTCCTCCGGCACACGCAGCCCGCAGCCCCTGGCCCGGATGGCAAGGTCCATGGAGGTCCCAGACCCCATACTAAAACTCAGTATCAAAACATGTCGTCCGAAAGCAAGTCCGGGTTCAAGATAGAGACCCAGTCTCTAATATGCATGCCCAGACCCTGTCCAGGACTAAAGTAGTAGGAAAATATCTCAAAAACCCCTCCAAGGGTGCCCGGGCATAACCGGGTCTAAACAGTAGAAAGTCATCTCGGGTGCTCGGTCCGACCGAGGCTAAAATTATCTCAAATAGCAAGAAAACTCACTAGCACCCCGGCCCTGCCGAGTCTAGCGTTAATCGTAAAACTGGTGATTTAAATCATAATTTAACCTTCTTTTACCCAAGAATATTCACAAGTTAAATCAAACCATTTCCAAATTCATTTTTGCCATTAAAAAATAGGCCCGGGGCCATGCAGAGGTTAGAAAAATAGGTCAGTAGGCGGCGAAGCCAAAAACCATAGTAACAATGGATAAAACCTCTTATATGCACTCGAAATGGGTATGAGTCACAAACAAATCAGCTCCCAGCAGCTCAAATCACCTATCGACCTGCACCGGCCCACAACTACTCAGCAAAGCATCCCAGCCTAGAAGGATAATTCTATGCCCGGGACTCGCGGGCATTCCCAAAATCCCACCTTCTATGTTCCAGAGTCAACAAGGTCTCACAGGACCACAAGGGTAAATAAAATATATCGGCAAGTACTACAAGCAACGGAGAAACAAAAGTAGGCGGACATGAATAAAGCGGTCGAGGTCTGTGGTACCAACCTAATAAACCAACCCAAGGATGCCCATTAATACAATTTTATCCTATATATGTGGAGTCTAGGGAAAATAAACCGTAACCTACCTGTCGTCCGATGACAAGCTGCTAGAACGATGATGTCCACACACGAGCCACTCCGAGAAACTCCGAAATGAAATCAAACTCGAAATTAGGCTTGAATAACTTGACGTAGATAGTTGATTTTCTTTCGGTAACCGAATAAATTGTTAAAATGTTTTTTCTCCTAAACTTCTCCACTCATACGCATATGAATATGCAGCAAGTCAAATTTTGGACCCTCCACTTATGTTTAATGGAAGAAACATATATATTAGCCTACCTTTAGCATTAAATGCTAGACTAGCTTAATAAAATAATGTCATAAGCCATGAATTAGACACCTAGAAGCTACAATAAGTTGGCTGCTTTGCCTCACCTCCACGTGTTGTGGAGGTGGCAACATTTTAATCATTTCCATCCCGTTATGTATGTATTCGGGTATTGAATAAATTAATGATAAAATAAATATAACTTTTTGAATATATCATAATTCATTGAAAATTATTTCAAGTAAAACCTACTATATTATAAGAATAAATTTTAACATAACTAATTTTACTATCTCCGTTAAAATATTACAATGTATAAAAACCTTATAAAATAAATACATATACAATTATATCGTAACAAGAATATTTTTCATAAACCTTTAAAATATTTTAAAAAGGTAATAATAATATAACTTTTTACCAAATTCAACTTTCACATAAAATATTTTCAAATACACGCGATGTTAATAAATTCTCAAACTTAGGCTCGCAATTCACCAACGCACGATTTTGATACTAAAGAACTCTCTTAGAATCCTCCCTTATGTTTTCTCACTGTTTCAGAACTGAAATGGCGTTTTAAAATGTGAAGTTGAGGCTTTAAATTGGTTTTGACCTGTAATGACCCTTCCGGTCATTTCCACGTATACGTTTTCCTTGAACCATTAGAGCTTGTTTGTAGCGGCCCCAAGTCACTTAAGGCTCGTCAGGACCGGTATTTTGGTGTTGGGTCCATTTGTTTGGTCGCATTATAAGTTTTGAAGTCAAGCAAGTCGGCAAAAGTTATCGAAAGTTCTTTAATAAATTTTCTGAACTTTGGGTAAAATGTCTCGGAGCTTTTCTCTCAATATATAAAGAGTTAGAAGTCCCCCAAAATACCAAATCGAAGGTCTACGAGTCTAGTTTCCAACACACAAAATCTCATGTACAACTGATCGCGAAGTAAAAAGTTATGACTGTTTTACCACGGACTGTCTGGCAGAAAACGGGTTGCGAACCGGGTCGAGAACTGGGTCGGGTCGAACTCGATTTAAGCCTCAACGTCACGATTTAAAATGCCATTTCAGTTATGAAACAGTGAGAAAACATAAGGGAGGGTTCCAAGAGAGTTCTTGAGTATCAAAATCGTGCGATGGTGAATTACGAGCCTAAGCTTAAGAATTTTATTAGCATCGCGCGTATATTTGATAAATGTCTCGGAGCTTTTCTCTCAATATATAAAGAGTTAGAAGTCCCCCAAAATAACAAATCTAAGGTCTACGAATCTAGTTTCAACGCACAAAACCTCACGTCCAACTGATCGCGGAGTAAAAAGTTATGACTGTTTTACCGCGGACTGTCTGGCAGAAAATGGGTTGCGAACCGGGTCAGGTCGAACTCGATTTAAGACTCAACGTCACGATTTAAAATGCCATTTTAGTTCTGAAACAGTGAGAAAACATAAGGGAGGGTTCCAAGAGAGTTCTTGAGTATAAAAATCGTGCGATGGTGAATTACTAGCCTAAGCTTAAGAATTTTATTAGCATCGCGCGTATATTTGAAAATATTTTATTTTAAAGTTGAATTTGGTAAAAAGTTATATTATTATTACCTTTTTGTAATGACCCTTCCGGTCATTTCCACGTTTAAGTTTTGAAGTTAAGCAAATCGACAAAAGATATCGTAAGACCTTTAACAAATTTTCTGAACCTTGGGTCAAATGTATCAGGTCTTTTCTCTCAATATATAAAGAGTTAGAAGTCCCCCGAAATACCAAATCGAAGGTCTACGAGTCTAGTTTCCAACGCACAAAACCGCACGTCCAAATAATCTTGGAGCAAGGAGTTATGACTGTTTTACCGCAGACTGTCTGGCAGAAAACGGGTTGCGAACCGGGTCGCGAATCGGGTCGGGTTTAACCCGATTTAAGCTTCAATTTCACGTTTTAAAATGCCATTTCAGTTCCGAAACAGTTATAAAATATAAGGGAGGATCCCGAGAGAATTCTTGAATATCGAAATCGTGCGTAGGCGAATTACGAGCCTAAACTTAAGAACTTTATTAGTATCGTGCGTGTATTTAAAATATTTATTTAAAAGTTGAATTTGGTAAAAAATTATATTATGATTGCCTTTTCAAAATATTTAAAAGGTTTATGAAAAATATATTTGATACAATATAAGTGTAGACGTATTTATTTTATAAGGTTTTTATACTCCGTAATATTTTAACGGAGATAGTAAATTTAATTAGGTTGAAAATTATTATTATAATATAGTAGGTTTTATTGAAAATGATTTTCTAATAATTATGGTATATTTAAAATACTATATTTATTTTACCACGAATTTATGCAATACCCGAATGTATACCTAACGGAGGGAATTTGGTTGCCACCTCCACCCCCACGTGTAAGTGGAAGATGAAGGCAGCACTAGTATACGTTAGTGGTGGCAGCAAAGGGTCATTTTCATAATGACTAATGGCTGCCTACTCACTTAATGATTTGAGCTAAGTACTATGTATATACTTCCTATGCACTGAAGATTGGAATAAATTGCAACGTAAAATTGCTGCCAAGCTTAAAATGCAATTTGCTGCCTAACTCACATTATAATTCTTGGGTACGTAATTAGAATAATCTTGGTGCAAACTCCACTGTGTATTATTCTTTTGTCACGATTAAGGTCGGTTCCAATAAGTAAGATCTTGATAATTTATTGGATCACCGAAAAGGAAATCAATTATCTACGTCAAGTTATTCCGTCCCAAATCCGATTCCGATTCCGATTTAGTTTTGGATTTTCTCGGAGTGGTTCGAGCTTGGACATCGTTGTTCCAGCAGCTTGTCGTCGGACGACAGGTAGGTTACGGTTTAATTTCCCTAGACTCCGCATATATAAAATAAAATTGTATTAATGGGCATCCTTGGGTTGGTTTATTAGGTTGGTACCACAGACCTTGACCGCTTTATTCATGTCCGCCTATTTTTATTCCTCCGTTGCTTGTAGTATTTGCCGATATATTTTATTTACCTTGTGGTCCTGCGAGGCCTTGTTGACTCTGGAACATAGAAGGTGGGATTTTGGGAATGTCCGCGAGTCCCGGGCATAGAATTATCCTTCTAGGCTGGTTATGCTTGCTGAGTAGCTGTGGGCCTGTGCAGGGTCGATAGTTTGATTGTGAGCTGCGGGGCAGCAATTGTGTGTGATCATACCATTTCCATGCATATAAAGAGGTTTTATCCATGTTTTACTGTGGTTTTGGCTTCGGGCCTACTGGCACTGTTTTCTAAACCTTGCATGGCCCGGGGGGGCCGTTTTTGATGGAAATGATTTTGAAATGGTTGATTTCACTTGTGGTTTAAAATCATCAGTTTTACGATTATCACTAGACTCGGCAGGGCCGGAGTGCTAGTTGAGTTTTCTTACTACTTCAGATGATTTTTAGCCTCGGTTGGACCGAGCACCTGAGATGACTTTTTTACTGTTTAGACCCGGCGACGCCCGGGCACCCTTGGAGGGGTTTTTGAGATATTTTCCTACTATTTTTAGTCCTGGACAGGGTCTGGCATGCATATTCGAGACTGGGTCTCTATCTTGATATCGAGACTGGGTCTCTATCTTGATACATGTTCTGATACTGAGTTTTGGTATGGGGTCGGGGACCTCCATGGACCTTGCTATCCGGGCCAGGGGCTACGGGCTGCGTGTGCCGGAAGAGGGGTATACGGGGGAGTAGAGGTATACGGGCAGAGTCCTTCCATGGAACCTACCTGCTGGGCCGGATTGGCGCCGGAGGAGGTACATACAGAGATACCATGGCACTTGAGATCTTCATGCATCATATCATTCATTGTTTGAGGCTCCACCCTTGTTTGTTGTTTGTTGATTGTACGCTCCGGTAGTATGGGATGCCGGAGGTTTTGTTTTCACTTGTTTGTGTTCCTCGGTTGTATGGGCGGCCGAGGGACTGTAGGTAGACTCTTTCTATTTACTTGTAGAATTATTCCCTATTATGGATAAGTATGAGATTGGTTACTGCTAGACTGTTAGTTTCTGGATTTGAGATTGGTATGACTAGTTGAGTTTGATTCATATCTCTGAGCATGCCTATTATTACTCTTTCTCTCTTCTTCTTACACTTGAGGTTACCGGTATACCGTCCATTTCGTAAACTTATTTATATACACTGTTATTGCAAGGACCCCAGGTGCGTTGTTTCTTACTTTCACCTGTGCCTATGGTGTGTATATTCTGCTTACTAGCCTCATATGTGGTTCTGTGATTTCCCTCTGGGCTAGTTCCTGTGTACCTTTCGTTGATTTCTGTGACTA